>REGO01000388.1:1670048-1718745 GCA_010120015.1 Rhombomys opimus | reverse complement strand
CTTCCCCCCACCCCCCATGGATGAGCAGCCTTACTAGGCCACAGAGGAGGACTTTGCAGCCAGTCCTGAAGACATTTGATAAACCAGTATCAAATGTAAGGGGAGGAGGTTCTCCCTTATCAGTGGACTTGGAAAGGGGCAGGGAGGAGATAAGGGTGGGAGGGTGAGATTGGGAGGGAAAGAGGGAGTGGCATACAGCAGGGATACAAAGTTAACAAACTGTAACTAATATTAAAAAAATTAAAATTAATAAAGAATTGAGGGTAAAAAGAGGGTTTCAAAGCCTTGAAAGCTAGTTGAACAAGATATTTTGGTCAGCAGATAAAATTTGCAGTTAGATAATATGAAAATAGTAGTGTTACTTTCACATTAAGGTAATGAAAAATACATTTCAAACGATCTAGAAGAGAGAATTAAATGTTCTTAAAAAAAAAAAAAGATACATGAACCCCTGCACAGATGTAGCCCATGGCAGCTCAGTGTCCAAGAGGGTTCCCTAGTAGTGGAAACAGGGACTGTCTCTGACATGAACTCAGTGGCTGGCTCTTTGATCACCTGCACTGATGGGGGAGCAGCCTTACCAGGCCACAGAGGAGAACAATGCAGCCAGTCCTGATGAGACCTGATAGAATAGGGTCAGAGGGAAGGGGAGGAGGACCTCCCCTATCATTGGACTGGGGGAGGGTCATAGGAGAAGAATAGGGAAGGAGGGTGGAAATGGGAAAGGATGGGGGAGGGGCTATAGCTGGGATACAAAATGAATAAACTGTATTTAATAAATGTAAAATAAAGTTTAAAAATATATATATTTATAAAAACAATTAAGGTTATAAAAAATAAAAAAAAATCAATAACTCTTTGTGATAAAAGCCCTGAAGAAATTGGCAACAGAAGAAGTTTCTATTGATGTGACAAAGGCTATACATTGTGGTCAGTTTAAAAACATTAATAATAAACAAAATCTCCAATTTTCTTATTTGATATAAACATAAAAAAAGAAATTAAAAAAATATTATACATGTTTTAGACAGTGGTAATAATCCTCATCCTCACTTGATGATTTTAAATTAAATGATATCTCACTTTTTTAGATGTGTTTGTTATTTCTGTGATAAGCCAGATGTCCTAGAACTTGCCATGTGGACCACACTGGTTTCAAACTTACAGAGACATGCCTGCCTCTCTCTCCTAATTGCTGGAATTTAGGGTGTGCACGTGGCATTCCTCCATAAATGGCATGTGGAAATAACACATTGAACTATGAAAACACAAAGTGATTTCATCTGTCAACATAAAACAAAGTGTAACTTGAAAATTAAAAGTCATCATTTTCTTAAATGCGCCAAAATTTTCACAAACTGCATAGTTTTATAAAGCAAGATTTTGTTCTCACTCTTTTGAGACTTCAAAGTTGCATGTGTTCATTCTATCCTTTGGAACACTCAAGAGAAAATCTTTCCTTTTGTCTCTTTCATAGATTCCTATGGCTATAGCAATTCTTGACATTCTTTTTCATTTAGTCCCATAATCCTAATCTCTATATCACTCATCACAGCTCTATCTTCCCCTTGTGTCTGTTTCTTTGTCTCTTGCCTCTTAATTTGTACTCTAGTCACTTGAGTTGGGTATGTGTCCTGCTAAATTGTATTCTAATCACATCTGCCATGTCTCTGTACATACATAAAGTTCAATTCATAAATCCTAGGGATTGATGTACAACCATATCTTTTTGAAAAACAAAATCTATGTCAAAACATAGTGAAAGTATAAAAAGCAGAACATAAAAGAAGCAAAGAGTGAAAATAAATATCACAAGCAGGAGGAGATCAAGGTCAAGGGCTGGTTTTCAAATGAGTAATAAAAGATATGCAATGTACAGACCTATAGCACGGCTGGTGGAAAAAGATTTGTAATTACAGAAGGAAAGAACATGTTCTTTCTTATACTGGCTTTATTTAGCTTTTTTAATGTTTATGGATTCATTCAAAATAACATTAATTCATTCTTATAATAGATGTAATAAAAAATTTGAAGTGTGATGAATCTGGTGTAGTTCAAAGAAGAGGAGTTTATAATGTCTGAGGTAAAGGATGTGAACCTTAGGTCTCTGATTTATGAACTGTGTGAGCATAGGACATTCTAAGAAATTCCAGGAATTCATTGTTTCTAAAGCATGGAATACAGTGAAAGAGACATAATCACAGTATGTTATCTCCGATTTTCATAGAAAATAAAAATGAAAACATCTTACAGTTTGAGTGACAGTGAATGTATGACTACAGGATACTAGACAAATATCAGTTTAGTATCTTGTTTAAATATCACGCAAATTAACATTTCATGGCTCTGAAACCCTCACTTCTTGACCGTTGGTGATAACATTTCTCTCTCAGGTTTTTTCTTGACTCTTTGTTAAAAATTTTATTACCACATTTTTTTTGTCTCTGAATAATGTTGTGTCTATTCACCCTTTATCTTCTTCCTTTAAATTTACTATGTAAGAAAAAATAATATTAAAACATTACTTTAATGAAGATGGACACTTCGTGTAAAATAATTTTAAATAAGGAAAGAGCAAAAGTCTGTGATACAAAACAGAGCTAAGTTTTGGTTGGAACAGACCTAGCTGTGCTTGCCTAACTGATAGTTTTATAGGCACAAAATAAATACCATAAGAACACAATTGAGACGTAATTTCCATTGGGTATAAAACACAAACCAAGATAATTCTTTACCCGTCTTCTATATATGGTTAAAAAAGCTTTCAAGCAGGGGCATGAAAACATGGGTCCAAAGTATGGCTGCAGATCAAGTAGTGAAAAGAGAATTTACTGTCTGTAATGCATGTTCTCATCCCATGAACATCTATTGTAGGAAGACTATAGGCCCTTAATGAATCACAGATTGCTCCTATTTTTGGCACAGTGTGAATAGGCGTAAATTATGGGCTACAAATATCTTATGGGCGATTTCCAATGTGGGTGCCTGCTATCATTTCTTTTTTTTTTCTTTTTTCACCTCAGCAGTGAGTTGACTTTGCCTCTTAGATAATCTAAACATCTTCCCTTTACCAATGTTCATGACAATTTAAAGAAGATACACACAATCTTGAATTAAGCCACAGCACTTTTTTAAAACTAATGATTATTTTTACAGTCCTTGGTGTCGTCAGTGGAGCCTGTGCAGAGGAGACCCGATGATACACGTTCTCTTTATTTTCCTTAGCTATAAATCTTATTATTAGAGAAAAGAAGAGGTTAGTGATTTTATAGTCCTTCTGAATCATAAAGGGTTAATAAAATAGAAAATATATCAATAGATGTTAAAATATAAAGTATGTCATTGGCCACAAAACTAAATAAAAATATTTCTAAAATTATTCTATATGAAAAAGAGTGGGCAAACAGCATAACTGAAGCTAAAGTACTGGAGAAACTTTATTGTGAGTTGACTATAGAAGTTTTGGTTAGACAGAGTGGGTGAGCATATTTTGGTGCTTCCAATATTTCTGAGCATTTAGGCTGGTGCTGAATGCATGTCAATGTGAGAGTTGTTCATCAGACTTGACTTTATAAACTTCCTTTATGTACTCTGTCAGCCACAATGAACTTAATAGTCTTCAGAGCCAAGTAAGTGCTGAATACTTCCAAAACTGAGTTGGAAAATGCTTTAGCCAAAATACATGTTCTATATGTGTTAATAGGAGAAAAGGGACACACAGGACTTAGATATATGTGTGAAGACTAGTCCACATAGTCTTTAAAAACCCTCAGAACAGAACAGCATTCTAGAGAAATGAGGCTGCAGAAGACACGCGTGCAGCTGAGCTTCAGAAATATCAGCCTAATGGCTAAACTCTAGCAAGTATAGAACCCCAGAGGCTAATGGCTGCTTTTGAAGGTTGATCTACCAACTAACCTCAGTCTCAGTGATGCCAGACCCCACAGATATATTCAAGGATGAGGCTAAGGTTTAAGCCACAGAGGAAAGAAACCTGTACACTGTTTTAATTGTTGACTGAATCATGACTCATATCACCTAAAAAGTTCTTAGTGGCTTCCAACACTCTTTTCTCTGTAACTGTGTTATGTGCCTGTCTTTCACTAGCAGTCTCATTGCTTATGACTGTCCTTATAGCACGTTTCTTATGACTGTCTCTGATTATCAGTCCCCAGGGTAGCTCTGTGTAAAATAAAATCTCTTAAAATCATGCTTTACCAAAGACTTCTGGGACATAGGAAGTGATAAAGTGTACCTGGAAGCCCAGAAAACAGAAGTCATTGTATCACAACTATCCCAAATTGGGTTCAAGGTCTTTGGGTTTTGTGATCTTGTTCTATCAGTAAGACTGTCAATCCCTTTGAGCATGGTTGGAAGTCTTACTTAAGGTTTCAGTTGCTGCAATGAAATACCATTATCAAAAGCAGCCTGGAGTAGGAATGCATTTGTTTTGCTTACATATCTATAGCAGTTAATCATTCAAAGAACTCTGGGTAGGAATACAAGCAGGACAGGAAGGAAGAGGCAGAAGCTGATGTAGAGGCCACAGAGCAGTGCTGCTTACAAGATTGCTCTGCCTCGTGTCTTATTGTACCCATAACTACCAGTGGGGTGATATCAGCCATTAATTATGAAAAGAAAATGCCCTTCAGACTTTTCTACAACCAGATTTTATAGAGCTGTTTTCTCAAATGAGCATTCCTCTTCCCAAGTGACTCTAGCTTAAGTCACGTTGACATTAAAATAACCATGGCATTTTCAATACTCAAAATTTCAAGCATTGTACAAAAGTGCGATTACAAAGATCGCTTGAGACTCAAGTCATGAGCTCCTGTAAGAACCTATAGAGTACATGACAATTTATCAAAATCCTATACCACTGGAAACATTCCCATGGGGAGGACAGTGTAGAAGAATACTAAGGAAAGATTAGACCGAATAAGGTCAACCAAGATGGGCAATCGTTAAACCTTGTAGCTGTATGTCTGGTAAGTTACACATGACACACTGCTGTAAATTCCAAAGGCGTGAATATCCCTCCATCCCTCCCTGCACTGCCTTTTTTTTTAATTTTAATTTTTTTAATTTTTTCCTTATCAGTTACATTTTATTAACTCTGTATCCCAACCGTGTCCCGATCCCTCATTCCCTCCTAGTCCCTCCCTCCCTCCCTCATCTCCACCGTGCCCCTTTCCAAGTCCACTGATAGGGGGGGACCTCCTCCCCATTCATCTGATCTTGTTTTATCAGGTATCTTCAGGACTGGCTGCAAAGCTCTCCTCTGTGGCCTAACAGGACTGCTCCTCCCTTGGGGGGTGGGGAGGCCAAAGAGCCAGTCATTGAGTTCCTGTTAGCAATAGTCCTTGTTCCCCTCACTTTGGGAAACCAATTGGTTACTGAGCTACCACATGCTACATCTGAGCAGAGGTTCTAGGTTATATCCATACATGGTCCTTGGTTGAATGTCAGTCTCAGAAAAGACCCTGTACCCAGATATAGTTGGTCCTTGCCTGCACTGCCTTTTCTGATGCATTCCCTATCGCCACTCTCTTGGTTTGGCTCCAGTCCCTGTCTCTGACTTTATGAAAATAAAAAATGTTAGAAGGAAGGAAAAAAAGTCCTCCCCTATCAGTGGACTTGGGGAGGGGCATGCATGCAGAGGGTGGGGGAAGGGAGGGATTGGGATGGGAGGAGGGAGGGAACCACAGGGGGATAAAAAGTGAATGAAGTGTAATTAATAAAGGATTAAAAGATTAAAAAAAAAGTGTTACTTGTTCTTGGCTTTTCTCACTTCCTGAACCCTGTATTGAAGATTTGGCTTCATGTGTGTAGCTTCATATAGCATCTTTCAATGACATATAGGGAAACATCCTCACATATTTGATATGTTTCTATCTGATTTACCAAAATTGTAAACTCTCTAAGTATACAAAATTATTTGACAATAATGTCAGATAATATTAAGTTATATGACAAAGACAAGTTTTCATTTTAATCACTTTATCTCATCATTGTAGCAAGAGGTTTTGTTCTCAGTCTGTCCCATTTCATTCCAGATGGCGACATTGTTATTCAAACAATGTGATCAGTTCACTTGTTTGACTAATGACTCACCATCATTCTATTTAGATTCTGCTTGACATCAAATCCTCCAACTTATGATACTGTTTCATATGATTCTATGCATATACATATGTAAAAAAGCTTGCAAATGATAAAGAAAATGGCAAGACTCAATAGTGAGCACTTAGTCATAACTGTAGGTTCACATCCACTATAATGCCCATTAAGTGATATAAACTGGCAATAGGAAGAGAGAGAGTGTACAATGTAAAATGAGAAAGACATATTAAGTTTTGTTTTATTCCAGACACAGTAGTAACCCTCAGTGGTCTCTTTCATGTCTTAAAATCCACAAAGAGCCTTTCTCATTGTTTAGTACATAAAAATGTACCATAATCATATTTGAATATTTGCATAGTCTCTAATATAAACTTGCAACTGGGTTTTAAAACCTCTTGATTAATTTTTGGTTAAATATGTTTCTTTGGATGGAAACAAAAGTGATAAAAGCTGAAATGTCTAACATCCAAGATATTATTTAACCCAGAATGAGAAACAGCACTCTTGCAAACTAAGTGCAAGTTGCATGTACTTGTTGGCAGGTACACACTAAGTTCTTTAGCTCTAATTAAGTCTAAAGAACATTTCCTACTTGCCTTCCTTTACTGTTAATTTGAAGACAGAGGAAAGTGCTTGTCCACAATGAATAAAAATCATCAACTACGTTTACTTTAATTTCATCATACTTGACTGAGTGATACATTCATTTGTATTTGAAGTTCATGAATTCGGATATTAACCACACGCATATAAACATACTAAAGAGTGGAGAAAACTAGACATTTTACAAGGTGAAGATATTCAATATTACAGTTGGAACAATGAAGGCTGAAAATAAACAAAAGACAAGAACATCATATGACAGAAGTTGACACACTCATATGTGATGTGTTGTAAACATACGTATTTTATTTCTTTTAAATATATTAAATGTTTTATGTATTTTGTAATATTTTACTGTCATTGAAATAATTAATGCCATTTCTACAACAAATAAAATGGAGTGAGATACAATGTCTTAATCAGAATAAGCTACATATTTAAGTTCTTTTACATGCAAGTAAATCTTTGAAAAACATGATAAAAACATTTACAGCAGGTCCTTTTCATTGTGTCTGTGTATGTGTGTGTGTGAATGTATGCATGCAAATACTGGTGTATGTACTTGGGTGAGGTGCAGACCAGAGATAATATTTAGGTTCATTTATTTATTTATTTATTTATTTTTATTGCCTTTGTATCCTAGAGCTCTAGCCCGCTCCCTCATTCCCTCCCAATCCCACCCTCGCTCCCTCATCTCCTCCCTGTCCCTCTCCAAGTCCCCTGATAGGGGAGGTCATCCTTCCCTTCCCTCCGACCCTGGCTTATCAGGTTTCTTCAGGAATGGCTGCAATGGCCTCCTCTGTGGCCTAGCAAGGCTACTCCTCCCTCAGGGAGAGAGGGGGAGGTCAAAGAGCCAGCCATTGAGTTCATTTCAGAAATAGTCCCTGTTCCTCTTACTAGAGTACCCACTTGGATGCTGAGCTACCACGGGCTACATCCGAAGCAGAGGTTCTAGGTTATATCCGTACATGGTTCTTGTTTGGAGATACTGTCTCATAAAAGACCCCTGTGCTCAGAAATTTTTGGTCCTTGTGGAGCTCCTGTTCTCTCCAGGTCATACTAACTCCCCCTTCTTTCATTTGATTCCCTGTACTCCTCCTAAGGTTTGGTTATGAGTCTCAGCATCTGCTTTGATACAGTGCTAGGTAAAGTCTTTCAGAGACCTCCTGTCTTGTTATTTGTTTTCTCCTACTGCCAATGTCCATCCCATTTGTCTTTCTAAGTGAGGATTGATCATCTTAACCTGGGTCCTCTTTCTTGTTTATCTTCTTTAGGTGTTCAGATTTTAGTTGTCTTTTATCATGAGCCACTCACCATGTTTGGAGAGGAGACCTTGTTCTGGTTCTGAGGCTAGCTGACTATCGAGCATATCTTTATCTCCTCAGTACTGGGATTCTAAGTCTCTAGCACTTTACATGGGCTGCAGTTACAGAACTCAGTTCTTCATGCTTATGCCTTTCACTGACTGCGTCACTGCTTCCATCCCTAAACACATATATTTTCATAACATCATATGGTAAGACATATTGAAATGTCTTCTGACAAATACTATCAGGATTCCTGATATAAATAGTAAATATTAACTTTTGCCAAGTGTAAATTCATTGACACACAAACACATAAACTCACACAAGAGCTCAGATAACTATTTCTATTGCAGAAGTTCCTTTCTTAACTAAAATTTAATGATGTGATAATCTACCAACATATGGAGCATGATTCACCTGGGAACTGTAGTCTGAAGCTTGCGCTTCTGCTTGAGGACATTATTAAAATTGTGGTTTTCTCAATATGCCAGGCATGTATTAAAATTACATGAAACCTTTGTGGTAAAGATGATACTTTCAATGAAACAAAATAATGAAATTCCACCATTGACTATTATAGTTTTTTATTCAAAACCAAATAGTGATTTATGTTGATCCTAGTGTTGGAGATTTGAAAGTACCCCTTTAAACTGGTTAGAGGAAAAGACAGAATCAAAGCAGGTAAGTAATGAATGAGAATGTAGGTAGACATTGAAATTAAAGTTTTCATGAGCACAATTCTGAATCAAATAAGCAAATAATGTTTTTCTCAACTATCATATTTCATGCTTTGCTACTGAATATTTATACACATCCAGTAGTAATTTGTGGGCATTTAATTATTATTTATATTTGAGTGAAAAAATAAATGATAATTATATTCATGTATAAATGTATTTATATATACTATTCTTTAGTATCTTCTTCTGCAGATACTGAGTTGTGACTCTAGAAGATAAGAAATGAATTTGGATACAGTCCCTTCCAATATTCTAATGTCAAGATCCCCAAATTTTTGAAAATTGTATTTTCTTTCTTTGAATATACTTCAAGAAGTATAAAGAAGAAGAAAAATAAGCAAACCTATAAAATTCAAATGAGAAAATCATAATAAAATTCTAATTTACAGTGTCAAGAGTATTATCAACAAGGACAGAAGATCACAACAGTTCTGAGTACATACTAAATTTAGCTTCACTTCCTCACAAAGAAGAAGCAGAGTTCATATGAATGATTCTTCTGGAAGAGAAGGCAAATGTGCTGTAAATAAAATAGACAATGTAAATGAAATAATCTTTCATATAAAAATTAAGTCTGAGTGAAGATTAATGACGCTGAAGGGTTGTATATGATATTATTAGTTAAACATAGTTATTTTATATAGTATATCGAGATTTAAATATGAATAGCCATAGCATTTGCAAATATGCATTCTGTGTAAAGGAGGAGGTTAATTTAACTTGATAAATACTATTTTCTGTAAGTGTAGATTGTTTTATCTTCATATCTAAGGTAATATCTTGCTGCATTAATTTTCATTGGCTGTCCTTTATTTTGTTTGTTATTGCTGTGCTAAAAGATAGGAAACTATTGTTTCTATTTTTTTATATCATCACTACACTTTGGTGCTCTGTAGTTATTTCTGCTGAATTGAAAAATCCACCCTGGAAGGATAAAGAAGTCCCATGAGGCTCAGGAAATTTAGAAGATTAACAAGACTTATAAGTCCTACGCATTTTTTTGACATTATAAAAGGCAATAACAGTTGCTGAGGAAGAGGACATTTTTCAGTGGAGTTGCCTTCAAGTTGAATAGTAATCTCCAAATGTCAGTATTCCCCATTGCCCATGCTGGAGTGGGCAATACTGCTGTTTTGAAATGTTTGTGCTTCTTCAAGTAACCCATCAACCATGTTCTGGTAAGTACTCACAAAAATCTCATTTGATCACTAAGCTACACAAGGGTGGAATAATTACTTTGGCCTACCCGATCTGGAGTGAATAGATGCCTGTTTGTGTCTCCGCTGGAAAGCCATGCAGAATTATATCTATGATTAGCATACACATTAAATATTTATTCATTAAGGTGCTGGACGATGTTTTTTTTTGTAAAATTTTTCATAACCATTAATATATCTAGGAACTTCACAAGAATATCTTGTGCTATTCTTTTTGAAGTAGTCTTGCATTCCAAGCCTTCACAATGTCTGTTCTAGCTTACTGGCTCTAAAATAGGAAGATATCCTACAGCTATAGCCAGACTTTAGGCAGCTGCAAAGCATTGAGTAGATTCCTTGCCAAACAGAACACTAATAATTGGTATTACCTATAATACCAATTTAATTTCATTGACCATAGATAATTATATATTGTCATATAGTCATATGACAAATTTAAATACTATATTAATTTGTTCTCCTTCTCCAATGGCTTCTACAATCAGTTGTCTTATTCCTTATTTGAAAAACAGAAATACAATGATAAAACTTTGTTGTTGTGAATTAAACCAGCCATCTTCTATGATACTGTGAAGACTCACAACAACAACAGTGTTGGGAGTTACAGATTCAATCAGTGAGTTAAAGCAAATGCACTCCCATCTCATGAGGATTTATACAAATTCATTATCAATATGTTTGTAAATATTGTGCTCTCAAACAAGCTAAGTGACTTATCATCTCCCAAGTGAAAAGCCAAAATAAGCATCAAGACAATCAAGTTACTTTGCATGACACCTACTCATCCTTCTAATTCACAGTCCCCTAGGTTGATGGGGACATTCACAGTGCTTAATGGAAGATGTACCTCAACGCATTGTAAAGGACTCAAGAAAGTCCCGTGGAGACCCACTGGAACATGTTTCTTTTCTCAGAAGTGCTTTTAAACTCTTTCTGTGGTTTCTTTCCAGCACTCAAAAATTCCCTTGATCTTTCTAAACCATTTAAAGTGCATTATTTATTAAAATCTTCAAATGCATTATGTCAAAAGTGTTTTAATGATATTGAGCATGAAAATAAGTGTGATGAGTATGTGTTGTTTGTGTCCTTGGAAGTGTGAGTGTAGCAGAAACAGAAAGAAAATTCTGATAAGTAAAACCAAAACAAAACAAAAAACCAAAACAAACAAACAAACCCCTCTCTTTTAGCAATGAGAAACATGGCTCCTTGTGAGAGTATTGTTCCACATCAGCTTGAGACCTCGCCTTGACATATATTTTTAATGTAAACATGAGGGGGTTTACACAGTACTCTCAAGCGGAGTTTTGTTCTAATAACTCATATTACTTAGAGCAATGTGATGAACAACCGACTTTCAATATTAACATTATGGAATTGTTTTATAACTGATCAGTTTACTAATAAGCACCTAATGTGAGCTAGGTCAATCATGAAACTTTATAAACTGTACTTTATAGAGATATGTATCACCTTATGAGGCAGGAAGAGATTGAGGACTATAACCTCCAACTCTTAATATCCTTGTGTACCCTATCAAGAACAGGAATTACAGTTGCACACACTACTGTGCCTTGATTTGCCATTTGTCTGTGTGTCACTTTTCATATCTGCTTTCATTTGTAAGTCATATTGATATGTTACACACAAACCACAGTTACATAAATCGTACATTTTCAATCTAATTATCTTTACAATTCTCTCTCTACTTCCACTTTCTGTGTTCCTTGAGGAGAAAGGTGATGAAATCCAGGTACTGATAGTTTGAGAGTAGTATAGTTGAGGAAGGTATTATAGAATCAGAGATCTTGGCGTAAAAATTCTCCACCATCAATAGGTTATAGGTACTGTTCAAATTATTCCATGGGTTATGTTATTTGGATACTATGATGATCACAATTTTGTATAATTTTCATGACCTGTGCAGAAAGCAGAACAAAGCTAGAATTTATTGAACCAAGCCAGAAAGAATGACAGTTAATGGAAACATACCCCCTATGCGTTATCTGCAGAAGACAAATCTCTACAGACAAATTGAACAGATGTGATACAGATATAAGAAACTAATGTCTTTGATGGAGAGAAGATGAATGAAAGGAATTACCAGGACCAATTAAGTCAGTTGAAGTGTTTAAAAAAATTTGTTTTTTGACCTTAAGATTCATTTTATTTAGCAAATAAGTTATTTTCCTTCATTCAGTTTTAGAAAATACTGTCTGCTTAAGGTTATATGACTCTTTATCATTAATTTTTTTTCCATTTTTTTAACTTAAAAATTTTAATAAATAAAGAAGTGAAAGTGTAAAGGCTTTCATTCTATCTAAATCAAGTGCATGTTCCATTTTATAAATGCTGATATCAGAAGCTATTTTTTACAAATATTCTTCATTTTATCATCATAAGAAACAAAAGAGGAATTCCAAACAAGGGAATTAGGTTGAAGTCAATATGCAAACACATTTGGATTTCATAGGAATACATCAAATTATACTTTAATGTTATTCTAGCAATAGACATATAAGGAGATCTATAAATGTAAAATGGTTCAAATATACCTAGGCACCAGTGATACATCTCAGAAAACAAAAACTAATTATTCTATAGTTTATAGATTACATAGAGAAATAACAATTATTCATGTATCTTTAATAAATTAAATATAATATTTAAACATACAAATAAAATGTTTTCTTTTTCATGGTCATCCCTTACCCATACTCCACAGAAAAAAGTGTTTAAAATAAAGGTTAGCATGTAAAAGAGTCAGATAATCAATTTTCAATAATCACATAAAATAAAATAAAATAACGGTTAGCTTCTGGTTTTTCTCCCTTATTTAGATTTTCAGTTCTAAATTTCTAAGGAAAAAGTCAAGGTCTCTGTGAGCAACTTCAAACACTAGGGTTTTGAGATCTCATAACCTCAGCAACCGGCACTGCCTCCAAGGACTACAATGCCAGCGTGCACACTTCAGCTACTTGGTTGTGTAATAGTTATTATCTCAGGCCTGAAGCGGTCACAGCTCAAGGTCAGAGCCCCCAGCCCTGCAGTACCAGCACCAGCATCTGACACAGGGGCAGATTCTTTCAAGTTAAAGTTGTAGGAAGTGCAAACCCCTCAGCATACGGTAGATTAAAAACATGTTAGTATCGTCGTTGTTCTAGATATTGTAATTTTTATGAGGCCTGTTAAAACATATATGGGTGTCTTATTTTACATGTGTTATTTTTTTGTTATAATTCTGTTCACTTTGAAAACTGCGCCTAATAAATGAAAAATACCTGAAGCCACCCACTGAATATTTTGTTCATCCACTGTGTTTTATTTCTAGAACTTTCTAGATGCTGAAATTATTTAGTATGACAAACATGTGATACGATATTTCCTGAGTTCAATTATATGTCCTCCCGTGCTCAGAATATTTCATGTAAAATACGTATTCAATAAGAACGCAGAAATCATGTTTATGTAAACTCTATAACCTTTCTTGAGCCAACTCCAAAATGACATCAAAGTTGGCTTTAAACTTCAGAGGGTATATTACCTTCTGCAAGTTGCTTCAACTCCATTTCATTCCTTCATCAGCACTAAGTGCTCATAATCTTCACCAACTGCAAGTTTTATCTATAAACTAGGTCTATCTAGGAATTAAATATTTTTATAATAACTGACAAATAATGATATTATCATTAAGTGCCTATTTGCACCTTTGTATTATATTATTATATATCCTATGAGTGTTATGATCATTATCAGGGACAGGTCATTTTTTCAGGGAAATAAAAAACATAAATAACAACTTCTAACAGAGAAACTTTGTAACAGTCTTTTTATTGTCATTGTCTCCCAGAGAAAACTTGTACATGTAAGGACATACTCACATAGCAGGATCTAGACAAGTCTATATTTTGAGTTGATACAAATCAATACATTTCACAAAAAAAAAAGAAACAAAAAAAGGCATCAAGTAAAAAAAAAAATTCTTAAAATATAATAAAAGTCAAGTATGTAAATTTTAAAATAGAACACTAATCCCAGATGGCAATACACCCTACTATCAATGACTTCCTCCAAAAAATATACCTCAGAAATTCTCGCCATGTTATTTTAGCAAGGAGCCTAGATGTGGCTTCAAAACCAACCAAGCCCATTCTCCAGAGCAAGCATAAAAGCTGGAACAGATTTGTTAACTGTGTCTAACCTTGTTTCTCTAAGTAGAAAATCCAGTGGATGTGGTTGTTGGTTCCTTTTTCACTTGCTTAAATTTATCAAGAAAAAGAAAATGTCTTTGTCAGCTAGAAAATACAAGACCTTTGGTGCAATACACTACTATTTGTGAATAATTCCAGACTTTTAAAAATCTGATTTCCAGTTTCTTTTCTCTTATGTGCTTTGCTTTATTTTTATGAGAATCAGCTGAGTCACACACACACACACACACACACACACACACACACACACACACACAAAGTCTTGACTCCTTTTTATTCTAATTAATTAATTTATTTATTTATTACAATTTGTTCATTATGTACCCTGAATGAGGACCACTCCCTCAACTGCTTCCACTTTTACTTTCCCTTTGTTTCTGAATAAGTGGAGCAAAGGGTGCGTCTTTCAGGAACTCTCTTGCCTGCCTTTTGAATATTTGCTCCTGGTGATGCAGCCTTGCCAGGCAACAGAGGAGGAGGATCCAGGCAGTCCTGATGATAAGGCAGTCCTTGATAAGCTATGGGCAGATGGCAGGGGAGGAGGAGAACTCTCCATTTCAAGTTTTGTTGTTGTTGTTTTGGTTGGTTTTGTTGTTGTTGTTGTTGTTGTTTCTTTTAAGGATTTCTTTTCCAATTTGGCATCTTCTGCCCTTTACTTGTGGATGATCCATCATGACACCTCAGAATCTGTCGTCATCTTGTAGTGTATTAAACAATCACACAAAAACATGAATAGAACTATGTACTAATAGCTGTGTGAATGTTTTCTTTTTAAAGTCACCATGAGTCATCTGATGGCTTATATCCAATGGCTGTGTATTTTAAGGAAATCATTTAGTTCCTGTTACTTTCTTTCTTTTTTTTTCCATTCATTTTTGAAGCCAGTAATGTTAACAACTAAGTTGCTTTCTTTAAATTGAAATTACAATGATGACATTTCCATGTGTACTCTTTTTATTTTCCTGGTGCTTAGGAAAAAAGCCAGGTCTTTGAAAATGGTTATACAAATGTTCTATCACAGTGTGCACTATTTTTGAACATAAATTATTGTCAATAGATTTTCAAATTATAAAACAGAAATAAGGAACAATTTAGCACTGACTCAGTTTTCATTGATTGCTTCTTTTGTAATTTGGTCATCTTTCCAAACATTCCAGATTTATTCCACACCACTATGTTTGTGTTGACCATTTCGTGGAGGAAACTCTACTGTTACAGTGAATATGAACTTTCTCTCTCTCTCTGTCTCTCGCTGTCTTTCTCTTTGTGTCTCTTGCTGTCTTTCTCTCATTCTCTGTGAATCTCTTTCTCTCTCACTCTGTCTCTATTTCTCATTCTCTGTTTCTTTGTCTCCTTCAAGTTGTCTTGTAGAGGAATATCATAGATTAACTAAATTAAATTATTAATTGATTCAAGCACTTTGAAGTTGCCTTCAAGATGTAAGAGATACTACATTTATCTTGATCTCTTGAACAATACTGAGTACTTCAAAGTTATGATTTTATTTTAAACAGGTAACTCTTTTTGTTTAAGATCTTAGTGTGTTAAGTAGGAAAATCTTTAAATCCATGCTTCTATAGATTTTTTTTCTACCATGTTCGCCTGTGTTGAAGGCTGTACCTCTTGCTTTCTTCCCTGGTATTTTCATGGGAATGATTTCTGAGCATAATGTGTTTATAACTATTAAATGCCATGTGTTGGTCCTCTAGGCTGTAATGAAGTACATCCGTGCCTTCCGAATTTCCCTAACAACTATCTCCATATTTGCTCTCTTCCAATCACTGTCTGCAAATGTGACCACTTAAATCTGATCCCCCTGTCTGAATCAGTTACTCAGATAAAAGGCAGCCAAGATCTAAAGGAGGCTTCATGTGGGACCCCCTTAATACTTCCCTTCAGAATGGATGTGGTTCCTCATTCTAGGAGTGTCTGTTTTTTGTTTCTTCCACTCATTCTTTATCTACTCCCTTGTCTCCTCCTGGATTCTTATGAACTCTGTCTCAAGCAGGAACCAATTATGCAGAACTTAACCAAAGACTTTCTGAAATGCAAACAGTCATAACATATGTATTGTCACTCTCAACGCTGCTGGTACCACTTCAGATGGAAAAGGGTGGAAAATAACCAGGTCTGTCTTCTAAATGCAAACTTATCATATATATTTTATTGCTAAGTTAAACAAATCATTACTAACACAAAATTTTCCATAGTTTTAACACTTAAATGCAAATAAACTTGGAATATCCCTCAAGAAAATTTGGTAGACTTCTCAAAATCCTACTATTTTGATTTGTATTTTCTGAATGAACATTAAGTTGATGAGCTGCATATTTTTTTCTATTTCCAATGAGTGTTTATTTAGTATAGCAGTATAAAAATACAATGAGGGAGGGAGGGAGGGACTGGAAGGGAATGAGGGTTCGGGGCATGGCTGGGATACAGAATTAATAAAATGTAACTGATAAAAATAAAAATAAAAAAAATTAAAAAAAGAAAAAAAATCTAAATATGTTTTGAGTTTTATGGTTCCTGAGATATGTAAGTTTTACTTGTAGCTACTGTTGGAATTATGCTAAGAAATAACTTGTGCATTTCAAGGATGGATTTCATTAAGTTCATTCAATTGTGCTTCATGAATCTACTGTCTCTGTGCATTTCATTCAAAAAATTAGTAAGATATTATTATTATTATTATTATTATTATTGGGGTTAAATTATCTTAGCTTGAATCTTGAATTTCAGTCAGAAATATGCATAGGAAATACACGTATTCTGGTCCTGAATATTCACACATATATGTATATATCCAATGACACAATTATTTTCATTCTCACCAAGACTTTCAAGTACAAAGAAATGTCTCTGATATTTTTCTATGAGACAATTGAGTTTTATCAGGTACTATTAACCTATATATCTTATGCAGCTAAAAGATGAATGTTGATTCACATTCCAACACCTTCTCGAACTACCCTAAATGGAACACAATATGCTGCTTTGGAAAATAACTATGCATACAGACATGGAAGAAAATTATAGAAATCTCATTTATAAATTGCAGGTTAAGAACTATTCATCTGAATTAAAGAAAAATTTGAGATGACCATGAGAATTCCTCACTACTGACACATCAACTCATTTTACTGGAAAATGTAATGAAATAGAAACTATCACAGAACTTCTATCATAGAAATTATTATTGATTCTGTTAGAAAAGTGATTAGCAAACATTTTTCAGTTCAGACTGTTAAGCAATTTTTGGATTGTGTCTTGTTCCTATTGTAATTATTCAATTACATTGCTGTAGTTAAAAGCTAAACTCAGAAGGAAACAAATGGTTGGTAGCCAGATTTAACATGAGGAGGCTTCCTCCAGTGAAGACTATTGGTCTATAATTTAAGGAGCATTGTAGGCTAAGATTTTCATCAAACCTACTTCATTTGGTGTTCCTAAACACGTTTACCTCTCTTCTAAACCCCTGACCTTAGACAGGAGATTAGTAGGGGATAGGGTTGTAGACCTCTTTTACCTATTTTCTGATCATTTGGGGTTCTTAGGGGATGGCCAAACACAGTCATCTGGATACTAGCAGTCCAGTCCAAAGGCCAACACCAAGCAGCAACACAAATCAGTTAACACCACAGGACTCAGGTGGATTGCCCCAAGAAGCTCTCCAGAACGTTTCTCTCTGTGAAGTCAAGTGGTGAAGTACGAAGATCAGCACAGTGATATGAATCCAAAAAGCACTGTGTGTAGGCTTCTATATATCTCCTCTCCTCACAGTCTACCATGGATGTCTTCAACTGGCCAATGTCACACTCCTTACATGAATGAGCTCACATCAAAACATCATGTGCCCTCCCACAAACCAACCTCCAGCAAAAACATCACATGCCCAGCTTGCAGCAAAACACCACATGACAAAACTGAGTCATCAAGGGAATCAGAAACTTCTACTTCAGAGTATGGTAACATGTAATATGTGCATTGTGCCTGAATTTTATTATCACAACATAGGAGGCACCAGAGAAAATGATTTCAGTGTTCCCATACTCTGTTACCACCCTTTCACTAATGTATATCCACAAGAATAAGGTTTCTTGAGAAGTTATGTGTAAAAAAACCTGGTTAAAACATCTTGGGTTTTACTTTAGTGGTGACTATAGGGATCAGTGTTTATATATTTGAGAAGCAAAGGGGACAGAAAAATTGGCTGAATGCAAATCTTCTTATTTAGAAATGGAATAACATTCAACATGAGTGCTTGGTAGTGACAAGTTCTGGAAGAAATTAGTCACACAGTTTCAAGGTTCATTATTAGATTTTTTGAAGAAGGATAACATGAGTATGATGTTCAAGTAACAAATTCCACCAGAGCTGTGGAAACCTTAGTGGAAATATTAGAAATTAGACTGTGAAATACTGATTGACAGCAGAACTTGTCAATGTAAAGATATAGCCAGAAAATAAAATTTAAAAATGAAGTTGATGTAAGACCTGGATACAAGCAGGCATGCTAAGAATCATAACAACAACAGTAAATGACTCAAACACAAACCATTCTTACATAAATAAGATATGCATATTGAATAATTTATTTTCAGTGAAGTGCTTTGAAAAAGTAAGTATGTTTGTTCCTGTTCACCTCAACATGTAAATCAAGAGAAGTCCTTAGACATGAGGGGGAAAAAAGAAAGATGGGATTATCGCTGCACGGAAGAATGAGCATGTATTGAAATGATAGCATAAAAGCTGTCAGGCTCTTACTGCTTAACATCTCTTGGCTTCTTCATGTTTCTATACAATCACAACTCCTGGCCAATCATGCAATAGTCAAGACATTAAACATCATATATACTTTATATGTACTTTGACTTAGTCCCCACGAAGTCATCAGCATTGCCAGTGACCTATGTTGGGGCTTGGTCTAATGTTAATTATGGCCTCCAAGATCTTGTCCCTGCTCAGAAGAGCACGTTCTCGTGTAAATCTATCCTTGCTGTGCAAACCTGCCCAACATTATATCTGATTGGTTGATTAAACAGCCTATACCTGGGCAGGGCAGAATGGGGTACATGTGGCTAAGGTTCCTGAGCTTTTTGGTTCAAGAAAGAATCATGGGAGAGGGACTGAAGGGGTGAGAGGCCGAAATAAAAGCTCACTGCTGGTTAGAGTGGAGAAGAAACTACTTGGGAGAGGAGAAAGGACTCCAACAAGGGCATAAAGAGGCCCAGATGAAGAATACAAGAAAGTACCATGGGATTATGTGTGGAAGGTATACCAGATAGAAAGGATTAAGACGGATGGTACTGGATGAGGTCTGGGAGATGGATGGTGAGGATATTGTAGGTAAAATATCTGCCCAGCCCAAATTAAATAAGACAATTACAAAATCTAACCGGTGTCCGTTTTTTGTTTGTTTGTTTCTTTGTTGTGGTAGGGTTAGGTAATACTGTTGTGCTAATCATAGGGATAATAATAAACATATAGTCCAATACTCATTTGTTTTTAAATTTACAACAACAGACCTATATTACATACATCCATGAGTTAGGAAATAGAGGTTCACAGTGAACTGTTAGAATACAACACCAGTGTTTCTCTGGTTAGAGAACAACAGATATACAAACATTCAGAATTCTTTATTATGTAGTTTTAAGATATTTTCACAATGTACATATGTTTATTCTCTATAAAGGAAAAAAATAAAACAACCTCTACTATCTGTGTATGATGTTAAATCACCTAAGTGATCTCAAAAGATGATGCCAAGGAACAGCATTCAATCCAGATGACTGAACCCTGTGCTTTATGCCTGCTCTTTCCCACTCAGCCCCCTGTCGGGACTTCCCCTAGCCTTTTCTCCTTTGATGTCAGTAGGAGCTCAGAGCTTAGAGGAGTCACCCAGAGTACAGAGGGACACAGAGGACAAAACTGCTTGACTTTCTGCCCTTACAGAGGAGCATAGACTTGGCGAATTAATAAGTGGGAAGAAAAAAAAAATAGCCTAACATTCATCTAAATGCAAAACAAGCAGTTTTCTTTCTTTGCCTATTTTTCAAGTTTGATGTTGTTTCTTTACTTTTTCTGTATGTGGTGTGCGCTTTTTACCTTTGCCCTTCCTGCTTCCAACAGCAGTTGGAAGCACTTAAAACACTTTGGAGGGTATGTTCTGTTGTTATTCCTAACAGGGACTGGGGCAGAAAATATGACTTATGAACCTTGAACCCTTTGATTTACTGCCACCAAAGCTTGGAGTGTACAGTGTGAAGTTATTTGGCCTGCGTTTTCTCTCCAGGGAACGCCAGGACAAAGATACCACTGATGGAACTTTGAAGCGTGAATCATCAAACAGACCCTTATCCTTTGCTTTACTGCTAATAATTAGTAAAAGCCCTTATCCATTAAAGCAGAGATATTTAATATATTAATCTAATTGAGTGTGACTTTCCAAATATCATATATTAAAATATTTTGAATCTTTTAATAAGAAATATATCTCATAATACTTTTCCATAATGCCTCATAGTAATATTTAAACAAGCTATTAGTATTTGTTAAATATATAGTAATTACTGTATTAAAATGAAATTTGATGCCAAATTCTGAAACTTAATGTTACAACTTTAGCTAGTTAAGATTAACTTCTCTCATTCTTTCTGATAGATGAAAAGAAATGTAGTTATTTTGTATGAACATTTTCTGGGTAACTTTCTTTTTATTATACGATTGAATTTACTTTGTCTTTTGAAGTTCCTTGACGTTCTTATATGTTTGTCAGTTCACCTGGTAACTTCTTGGTTATGTAAGATGCCTATGCCATTTTTCATTATGTCAGCATTCATGGAAAACTGACTGATTAATTTTGGCAAGACCCATTAAATTTATTTATTTATTTATTTAACATTTCATTACATGTATGAAGTTATTGTGTAAAAGGATACATGCTAAAGTGTGTGTGTATAGCTTAGAGGACAGCTTAGCTCTCTTCTTACGTGATGTGAAATACATGGAGTTGTTATTCAGGTCATTAGATTTGTTAGCTAGCACTTTTACCTATTGAGCCATCTTACCAACCACAAATAAATTTATTGTAATGCAATGGATGTTAATTGAACTTTGTTTAGGGATTAAGAGATTGACTTTTTTTCTGGTAGAGTATAGAACTGAAGGGAGCTAATCAACTGTTGAGGTTTTCTGAACTTTTAGTGCTAAAAGTGGGAAAATGGAGACATACATGAATTTGCTCATTTCCTTCACTGCAGCTGTCAACTCTTAGTGTTCTCACATCAAGAAGAAAGTGAAAATGAAGAATTCACATGATAGTTCACTGTTAGGTGAGAATGATGATTACTTCTTCCCTCTGCCTGCACCTTGCAGCAATATGAAAACTATATTAATGATCTACCTGTCAAGATGTTCTAGTTGGTACATAGTGCAATAAAGGTTATCTGAGTAACCAAACACTTTTTGATTTGTTTCAAGGACCACTCCATATGACAGCTCAGTAGCTCAGTCTCCAAGTGGGTTCCCTATTAAGGGAATACGGGCTGTCTCTGACGTGAACTCAGTGGCTGGCTCTTTGGTCACCTCCACTTGAGGCGGGAGCAACCTTACCAAGCCACAGAGGTAGACAATGCAGCCAGTCCTGATGAGACCTGATAGGCTATGGTCAGATGGACCTCCCTATCAGTGGACTGGGAGAGGGGCATAGAAAGAGAAGAGGGAGAGGGGTGGGATTGGGAGGAGATGAGGGAGGGAGTACAGCTGGGATACAAAGTAAATACATGAAATGAATAAAAAAATAAATTAGAAAAAATGGAACTAATAGCTGATGCTTTCAACAAGTCCAAGAATATGTGGATAGCTAGGTCATGGGTCATGACCACTGTTATTCTGCTAAATGGACATAAATAAAGGACTATTAATGTCTTTTGCTTTACTCATGGACAAGCATATTGCAAATCAGAGAAGATTCTTCTTGTAATAGATGGAAATTAAAAGAGAAACTCGTAATTGATCAATGTTCAGAGAAAATACTCTTCAGAGTACTATGTTCTAACTAGACTGTGAGTATTACCCTCTTCTCAAGACCCAGGGATCTGTGCAGAAGGAGAGACAGGAAGATGTTAAGAGTCAGAGACATTGTGTAACTTCAAGAAAGTTGTTTTCTGGAAAAAATCTGCAGATGCACAAGTAAAATAGCTCATAGTGAATGTTGGAGCGTACAGCATACTTAACTTAGACAAAATCCCAACGATGAGGTTGGGAGGTAGGCAAGAATTTGCATCCTTCTCTGAGAAGCTATCGGCTGTGATTCATTCTGGGAGAGGAAAGTCTGTTTTACTTTACAATGTGACATATGTCATATTGACTTATACTCCAAGACAATTGTGATTCCCACGAGCAGGCAGACAAAAGAAGCTGGACTCCATAGAGTTCAGGTTGGAGAAAGAGAATATGAACTTGGGTGAGTACATAGCTAAGAATGTGTCTGAAAGAAGTTGCAGTAAGGAGAATGAATATGAACAAAATATATTATATAACATTATAAATACTTAATAAGACATTAAATAATAATAGTCATGTCACACTATTAGGATTTGTTTACTATTAGTCTGCAGGTTTACCACATTTGAAGTAAAGTATTAAAGGTAGATGGTGTCTCAGTAGTGTCTTGCTAATGTAACTAAATATATATATATATATATATATGTGTGTGTGTGTGTGTGTGTGTGTGTGTAACTAACGTAACTAAAAAATAATAATGATTTGGACTTCACATTATTTAAATACAAAGCATTATAGGGCACATGGTATTTGTTTGAGAATTCTAAAATCTACATAGCTAAAAAAGCTTAAAGAGAAAGTTACAAACACTAAGTATACCTATGATCCATTTTTGCTGCCTGGTACTGTACAGTTTTTAAGTCATCTCTTTACTGAATCCCATACATGAATTATACGGAATTAAGTCATTCCACAGTATGTAAATTAGGTAGCCTTATGTCTGTTTCATAATCGGCAGTGCAAACAGTTGGAAAAGTTATATAACTTGATCAAAATCAAAAGTGTAATTTGTACCCAGTATTTGAATTTGCATAGTTCCAATTCAGAGACCAGCTCTTAATAAAAAATACTTTGACTCTCAGAAGCAGTATGTGATTTTTACCACCACAGTAATTATTATTGAGTGTAATTGCAATTTATCAACCAACAGGGTTACTGCACCCCTATAACTAACACAGCAAGCTAGTTATGGGTTTGACCTAGCTTCCTTATATATAATCCTGATTGTCCTTCCATTATACCATATTATTTCTTAGTTTATTTTTATTATAATATAAACCCACTTAACAACATTTCATTTGAATATTCAACAAATTATTTACAACGGACACTGAGAAATCAAGATACATTTGGGTATAACAACTTTCTTGGCTTTTATATCTAGTAAGGAGGATATTCTCTTTATTTTTTTCTTTTAACTTTATTCATTGTGGCTATCCAAATCTGTTTATTTTTTTTATTTGTGTGTATGCGTATGTGAGAGGGGATAATACATAAGAGTGCAGGTGCAGTGGAAGCCAGATGGGATCATATCCCCTGTAAGTAGAGAAACAGAGAGTTTTGAGCCATTTAACGTGGTGTCAGGAGCCAAACTCAGATTATCTTCAACAACAGTATGCATTCAAAACTATGGATCCATCTCTCCGAGACAAATATTGCATTATTATTTCTGAATGGTCTAGCATGTAAACACATGCTTCATTTAAGCTTTATTTAAGCAAAGACTCAGATAATCAAGGATTGTACTTTTACTGAAGAAAGTCAGAAAACTTTAGAGCTCCATCTGCTAGTTGGTCATTGTTCTCTGTCAGATGGTAGCTTGTTTCTAAATTCTGAATACCATGGATGGATTAAGAACACTATATAAAGAAGAGTCATGTGATAAAGGATCACATTTGATTAAGCTAATGAAGAATGCTCCTACAGAAGTTATGGAATTTTGCTTTGGACTAATGTATAAGGAACTTTCACAAATTGTGTATCATGTCATCTTCATGTTGTATTATATGTATCTGTTGAAAACAATCAAAATCACTGCAGAGAAACAGGCACTTGAATTGACAATTGACAGTATAGGATAAGATAGTTTGAGATTATGGAATATTAGAATGTGATATTATTGCTAGGGAGGAATCATTAGCTAAAAACTGTAACTCAGAGGGAAAACAAGATAGATTACCACAGACAACAAGCACAGGCCACATAAACGATTTAATTTTTAATGAGACACTGCCAATGTTCATTCTTTGCTTATGACAATTGCATTCACGTCTTTTCATAACTGCAAGACACATGGCCAGGATGGTTGAACTATGGAAAAAAATAATAATTCGGTATTTTTCATTTTCTCATACTAAAAAATAGCCTATATGCAGTCTACCTAAAATACTTAGAATATACCATAACGAGCCTCTCCCATGTCTAAAAGTCAAAATAATACAGTATAATGCCTGCTGGCATAGCATCTTGGTAATTACTGTTGATTTATATGAAGTCTGAAAAGCAGATAGTGGCACAATAAAAAATATTGTTTCATAACAACTTACTTATGTAACAAAACTCCTGTTACAAACACTAAAAAGCACTTGGTATATATTATTCAAACTCAAAATTTTGTTTCTGATAATTATCCAATTGGTGCCATGGAAATAGAAAATATGGAAGCCTAAAATGTCAAAATAGTTTACACTGAGTTATACTTTTCACTATTAAGAAGTTGAAAATTAACAAAATGACTTAATTTAAATGGCATGTATTTGGATTTCTGAATATTTTATATAAAGTTTTCTATCACAGTCACCTTTGTAATTGCATTTTGAAAATGTTGTATAATCTGTATTTCTAATTTTACATTTAATGTTTGCAATATTTATACAGAACAGTGACTGATTAAAAATATTACACCTTATTTATTCTTTTAAAATGTTATTTAGGTACTTGTGTAGATTAATTGTCAGTTAAATATCTAATTATTTAAGAAATACAGAGTATGTGTTTATTCTAGAAAGACTCTAAACTGTTAACATGTGTATTTAAACAATTTTGAATGTGGAGTGAACATTTAACGACGTACTTTAAAACAATTATTAGTTTGTTAGGCTTGACTAATGAATATTTTTTAAAAGAAATATGCACTAAGATTTGTAATTTTTGTGGAATTCAAAGCCATAATGACATTAGTTAGAAGGAATAGTTTCATTAGGACATGGAAGTTTCTCCTACAGTTCCCAACAGATATGGAAAATTTAGAGAGATCCAAATGGGTACCTTAAAAAGTCAAAGCAAAGAAAACATTTAGAAACAAAATGTTCTTTTGTGATTAAAGACAAATAAAGTAAATAGAAAGTTTAAGAGTCCACTTGCAACTCTGCCTGCACACTGACTTTCCCAAGTATCTTGCTCTGAACTAGTGGAAGGAAGAATTATAAAGGGAATCACAGGTCTTTGGAAAATGTATGCTTCATTAGTCCACTTCATATCCTGTACAAAATATGTCATTGTATTTCTTTCATACTTTTCTCCCCATCTCTGAAATCAATGTGATTAACTTTTTCCACACATAATTCAGAAAGGCATGTTCAGTCTTCTCTGTACTTGATTGAAGAGAAATGGTGTTCATGACTGATTGAATGGAATTGAGGGCCATATAGTTAACACCTCATCATTCAGTCCCAGGTGAGTCTGCCTGGGGATGAGGGACTGGTGTCTTCTAGCTCCTATTGCAACCACCCATTACTTCCAAGTCAGCTAGGAGAAGAGCAATTTGAGTGTAGTAAAATAACTGATCTCTTATTTGGTTAAAGGTGAATCAAGGATTTGTGGGATTGATCTTAATTCAGTAGCTATAAAGTACACATAACTTACTAACCCAATTCGACAATCAGATTTTTTTTTTATTTTTAATTATACTTTATTTACTTTGTATCCCCCCTCTAGTTCCCTCCTTCTTCCCCTCCCAATCCCTCCCTTCTTCCCCCTTCTCCACATACTCCCCTCCCCAAATCCACTGGTAGGGAAAGGTTTCTTTTTCTTCCTTCTGATCCTAGTCTGTTAGGTCTCATCAGAAGTGGCTGCATTGTCTTCCTCTGTGGCCTGGTAAGGGTGCTCCCCCATCAGGGGGAGGTCATCTTCTGACAATCAGATTTTTAAGACTTTTTTTTTCTTTCACTAAGTAGTTTGTACCCTTCTGAAGGCAATATTCAGCTACCACAGAGGAAAATGTCCTTCTTTGTGAAAAGCACATAAAGGCAAACGATGAGGTTTATTTATTTATTTTTTTATTTCTAAAATGAAACATTTCTGACCAGTTGACATTTCAGTAGGTTAGGTTGAGCAAACTGTATCAAGAGGGAAGTGTTTGCTGACAGTTTGACAAAAGTGTGTGTTGCTTTTGCTTTGCCAGAGAAGTGGTAAAACATTGCAGCCCTGCTACCAATGAGACCTTTGGGTATTGCAGGGATATCCATTCACAGATTTCACTGTGATGAATGGGGTCTCAGCAGATGCCTTGCAGAGAAGGTTAGGAAAAACCAGATTCCTCAGTATGTCTTCCCTTCTCCCCCCAAATTGGGTGAGGCTGCTTACAGGAGAAAAATAATGGTCTGGGAAGTTTAATGAATAGCATCTGCTTTGGCAGTTAAGAAAAATCCTTCAAAAATGTTGAGTTGGAAATGAATTTAATTTTTTAAACCATGTATATGTATATATATTCATATATATACATTGATTGATGACAATACAGGTATGTACAAATAGCTAAGCATATATATTCACAAGCTTACAATTTTATGTGAACAGATAGATTTGTGTATTGACTCCAACATGAATCCTAAACTGTATGGTTATTAGACCAATAGCTAGTTGTATTGAATGAACATCAAGAAAAGTGATTCAAAAAAAGATTAAGATGATTTTAGACTTAAGTTATGATGAAGAATTTTATAGGAAAATATATTTTATTGGCAATATCTCCATATACTCAGAACACATGCTATGGAACAAATGATAAATTTGTTGTCATGTCTAAATGCAATGCTAACATAGGATCTTAAAAAGGTAGCTGAAATTTAAAAAGGCAGGAATAAATCATTCTGTGAACTTCTTTCCTTTATCATGATGATCAAAAGTTGTTTGATTTCTATAAACCAGCTTAGACACTTTCCTTCCATTAGCTGTGTATTTTCTTGAATCAATTTTATATAAAAATTTAAATAAAATTATTTTTGCTAATGTGTAGTGTTTAAAATTTAGTATAGTGAAATAAAATAATTGTGTACATTGACACAAACACACAGGGACTGCACAAGGAATTAGTACTGGGAAAATAACAAAAGAAAAACTATTAATTTGGTTGAAGACATTCATGTTGAAAAACAGTAGCACTTGATACTTTATGGCAGCTTGTAAATAGTTAACAACACTGCTCTGTTGTTGCTAGGCAACGAAATATTAGAAAAGAAAAATGAAAAAACAATATATTGGAAATAAACACAATATTTAGATACCAGCTCCTAAAACAACTTTAATTTAATTTAATTTATTGAATAGATTCTTTCCATAATAAAAGTGTTTAATGGAAAAAGAAAACATGTTCTATCAGAATCAGGGCAAAAATTTTTAGGTACTCATGAGAGATAACTAAGAAGTTGGTTCAGTGGTTACTTAATTCCTAACAAAAACTTGCCTTAAACTACTTAAATGGCATGCATTTTTTCCTCATGAAAAATCATCTTGTAAGATCAGTTTTGAGGACATCAACTACCATTTATTTGAATAGATTCACTAAAGTCTATAGTTTAAAAAAAAAAGTCTGAGTATTCTTGTGGTTAAGTAAGAACAAGTTATAAAGAATTTAGGACCAGGAATATCTATCACAGTGCTTTTTTTACATCAGAATGTGCCCTGATCGTAGAGAGTTTCAAGAAACATGCAGCTAGGTTCTAAACTCTGAAATTACTAACGAGACTCTTAATGAAGAATCTTGTCTGGGAACCATGTTGTAAATTCAGTCTTCAAGTAAAGGGTACTAGTTGAAAACCAGTTGTGAAGGGAAGATGTAAATTAATCCTAACAAAAGACCAAGATGTTAAAAATGTTAGGGCCACTAATCACAAAGAAGGTGAAATATCCTTTTTGTGTACATGAAAAGTAAATTTGTTCTGTTCTTTTTTTTTTTCTTTTCCTTTGTCTGTTTGTTTTGAGCCAGGGGCTCATGTAACCCCTCATGTAAAAACTTCTCTGTGGATGAGATTATGGTTGAACTTCTAATTCATAACATCTCCACCTCTCAAGTACTGGGATTATAAGTGTGTGTCATCGTACCAGGTTTTGTAATGCTGGAGACCAAACCAACAGAAAAATGCACTTATAGCTAGTCCTCTGCCACCTGAGTAGTGTCTCGATTCTTTGTGAGTTTCAATTAGTTCACTCAAATCCTACTCAGCTCCACGTGTCTTTGTATTTCCCCTCTGCCTTGCAGCCTCAACTCCAAAAGAAAATAAAAAAACAAAAATAAAAACAAAACAAAACAAAACAAAACATTAAAAGCAACTCCTCATGGAAGCTGTAGATTATCATAGTATGTGCAAGAGACATCATTAAATTGCAAACGTTCATTGCAATGAGCCATTGATCTGGTTCAATGCCCCTGGTTTCTGTTACATCATCAGTACTGGATCCTCTCGGATATCCTGTTGCTGCCTGTGTCATGAAGATCCTGCAGCTTCTGGATCTTCAGAACTGGCCTTTTCACATAATCTCGTAGTTCATAGATGAGGTAGATATTGGGGTATGCCAAATCAAAGCCCTGGATCTGGGCCTGGTTGGTAGCTGAGTTAGTCAGGCCACTAGCCAACTCTTTTACACTTACACCACCAGGGCAAGCTCTCCAGCACTGTCCTGCCTAGCTCAAGCAATGCCGCAGCTAGCAAGAGGCAGGGTCAGTTCTCTTGCTCTCATGCCCTTAGGGTGGCTCAATGGCACCCATGCCACCAGAGGCAGCTCTATAGTGCTGCCTAGTGAATGTGTGGGGCCCACTCTTCAGAGTGGAGCAGGGCCAGGTCTCCCATGCTCATATCCTTGTTGCTGACCCTCCTGTGTCCCTGCCACAGGGCCAGCTCCACTGTGTGGAACAGGCAAGGTGCAGGGCCTGCTCTCCAGAATTCTGCAGCCAGTGAGGGGAGGGACCAGCTCTGTACCTGCACAGTGTTTGGACAGCAACATGGTGGTCCTACATGGCAAGCCAGACCAAGGATGTCTTCATGGCCTTTAGTAGCAATATAAGTCAAGGTCATCCACACACACCCCTGCTGCTACATGGCCAGGGACCAAGACATGGCCTTCAGGAATAACATGGGGCTGAGATTTAGCTATGGCCTCAGGTGGCAGGAATGGCTACTCACACACTATTTCTCTCCACCCTCCTTTCTCTAGTTTCAACTCTCTTCATAATGCTCAGACAATTACACTTCTAACTCTCTCCCATCTGTCCACCACACCCTTGCACATTGTGGTCCATGCAGCTGCTGGCCCTCTTGATGTCTTTTGCCTATCCCTAGTCTTAAAGTGTCTGTATATTTTCACTTATAACTGTGGTTGACATTTTTGTTTCTTTGTGTGATTATTTCATTGATTTTATTTATTTATTTATTTATTTATTTATTTATTTATTTATTTATTTTGGTCAAACTGACACAAGCTTGAATATATCAAAGTCGAGACAATTTTATCATATTGTCTATTGGTTAGTCTATGGAATATTTTCTTGATTAATGATTGGTGTGGGAAGGCAGTTGGTTTGGATTTGTAAAGGAAGCAGTCTGAGCAAAACATAGGGAATAAAAGAGGCAGAAACATTCCTACATGTTATCTGCTTTAGTTCCTGACTCCAGGTTCCAGTTTTGAGTTTCTGTACTAACTTCAGTTCATGATGTACTATATATTGTAATATTTAATAAACACTTTCCTCCCCAAGTTGCTTTCAGGCATGATTTTTATCACATCAATAAAAATTCTAGCTAAGACATTCACCAATAAAAACCAACAAAAGAGGGTTTGGTTTTCGTAACTTTTTTTTTTTTTTTTTTTTTTTGTACCTAGTCAGAACTCAGAAACCTAAAAAGGAGGATGGGGGAGACATTTTGGTGAGAAAAAAAAATACGTTTTGTCCATTCCTACAACCTGAATTCAGATTCCCTAAAATTCCACATATAAAACCAGAGGTGGCACAGAACTTTTGGGAGTGGCCAAACAGTGCTCGGTTTAAGTTGAGGCCCAGGCCATGAAACGGAACCCATGTCCTACACTGTATGGACAGCCAGGAACCATAGACTGGGTAGCAAATAGAGCTGGGATGGAACCCAGGATAGTACAGGAGAATTTGTGGAAAGGATAGAGTTCAGCAGTACAGTGTCTTTCAATGTAGTCCAGTATGGTTCAGTTGAGTGCCGTTGAGTTCGTGCAGCTCAGTTTGTGGAATTCAGAGGCAGTTTTGTTCCAAGCAGAGCAATACAGTGAGAAGAGGAAAGAAACTAGTTTGAATCTGCCAACATAGAGAGGAATTTTGATACAGAACAGCTGTGTTAAACCAGTTCAGAAAGAGCTGGAAATGGTAAGGTTTTTCAGCAGTAATTCTTGGATGCTGAAAACATTCTAGGCCTAGGTTAGCAGACAGAGGTTGGAAGCTGTAGCCTTTAAGGTCTGGGCTTGCAGAAGATTAGATTGTATGGAAGCTAGAAGCTTCCAAAACTAGGCCTAGGGATAGAAACACTCTGGGCTGAGCCTACTCCATGTATTAGTAAAGCCGGGTAGAGTTCTCATTTTGTTTCTTCTTCTGGAGAAATATAAACAGTATTTACAGAAACAATAAATATCTTGATGAATAACTAATTAACTGAATGAAACTGACAACACCCAGATTACAGAGATTTTTACTGAGTTTTATTTTATAGAATGTGTCACCGAGTGCTTTTTAATATACTCCATAAATCCTTTGATGATATCATAAGAGAAAATGTATGTATTTAGTTGTTATTGACAAAGAAAAAGATGCCTTTGTTTTTGTGTTTCCATCATGAAATTCATTTTCAACAAGAATGTCCCTCTACTTCCTATTCAAATACCCATTTAAAATGATTTGGCAAATGATTATTTCATACTTGTATGTCGTATTGTGGTGGTGGACTGCATGTTTTCCTCTTATTTTTACTTGTTGGTTCAGGTATTTGATAGAAGAGCAGTCTCAGCAGTCATAGTCAGTTAATGGGAGTGAATGGTGCTTTGAGAGACCCAGAATTTTCATCATGGAATCTATTTAGGGAGGCTGCATAGAGCCATTCTTACTCTAATCTCCCACTGATTTTCAATGCAAATACTGCCAGCCTTGCTCATAGCCACAGGATTTAGTTACACACTTGACTGAAAACCATGTCAATGCAAATTCAGAGGATAAACCAGCATGCAAATCCCCAAGGCTTCTGCAAGTTATAATTTAGCCACAGTATTAGCAAAACAAGATAGCAATTATGCAAGGAATCAGCTGAAAGGTTATTTTTAATTTAAAATTTTTGCATCTTTACGGCTGAGAAAAATGAAACCCTGTCTATTCTTTCCTGTACACGCTGCCCAGTAGAAACCCAAAACCATATGGTACATTATCACAGCCATGTTACAATGTGAGTCATATATACGAATATTCAAACAACTTTTCTAAGAAGAGTAAAGAAGCTTTTGATTAGGTCAAGTTGCTATCTTTTTCCCAGTATTCTCTACTGATCTTTCAGAATCTAAAGCATAAATGTCATACACTAAAACTGAGGCACTTAATCTGTGGGTCATGACACCATTGTGAGTTGAATGATCCTGTTACTGGGGTCACTTAAGACCATGGAAAAACACATATATTTACATTAAAATACTTTTTAAAAAAATTCTTTATTAATTACACTTTATTAACTTTGTATCCCCCCTGTGGTTCCCTCTCTCCTCCTGTCCCAATCCCTCCCATCCTCCACCCTCTGCATGCATGCCCCTCCCCAAGTCCACTGATAGGGGAGGTCTTCTTTTCCTTCCTTCTGATCCTAGTCAATTAGGTCTCATCAAGAGTGGCTGCATTGTCTTCTTCTGTGGCTTGGTAATGCTGCTTCCCCCTCAGGGGGAGGTAATCAAAGAGCAGGCCAATCAGAGGCAGTCCCTGTTCCTATTACAATGGAACCCACTTGGATACTGAACTGTCATGGGCTACATCTGTGCAGGGGTCTTAGGTTATCTCCATGCATAGTCCTTGGTTGGAGTATCAGTCTCAGGAAAGACCCCTGTGCTCAGATGTTTTGGTTCTGTTGCTCTCCTTGTGGCATTCCTGTCTTCTCCAGATCTTACTGTTTTCCACTTCTTTCCTAAGATTCCCTGCACTCTGCCCAAAGGATGCCCATATGTCTCAGTGTCTGCTTTGATAATCAGCAGGGCAGGGCCTTTCAGAGGTCCTCTGTGTCAGGCTCCTGACTTGTTCCCAATTTTCTCCTTCTTCAGATGTCCATCCTCTTTGCTTTTCTGGATAGGAATTGAGCATTTTAGCAAGAGTCCTCCGGCATAGAAACAGACTGGTGGATCAATGGAATCAAACAGAAGACCCTGACATAAATCCACACAGTTATTGACACCTGATTTTTGACAAAGATGCCACAACCATTCAATGGAAAAAAGACAGCATCTTCAACAAATGGTGGTAGTCTAACTGGATGTCTACACGTAGAAGAATGCAAATAGATCCATACTCATCAGCCTGCACAAAACTAAAGTCCAAGTGAATCAAAGACCTCAACATAATACCAGACACACTAAACCGCTTAGAAGAAAAAGTGGGGAAGAGCCTTGAACTCATAAAATTCTTAACATTGGCAAAATTATAGTTATGAGGTAGAATCAAAAATAATTTTATGGTTGAGAGTCACCACAACATGAGAAATTGTATTAAAAATTCTCAGATAATCAGTGGCTGGTTCTTTGAACACCTCCAGAAAGCCTTACCAGGCCACAGAGGAAGACAGTGTAGCCAGTCCTGATGAGACCTGATAGGCTAGGGTCACATGGAAGGGGAGAAGTATCTTCCTATCAGTGGATTGGGGGAGGGGCATGGGAGGTAAAGAGGAAGGGAGGGCAAATTGTGAGGGGACAAAGGAGGAGGCTACAGCTGGCATACAAAGTGAATAAATTGTAACAAATTAAAAAAGTAAATAAATACATTTAATTTAAATTAAAAATAAATTCTCAGATTAAGAAGGTTGAGAAACACTGCACTGAAACCTCCCTGCTTAAGGGCACTCGGCCCTGTGCATTCCCCCTAAACTCTGAACTACTGATTTACAGTTTCTTAAGGTCCTCTGTTTAGTGTTTTCTCTAAGATCAAATCAGCTGAGATGGGCAAAGGGATTTCACCTTCTACCATAATCAAGGCTGAAATTTTTATTAGAAGAGATCAACTCAAATTCATGTATCACTGAAATTGTGTAGATTATTTAGTTTAACTCGAGAGGAAACAAGAATTTTCTTATAGTATAATGTCTCTGAGAAGGTACAAGCCACTTGAATATGGCAATTCTGAGTAAGGTTAAGCAAAGTATAATGTTTGTAGTGTCTGTAGGGACCAAGGAAACAAACATAATTTCTCAAATGGAGTAGCAGGATATTGTGATCATATTAGCAATGGCCGTGCGTAACAGTTCTGGTGTCCTTTTGTTGTTGTGATAAAATAATCTCATTAAAACAACTGAGATAGAGACTTTAAATTGAGTTAACTAACTATTTCAGGTCAAGTTTCATCATTAACTCACTACTCCCAGTCAAGGTCCATCACTGAAGCAAATTAAGGCAGGAACTTAAATGCAGGCTTGCTTGTCCCCTTCCCTCTGACCAAAGGATTCACTTTACAGACAAGGAGGTATAGTGGGAATCATGAAGGGTTTTGATTTCTGGCTTACTATATGGTTTCTATTCAGCTTGTACTGGTCAGGGCTACCTGTCCAGGGAATGATAATGCCTGAGATGGTCAAGGCCCAACTATAGCAAGTAATCAAGATGTTACCAAGGCCAAGATGACCTAGGAAATTCCAAAATTGAGACTGTCATTTCAGTTAATTCTAGGGTGCACTATGTTAACAGTTAAAGTGACCAGTTAAAGTGAATCAGTACACTAAAACAAATCAAATATCATTGAGAATTAAAGGGCAGGCTAATCTAGATTTTATTCCTTTTCATCCTAATCTGTGTGATGACCTTAAGAAAAAAATACTAGGATTCCTGATTTGTTATTCACCCCTTCAGGTCTAAACTCAAAGCCAGGTGAATGGACTAACAAGAGTTTATATCTCAAGAAAACCTATGGTTTAATAATACCCAATTCTGACCCTCAGAATTGACATGGCTTAATAAAAAACCACTGGGTTTGTAATGTTTCAAGGTGCCTTGTGTGAATCATGTCAACATTTGATAATGGTCAGACATATCCTAGATCATTCCTATGCATGTCACTACCATTCATTACTTACCGCCTTCTATCTCAAAGGTGTTCTAAGAGAGCTAGTGGAGAAAGTGGAAAATGAAAAGTCACACTAGACTTTGTGCCCATAGATAAAAAGACGTACAAATCTCATAAGTAAAAAGCTGATTGAAGATTGAGAAGTTTCCTTGATGATTGGAATGAGGCCTCACTGTTTATTGGTTATTTTTCTTGCCACCGGAACAAGCGACAACAAACCTCACAATGCAAAATAGGAGAGGAATCATTTATGATGGCTCATTGTTTGAGGATGTATAGTTCATCAAAGAGGAGAAGGAACTGAATAGGGTGGTTTCATGGCTGGGGGACACAGGAGGTTGAGATGTCACTTTACATATATAAATGGAATGGAAAGCAGACATAAGCTGAAAGGAGACCTGTCCTCAGAGATCCTCATTCTCCAGCTAGACCCCGTCTCTCGAAGAACCAAAGAATCTACAACCTATTAAAAGAAGTTGGAGGCTGCATAATAAAGCATATGTGTGTGTAGGAAACATTTTATACCAATGCAAATTATACCATTCTGGCCTATAATTACGGTCTTATAAACATATCATGCAGAATATTTTCAGTAACACATCAAAAGTCTCTATCATGTATAATATATTACAAAGCTCGATAATATTTCAATATTATTAAGTAAAATTTTCTTCGAAGATTCAAGTCATCCTTTATCTGAACACATAAAAATATTAACTAATTGCTCATGTTCAACATGTGGAAAACAAACAAATAAGCAAACAAAAACATTTGTAATAAAGAAAGAAAGGAATCAGGGCCCTGAGAGATGGCTCAGTGAAACAATCTCTATCTGCAGTTCAAAGGAAACTGAAGCTCTTCTCTGCCCTCTGTAAGCATGGGTATTCACATGCACATCCCCACAAATGGATTTATACACTTGCATATATTCCACATTATAAAAACTGTCCAGGGAATCAAGAAGAATAAAAACATAGAAGTAAGGATCTGATCTAACTCAAAGTCTGACAAAGCAAACACCAACCTTTGCTTCTAAAAATTTAGTAGATGTGGCTATTATTCACTTTATCTGGGCTCAGAGGAGTTTGGAAAATCCCAACCCTCCACTCATGTGACGTGTCCCACTTGCTACCTGAAACATTTCTCAGCAAATGTTTTCTATTTGCAACATCTTCAACACTTTGAGGTCTCCAACATGACTTTGGCTTCACATTTGTAGATTAATAAAATTTTCAGCATGCACCTACACGAAATCCAAACATGCACCTACACGTAATCCAAACATGCACACACGTTTCCTCGCCTCAGCAGCTTTCCTAAACCTTTGTACAAACCTTCATCATGCCCCCCACACTTGCTTCTTAAATACTTGAAAAACAGTACCAAGAAGCAGGTCTGAGATTTAACCAATCTCTCTTCTACCACAGCTTACTGTGTCTGCTCCTGTGTACAGCTGGAAATATGTTTTCCTGGGCAATTGGTTTAAAACTGGAAACCCCTAAATTGGTATATCCCCAGTTTAGTCTCAGTTCAAGTACAATTAGATTTTTTTTTCCAGAAGAAGCCACAGATAGGTGGAATCTTGCTTTTGGAGGACATTTTCTACTATAGTGGTGCAAAGTGTATAGTTTCCCTTAATGACAGCTGTGACATTAAAGATTGCAGCCCCTTTGTCTACATCTTATCTATGAACACACAGCCATGTTCATGTTTGCAGTCTTTTCCTTAACAAAGTATTTACTTGTCCTACTTTTCCTCTTATCCTTTCCTAGTCTGCCTGTTATTCTGCCTAGATATTTATTTTACCAAAAAATGTGAATCTGTTACCTTTGATTTCAGCCATACTCAATTCTCAGGTCACCTGCTGAACACAATCAGAAGCTTTGCCATACTGTAAAATGTATAACCTCCAGTCCAGTTGCCAATAGAGTCCTTGTTCCTATCTGATACATCATTATCATATTTTTGCCATCTTCATTTCTATTGACATTCTGTTCATCTAAATTTTTTTAACCAAATATCTCATTAGATTGTGTTTACAGTATTCTAAACCATGTCTCACATGTAGTTATTGAATTCTTCTACATTACTCCTGCAAAACAGTTCCATGGATTTATGAACAACATGGACAGGTTTATTGTAACAACAATTTCATTTCTTAGTATTGATTTTCTTCACTAACTTCTATTCTCATTGTCATTATCCAATGATACACAATAAAGCAACTTAAGCAAAGATAGACTTATGGTTTGAAGACATATCATTTATCACTATGGCTAAAGTATAATGGTTCATGGTATGATTTCAATGGGAGCAAGCACCTGAAATTTCTAGACTAATTTCCTAGGGAAGACAAAGTGGGCTGGGGATGTAAACCCAATTCCCACTCACCCAGAGATCAACTTCCTTCAGGTATGATGCCTACCTCGCAGAGGTTCCATAATCTAAAAAAGCAATGCTACCAGGTAGAAACTAAATTTTCAAACATGAAAGTCTGTGTGAGAAATTTCTTATCCATATAATCATACCATCAATATAAAATGGAATTAGCCAGCATGTCAAAGAAGCTATTCTATTATCTTTAAAGTTCAGCTTTGTACTGTTCAGAGAATTACCTTTTCATTTCTTTCCCAGTTCATATCAGTTGAAACAACTTATGTGTTAACCATTGTTTACTTCTAGGCTGTTAGATCCCCGTAAGATTACACATGCTCTTTTTCTTCCTCAGCATCCAAACCTGGATGGCCAAACAACTATGTGTCCTGTATTAACTCAGCAGTTATAAATCCCTCCATCCCTTCCTCAGCAGGATCTCTCACAAAGGCCATTTAGCCTAGCAGGAAAAAAAATGCATCTCTTCACAAGTGCAGACAGTAACTGGAGCATGTACTTCAGCTCATGGGATTCTGAAAGGTCAAGCTTGCTGTCTGGACATGCTGTATTATAGTAATTACTTCCCTTGGTTTTCCCTCCTTAAATACTATCCATAGGTTCCACTGAGTTCTGGCCTGATCTCCAAAGGCTGCTATTCTCAATTACTATAGCAAGAGTAATAGTACAGCCACATGACAAAGCCGTAAATAGAAACCCAGTGGGATAATACCTCCATAATAGGAAATAATTAAAAAAAATGATAAGAAGAATCACAAATCCTTTCTGATGTATCAAGTCTAGACACTTAGGTCAATGCAGTATTAAAGCTATGTTAGGGTCCTGTGACTACTAAACATAGTATCACAAAATAAATCTTGTAGATAATATTGTTAACTGAAATTTCACTTGCGTATGTTCTCTAGCTTAGAAAATTTGTTTTAATGGCAAACTTGACACAAGGTTTTTTTCCTGTTTAAATAGTTTCTTGTGGTGACATTAGCATATGCTTTATTCATTTCCTTTTCTCTTCAAAATTACACTTGTTTGTTTGTTTACTTGCTTTGAAACCAGGTCTTCCTCTGTTTTCCAGGATGGCTTCAACTTCATCATCCTTCTGCAACAGTCACAGGTTCTATTTTTGAAGGGACTTTTATTTCCAAAAATCTTTACACCTTGTACCACACCCTCATAAGCATGTCATAGACTTAGAGATTTAAAAATATTATTCGTGTATCTAACTCTCTTATCACTCACATTTATTCTCTCTTTGCATTTTGATTTTCATGGAAGAATGTCTTTTCTTTGGCGGCTGTCCATTTCTTCTTCCCTGACTCTTTTTGGCAGAACTTAGCTGTTCAAAATTCACACTAAAAGATTTCCCTGAACTGTTTGTTTGAACTGCATTTTAATGTTTGCACATGTACTTCTATTTTTACAACTATTTTCACATGCTATTAGATCTCAAATGTAGAAGCTCTGCCTGTTGGACAGTATAGTCCCAAAGTTAAATACAATGTTGGAATCACAGCAATGCCTTAGGGAAAGTTGTTTCTGAAAAAAGCAAGGCAGGGAGAATTGTATCTAAAATGGTGCACAGAGGTCACATACTGCTTCCATTCAGAATTGAAAACAGAACAAAGTTAAATGTCACAGCCTTATATATTTCTTGTTTTGAAATTAATTCTGAAATATGTGTAAAATCAACAAAAAAGAATATGCAGAATGGAGACATGGAGGCAGCTGCACATCTCTTTCTTGATTACTGAAATTGTATCATTTGCTTACAATAACCCCTCAATTGTACACACACAATTTTCAAAACTTTCAAATCAAATGTCACTTTAGGAAAATGTTTTTATTAGCAGAGAAACATCTATGCTTCGCAGAGCAATTTGCAAATATTACCTTATCAGTTTTACCAAGATAGACAAACTGAAGTCTCCATGTTTATGTTTCAAATGAACACTGCTAAAAGAAACATGTCTGCAGGCATGATTGTATGCATGTGTTAGATGATGTTCTACTCTCAATATGTTAATTCTTCCCCAATCTATTTTTTTTATCACATTTACAGTCAGTAAAGCAGTGCCCTACCATTCAGAGAAGAGGAACTTTCTGCTGTTTTGTGTAGGGTGAGAGACTGACTACATGTTTGCCGTAGAACAAACTCTTCCTGGATCTCTGTAGATGTGCACGTCATTCTCTTTTTCTCAGTAAGGGCTTTCTCCAGAACTTCCTGTCTCCAACCATGGAAAAAATCAAGAAGATGCAAAATATTTATGTATTTTTTAAAATATTTCAACATGTGGTGGAGTTCTAAAATCTCCTTGTTGCTTCAGGCATTTCTGGATTACATGCCATGGCACTACACACTTCTAACAGTCCATTCGACATGCGAGTGTACATAGGATTTGAGGAGAGCATCAAGGACACACCTTCACTATGATCTTCCCCCCAAATGAAATCTGGGACTGCATCTTAGTCATCCATCTTATTTCCTCTGCATCTTAGTCATCCATCTTATTTCCTCGTATCCATCAAGATGCTCGAATCATAATCTTCTGAGCTCTTATTTGCAGTTTCTATCCTTGCTTTCCTTTTTTTTCTTCTGTATGAACTATCCTGTATGATCCACCTTCTCCATAGGTGGTATTCTATCCATGCTTGATGAAGCATTGCCTCTAATAAAAATAAAAGTTCTTCTGTTTTTGTTTTTTTTTTTTTAATCCTTGAAATGCTAACAGATGCCAGCAGTTTTCAACCCTTTTAGGGGTTCTAATAAACCTTTCTCAGGGGGTTCCTAAAGCTATCACCAACAACAGATATTTACATTAAAATACCAGTAGCAACACTATCGTGATAAAGTAGCAATGAAAATAATTTCATGGTTACAGGTCACTAAGACTTGAGGAACTGTATTAAATGGTGGCAGCATTAGGAAAGTTGAGACCCACTGAGAGAGACAAATGTTAGCATATAATTACATATTGATTATATCTTTTCCTATATGTTTCACAAATGCACAACTTATTTCCCCAAAGATGATCTACTATATTCCTATATGATTCACATGTGCAGAACTTATTTCCCCAAAGATGATTTAGAACTTTTAGTAATATCATGCCTTAAATTATTTAAATCCTCCAAAGGCTAACAATAGGGATGCAAAAAGAGATGTTTCTTTAAGAACCAGGGTTGAATTTGATTTTCTGTTGCAGATTCAAGGATTCTGACCTATTTTCATACAGCCTTCAGTGATTGAGTTTCTTCTCACTCTCAAACTTACAAATTGTAATTCTCCAATAAGACCAAGGGCATGGAAATATTACTCCTAGTTCATTTCCAAAATTAATTTTTTTGATTTTTATTTTCATGTCAAGCTGTTGATTTTATTTTGTTTTGACAGTTAATCACAATTCTTTACAATGTTGTTTTATAGATTTTTTCATACTCAACCTGTGATTCACTTAACTAACTACCACCAAATATCAACTCTCAAGCTCTTAAGATCGGTTGCTTAATGCAGTGAAAACTTGAGCCATATGAGATTAAAATAAGGATGTCGGAGTGAGATTATTTTAAATTATAAATGTGAGGTTTGAATGCAAGTATGTGTATCACTGTTATAAAAGGCAGTTGAGTAGATAGGAGACAGCCAGGGGAAGGTGATGACTACACGCACAGCTGTGTTAGGTGAACTCATGGTAGAAACTGGAGGGATGTAGCTGTGACCTATCATAACAGCAGTCCATAGAAACTTAGTGGAAGGACATACTCTCTCAGTTTCTTTATCAAGGGCATAGAATGACACATGATTCTGCCTGGGGCATTGATTTCATACTCACAGCTTTTAGACCTGTGAGAAAGCCAGCTTCTGTCGTTGAATGATTCCTGTTTTATATTTCTTAGTGATGGCACACATAGGAGTCCAACACATTTCTTCAGTTGGTGAAAATATTATTCTGGATTAGGCCTGATAAATGTGTGTGTGTTTGTCACTGTACTGTTAGCATGACCAAACTACTTAAGAAAAAAAAAAAAAAAAACTTGAGAGAGGGATGATTTATTTTGTCTCATAGCTATAGAGTGTTCAATTATTAATTATTTGTCCCTCTACAACAACAACAATAACAACAGCACATCTTGACACTAGGAATGTGTGGCTGAAGAATATTGTTCACTCATGGTTTAAAAATAGATAGAATGAAACAGAAAAGTGGTCAGGGATAATAAATCTATAGAACCACACTTAGTGACACACTTCCTCTCATTAGGTCCAAACTCCTGAGGTTTCTACAAACTCCAACAACAGGACCACTAGCTGGGGACCAAAAGCTCAAAGCACGAAGTGCGGGTCCATCTCTATTGAATTTGTAAGTATGTTTTACTGTCGGAATACCATTAAATTTTTTCATGGGAGCAGACACAGAAAGGTGTGACTAGACCCTAGGTGGAGAGGGAATACAGGTTACAGGTCTCCAACAGTTTCCTTCCCCAGCTCAGGGAACCTCTCAGAAGAGGGAGAGAAAGAGTTAGGAGCCAGAGTGGAGGACAGCAGGAGAGAACACCCCAAAAAATCAACTAAGCAGAGCTTACTGGGGCTCACACACACTGAAGCAGCAATCCTGGAGCCTGCGTGGGTTTGTGCCAAGTTTCTGTTTACGTTAATTTGTGGCTTGGTATTTAGGGGGCATTGCTCACAGTAGGAGGGGGATGCCTCTGACTCTTTTACCTACTTTTGAGACTCCTTTCCTTCTATTGGTTTGCCTCACCCTGAATTGATGGGTGGATTTATATATAATATGTATATTTAAATTAATTACAGTTTATTTACTTTGTATCCCAGGTGTATCCTCCTCCCTCATTCCCTCTCAATCCCACCCTGTATCCCTTATCTTCTCCCATGCCCCTCCTTAAGTTCACTGATAGGAGAGGTTCTCCTCTTCCCTCTGAGTGAAGTATCTCAAAAGCAGAAAGACACACATGGTGCATACTCACTTATAAGTGGATATAAGACATACAATATGGGATAAATATACTAAAACCTGTACACCTAAAGAAGCTAAGCAATAGGAGGATCCTGGGTAAGATGATCAATCCTCACTCAGAAAGATGAAAGGGATGGACATCAGAAGAGGGAGAAAAACAGGGAACAGTACAGGAGCCTACCACAGAGGGCCTCTGAAAGACTACCAGCAGGGTATCAAAGGAAATGCTGAGACTCAAACTTTGGGCAGAGTGCAGGGAATCTTATGAAAGAAGGGGGAGACAGAAAGACCTGGAGAGTCCAGGAGCTCCACAAGGAGAGCAGCAGAACCATGAAATCTGGGCACAGGGGTCTTTTCTGAGATTGCTACTCCAACCAAGGACCATGCATGGAAATAACCTAGAATCCCTGCACAGATGTAGCCCATGGCAACTCAGTACCACATGGGTACCCTAGTGAGGGGATCAAATACTGCCTCTAACATGAACTCAGTGGCTGGCTCTTTGATCACCTCCCCCTGATGGAGGAGCAGCATTATCAAGCCAGAGAGGAAGACAGTGTTGGGTGGATTTCTGCCTGATCTTTTCTGGGGAAGAAAGGGAGGAGGAGTAGAACTGTGAGAGAGGAGAGGTAGAAAGAGTGGAAGCAGGGAAACTGAAGTTAAGATGTATTGTATGAGAGAAGAATAAAGAAAATAGTAAAAATAACATAAGAGAGAAGGGGAGACAGAGAAAAAGAGAGAGAGAGAGAGAGAGAGAGAGAGAGAGACAGTTCTTGATCCAGGCTAAGTTTAAATCTTGTGTTAGGTACTTTGTAATTTCGTTTAAGGAAGATTCTAAAGGCTATACTAGGGCTGATGACAGTTTACATTGTGTGTGTGTGTGTGTGTGTGTGTGTTGTGTATGTGTTATGTGTGTGTGTTTTGTGTTTTGTGTAGGAGCTTTGCTTGGAAGTCATGTTTTGTATAAGCCTTTGACTTCACTACATGTATGTTAAAGCAGTGCCTCACTATTCAGTGGTTGAAATATTACTCTTTATATGGATTCTCGATTGTACTCTATTGAAAACACATTTTTGCTTCTTTCTATATTTCTCCATTACTAATTAAATGAATCAACAACAAATCTATTTTTTTTGTCGTTCCTTAACTACTATATCGGTCAATCTTCACAAAATATCTTGTTTGTCCTAAATTGATATCCTGCATTGTTCTTTCTCATTACTATGCAATAGTTTTTAATTCGGTTTCTGGCTTCTGTTATTATCTCAATTCCCCTAAATTTAATCTTCAAGTGCTTCTTACAATATTCTTTTAAAAAAACAATAATACAAAAATAAACAGAAATCTACTCAACCACAGTTGTGTGAGAAAGAAAAAAATATTTAATGGTAAAAATAAATTTAAGGGATTTTGTTCATCATTCTAGCTCTACAGAAAAAACTGCAAAGAAAATTTCATTCTGAAGAGGATAACCTGACTAGTTACAAAGAATGAGCAATCCCAGAACAGTTAGTAGAAAATAAAACCCACGCCCCAACAATAACAAGAAAGAAATCAATAAACATTCCTTGTTAATACCTTTCAATAATAATGATATCAAATTACACAGTTAAACAAACAAACAAACAAACAAACAAAAAACAATAACAGGATTCCTGTTTCTGTTCCATTCAACAAACATAGCTTACCCCCAAGGAAAAGCGCCTCTTTGTGCAGTGGTTCTTAAACTAAAGTATTTTGACCCCTTTGGGGGTTGAATAAACCTTTTATAGGAGTCTCATATTAGATGTTCTCCTTATCATACATTTCCATTATGATATTTAACAGTAGCAAAATTGCAGTGACAAAGTAGCAATATATATATATACACACACACACGTTTGGGATCACCGCTATTTGAACTTTACAATATGTACCTACCAACTCTGACCAGTATCATTTGTTAAACATATCATCAGTTAGCATGAGTAGTTGCTCTCTATGAATTGACAACCAGGTCCTATTTCTAAAGGCACCATCTACACAACTCTTTGAATATGGAGAAGTACAGCTGGAGCCTACATAAAGTATTTACAATACACCCTGGGGGATCTTTGGAACAACAAGGTACTCTACATGCTTCTAAAGAATAAACATAAACACCGGCCCAGCTACAAAACCTGATCTACAGTGGCATTTGTCTGCAAGATACGCTTGTGTCACGGTGGCACAAAGACTGTAGGAGCAGTCAACCAATATTTTATTTGACATAAGGTCCACTCCATAAAATAGAATCCATATGCGATACTACTTGAGTGACAAAGAACAAGAGACTAGTTAGCCAAGGCACATAGGGTAATAACGAACACCAACGTCCTATACAAAATAAATAAAAATAAATAAACAAATAAATAAATAAATGACTAACTAAATAAATAAATGCCTGATGACATTCTACTCTACTCATAAATCATTGACTTCTGCAGCCATAATCAGAAAAGTTTCCTCCTGCAGATGGGAATAAATACAGAGCCAGACATTATGTAAACAAAGAGAGGCCTTGTAACACTGAGCCCTAAATGGAGTGCCTCTTTACAGGGTTTTGGGAACCCCTTAGAAGCGGAGATAGAGAGAGTAGAAGAGTCAGAGGGGATGGAAGACAATAAGGAGACAAGACTCTCCAAATCAACAGAAACAAGGCCCACATGAACTCACCGAGATGGAAGCAACAGGCACAGAGCTCCAATGTGTGCACCAGATGGGGTCCTAGATCTGAGAGGAGAAGTAGATACCTGTCCCCAACTGTAGCCCAGGAGCTATATACAATTTTAAACCCATTGTAAATGAAAATATGGTTTCTTAAAGAAATTTTCAATTGGAAAACAAACTATTCACAGTGCCTCTGAGTCTGCATGTCCAGCAGTAAATGGTCAACCGAAAACAAATTCAACAGCATCTTTGAAGTTCCTTGTCTCATCACGTCCTGTCAGGACCCTTATTTTTGTTTTGCAAGTTTATTTTACATTTTGTTATTACTTTTTAATTTATTTTTACCGTCTTTTTACAGTACAGGTCCTTTGGGTATTTATTATGACTTACCGTTTAGTATTTTCATGTGATTCTTTAGTATGGGAATGAGTGGGTCTCTTTATCTGTATCCGCTTTTTGTGCCTTTTCCTGAGCTCTTTTCCTTCTGTTTGTTTGTTTTGTCCTATTATGGTGTGTTAGTTTTTATTTCATCTTATTATTTTTCATTTTATTATCTTTTCTAATGAGAGACAGGGAGGAGGTAGATCTGAGTGGAAAGGGAGGAAGGAGGAATGGAGAGTAATAGGAAGAGAGGAAGCCATAACAAGCATATATTATGTGTGTGTGGGGGTAAAGGTATTTTAAATAATAGAAAGATATATAATACAAAGCAAACTAAATAGCAAGGGCAAAAATATCAAAGGAATATTAAACCTAAACTCCTTTCTTCTCTCATCTTGTGAAGCCCATGTTCATTATTCTCTATGACTTCCAATTACGCACATTTCACAAGCATTATGTTGTCTAGTGCTATTTTTCCATTTATTCCACTTTTATCTGTGTGTGTATGTGTTTGTCTGCGTATGTTTCTGTTTATGTGTGTGCACATGAGTGTGTGTATATTTGTGTATTCCATATATGTATAGGTACAATGAGGAGCCAAAAAAGGGGAGGGGCTTTTGAGCCCCCAGGAGAGGTTGAATTAGGTGCTTATAAGTTACTAACATGGGAACAGGGAACCTAACAGAGGTCATTTGTAGAAATAATATAAGCTCTTAACTTCCAAGACATCATTCTAGCTCTGGCTTTCAGATTTTTCAAGTCAAATTTGTATGCCATTTAGAGTCTTTTTTGTTATTGTTGTTGGTGGGCTGGTTGTTGTTTTGTTTTGTTTTTGTTTTTGTTTTTTTGGTGTTGTTGTCGTTGTTGTTTTGTTCTGTTTTTTGTTTTTGTTTTTTGTGGTTTTTTTGAGACAAGGTTCCTCTGTGTAGCCTTGGCTGTCCTAGACTTGCTTTGTAGACCTGGCTGGCCTGGAGCTCACAGTGATCTGCCTGCCTCTGCCTGGCAGAGTACTGAGATTAAAGGCGTCTACCACCCCTACTCCACTTAAAGTCTAAAGAACAAGTTTATGGTCTTTGACTAAAATGCTACCCACAAACAGTTGGTTTGTAGTTACTTTCTTGTCATTTAAATCCTAATTTTAAGACATCACTAATCCCCCTCCCCTTTACTATAACACTTATAATTACTTAAACAGAAGATGGCATACTTTGGTCATGTGCTTCTTCTCAGTGATTGAGAATGCTTCACTATAGCAAGGAAAACCCAGTGCATTTTATTTAGCAGTGACTCCACAGCCTAAATCAGTATTTACTACAAAACGGTTTCTCAGTAAATACTTGTTAAAGATTTGTATGCAAAACACAAACAAACAACCCCCAAAACAACAGCAACAACCAACTAGAATAAACAAAAAGCACTCACTGTATAATATTTATGTATTAATAGTCTTCAAATTCTAACATAGAATGGTCACAGCTGAGCAGCATTTGTTATAACATAGGCACCAAAGATTAAGGCAGAGAATTGGGAAGACACAAGCTCAAACAAGGGAAAGGCCTCCCAACGTGGGAAGTATAAGTCCCCCTTTGCTGTGTGTCTCAATTTCTGAGAGAAATTTTATTGTAAGATCTGCAAAGCATTTCTGCTCCATCTCCCAATGACTGATAATTCTATTGCTGCTTTATGACTCTATCATAGTCACTATCTGAGCATAAACTTGTGTTTCTTTTCCCTTGGACCATTTAGTTTCCCTGTGTTTGTCTGTGGGAGATATGGCACCAGACTTGTCCAAGCAGTTGATTGCTGCTTTTGTCATTGTTAGATTATTTTGACCATTCTGTGCTGTTTAAGGAAACACTGGTTCCTACAGCACTTTATTCCATATCTTCCTGCCATTTTGCAGTCATTTTAGCGGGACCTTGCCTCCCACAGATGATTATACCCCAAGGAAGCAAAACATGAAGGCGATGTCACTGGAATTTCTGCATTCCTCCATTCTTCTCATACAGCATTTTTGAGTGGAAGCTTTAGAGATGAATAGATTTGACTCAATAGCCATTTAATAATTCTATAGTAGGTTTTATATTATAATCCCACTTTTTACTACTTACAAAGCCCAATATTTTAAGTATAAATCAGAATGTGAGGTAGGAGATAATCAGTGAATAAATAACTTGGTGCTAATAAAGATATTATTTAAATATTACCAAAACAAATTAAAAAGGTAAACTATTATTTTTCCTAGTTTTGTGATGTACTTTTCTAATACTATATAACTAATTTGAAATTTCAATGTTCATAAAACTTTAATTTGTAAAAATTTATTTCAGTGAAGGAATTATTTATATGCATTGTGAAAAACATACAATTTATTTAATTATTGATTCATATACCTTCAGAGTTAAGTGTTCTCAGTCTCAAGTTAAGATCATATATATATATATATATATATATATATATATATATATATATGTTTATAGAAAGAAAAAGGAAGGAGGAAGTCCATCCAACATATGATAGCAATTTTCCTTTGATCGTATCAAAAGTACAATTTGAGTAGTTGATATTGTCTGCCTTGAGTTTGTAAAAATATTCTGTATGGTTTCAATATGATAACATGGAAACATTAATTTCCTTGCTAAAACTTTGATTCTCTACAGACAAATAGCTTCCACAAATGGTAGCATCAACAGACTTTTCCATTACTTTTGATTAATATGTACATGCTTCTAGCAAATTCCTTTGGGTTATTGACATGTTTCAGGATTATCCTGGAAATTTCTAAATTTCTAATAGCAGTGAAACCAGCTTCAAAGAATATTAGAATGATTCTTAGAAAAATTACAGTGAAGAGTTTTGCAAAATGTAAATTTACTTCAACAGTGAAGAGAGGTAGAATATGTAACTAGGAAAGACAAGTATAACGTATCCCACAAATTTACTGAATTTTATTCTTTAAGAAAGTAATTTCCATATCAATGGTTGTCAAACAATATTAGTGATAGATCTTAAGAGTCGCTTACTAAATTAAGAATCAGTAACCAGCCAGTTAGTCACCATTTAAAGGCTAAATAGCTGTATATTCTCTATTCAAGGAGATATGTCTCTTTTCCTTTGCCATGTGGGTCACAGACATTTCTTCTCTGTGAAGAAAGCAGCTTTGCACAAACATAATGGTAGTAGTCATAAAAAAATCTTTTGGAGCCAAAATATGTCCTATCCTAATATATCTGGTTTTTTGTTTGTTTGTTTGTTTCCCAAATCTACCAGTGTCTTTCATAGCCCATATTATAATTACAGGATGAAGAACTTTTGGAAGATATAATATCTTATTAAACCAAACACACTTCCTTAAAACTGCCAAAGAGGCCTGGACGGATATCATGCAGACCCTAAGAGAACACAGATGTCAGCCCAGGCTACTATACCCTGCAAAACTCTCAGTCCTCATAGACGGAGAAAACAAGATA
>REGO01000388.1:1629504-1655506 GCA_010120015.1 Rhombomys opimus | reverse complement strand
TCATCAAAACAAAGAGACTGCCTACAGATTGGGAAAGAATCTTCACCAACCCTTTATCTGACAGAGGACTCATATTCAGTATATATAAAGAACTAAAGAAGCTGAAAAGCAGCAAACCAAGTAATTCACTTAAAAAATGGGACACAGAGCTAAACAGAGAATTCTCGACAGAGGAATATCGAAAGGCAGAGAAGCACTTAAAGAAATGCTCAACCTCATTAGCCATTAGGAAAATGCAAATCAAAACAACCCTGAGATTTCACCTTACACCCATCAGAATGGCCAAGATCAAAAACTCAAGTGACAACACATGCTGGAGAGGTTGTGAAAAGCTTTCTTATTCAGTGACGGCTGGTAGTAATACAGTCTCATAAATAGTCAAAGTACTGAGACTAAGTGACTACTGAGAAGTCAGTCATAAATGGGAAATCTTTATAACCTCTCCCATAAAACATACCAAGGTTCACATTTAAAAACAGTACATTGGAGGTGGATGTTTAGATATGAGAAAGGGAAGCTGGTGAGGGTGTGACCATACATGTATAAAAATTGCAAAAAATAGTCTACAGAAAGAAATAATTTTCTCTCCCCCTAAGTAGAAAGGTATATTCAACAAATAAACAAAGCTGTCCATCTCATCATTCAAGATACTTTTCTGACGATACTTTCTGTGTAAACGAATGTGGGGACATCTTCTCACAACACTATTTTTGTTGTTATATTTCTAATGAATAGTATTCCATAGATATTAAACTGATGTCACATGAGACATGATTTCATATCTTAAAAATTATGGAGATTTCTGGTTTAAATTAAGTTATATTTAAAACTTTCTCAGAGATATTAATAAGGTAACATACATTGTAAATGTTTGTAAAGGCAATATAGTATAGAACATTTTATAAGTTTTCTTTTGGTTGGAATCATGAGTTTCTCAGGTAACCATTTATGCTTTATTATTTATCTGGTGGTATGATTTAAATGTGAGATGTCGTTCATATGTTCACAAACTTTATGGTTTTTATCCAGCTAGTGGTGTTACTTGGAGGGATTCTTGAAACTTCGGGTGATATGTAGACAGAAAAAGTAGGCCACTAAGGATGCATAGCTGGAGGTTGATTGTCCATGGCCTCTTCCTGTCTTGATCTCTTTGCTTCCTGTCCACGTAAAATCTCAGTTGTCAAAGACTTCTACCACCTTGATATTCAGGCAAAACATTCCCTCACTGAACATTCTGAAAGCATGACTGAGAGTAAAACTTCTCTCCTGTCAGATGTTTATGCAAGATGTTTAGTTGCAAAGTGAGAAGGCTTTGAGATGTGGCCTTTCTTGATTAGTTCCTTGGTACAAGGACAATAATAAGTGAGAATATCAGCACAATCCTAGCAGGAGGAAAGGCAGCTAATATACTCAGGCAGCCAAACACCACTTAATCAAGCTTCCCAAATTATAAACCAGGAATTTAAAAAAATGTAGAAATCATGAAAGAAGACAGTTTTCTGTATGACATAAACAGTTAAGGAGATCTATTTTTGCTGGGTTTGCTCAAGGCAACATGGGGCTGAAGTTGAGCAGCCTTCTTATGACTGTTTCGTCGCCTCTGCTACTTGCTCTCTTTTAAACATCATGTGCTGAAGGAAGGAATTATCTCTTAATTTGCAATTGCTCTACTTCACTAGAATATGATAAATGATTACTCTTATCTTCAAATAAAATATAAACGCCACTAATGATTAATGAAATAAAATGCTCAGATGTTTAACCTGTATAAGCATAAGATTTGACTTAGACTTTCTAATGCACTGAATTTTAAGAGGTCAACAGAACTCAATCCAAAGCAGTGTTTCTGTTTCATTTCCACTGAACGACTTCATTTGCATTATCCTCATCCTATTCCCATGATCTGGAAAGCATCTGCATGAGGTTTACCCTTGTCTTGTCATCGTGTATAGTGAATGTGAAAAGGAACATAAAAAAATCCCTCCTCAGTGGTCTCTTCCTGCTAGAGATATTGCAACAGCCCTGTCAATCAGCAAATATTTCTAGTCTGCTAAACACTAGACACTAGGTTGGATCAGTTTCAGGACCCTCCCACTTATACCTCCTAATGCATCCCATTTGCACTCAAACTGAGTTACAATTCTCCTTCACTGTCTGCTGGACTCTTCCTTGTATTTCACAGACTCACCTTTCTTCTTATCCCTCTCAATCATATATACTGCATACGTTCTGATTTTTTTCCCATAACCTAAGTAAACTAACTTTTATCTTTGTGTTGATTTAAATGGGTACTGCCCACCAAAGCCCAAATGTTTGAATGCGTAATGCCTATTTAATGGAACTATTTAGATCAGAAGGCGTTGTCTAGTTGGAGCAAGTATGCCACGGAAGTGGGTTTTCTCTCATCTCTCTCACATCTCCATGTCTCTGTCTCTGTCTCTGCACATGTCTATCTCTTTCTATCTCTTTTCTTTCCATCTCATTCTTGCCTCCTGCTTGGGGATCAAGATGAAATCTTGACTAGTGCTCTAACATCATGCCTGCCTGCTACCACACTCTTTGCCATGATGATCAGGGACAATTTCTCAAAAACAGAAAGGAAGTCCCTACTTAAATGCTTTCTTTTATAAGTTGCCTTGGTCATAGTGTCTCTTCACAAAAATTGAACAGTTACTAAGACAATCTTCATATCTCTAAATTTTTGTATCCTATGTTATACCACCATTTTTCAATATTCAATTTCCTCCTTGTCTTTCAAATTTCTCATTTGAAAAATATTTATTTACTATTATTGAAATTTTATTTAAAGTTTTTTTTCATACAATAAATTTTGATCACATTTTCCCATACCGTAATGTGTGCAAAGTCCTAGGCACTTGCCTATTAGCCAAACTTTATGTTCTTTCTCCCTCTTTCAAAACCAAAAAGAAAGCAAAAGAAAAAAAAAAACAAAAATAAAACAAACAAAAAGAACATAAAAGAGAAAAAAATGAAAATCAAAACTAACAATCAAGAGGATAAAAATTGTCAAAAGAACTCAAAATTTCACAAACAGCAAAACATAGAATTCCTTTTGAGTTGGCCAGTAACACCTAGGCAAGGGGCCTACCCTGAAGTATGGTTGCAAACAACTGATTTTCTTTTTGTATGTGGTTGTGGAATGTTAATGGCCAAGGGCTATGGAGGAAGAGTGAAGGGATCTTCAAACCAAGATATTTCAAACAGGAGGATGACAGGTGTTGTCTCCCAACCTACTGTCATGGCACCAGCTCACCCACCATCAACCTGAGTAAGAATTTATAACTCAGATAGGTATCAGGCTTTACTCCTTATTTGACGTTATAAGCTTTTTTCACCCTGAACTCTATAACCCTTGAGTATACAGATGAAGAACCTTCCAACACTCCTGCCCTGGCCAATCCAATGGCACGTGGCCACATAAACCTTGACCCAGAAACCCTTGTCACCTCTTCAGGTGACAAGCATAAATGTGAGGAGCATAAATAATCCCCTTACCCCTTCCCCATAAGCAGAACAAGTTTTCTGAAACTGTTCTGGGTGTGCTCATTGTCCTTGCACTCAGAGCCAACAGAGGTCCTGCCAGGTTAAGCTTTCCTCCCTCCAGTCTAGTTTGGTGTGCAAAGGGTCCTAGCTTCCAAGAGGAGGAGGCAGACACAGGGCAGCAAGTGGGTATTAATTACAAACAGCTTGTTGGTTAGGAGTGGGGCCTTGAATTCTGCTTCCATAGCTATTGAACCAAGAAGAAGAAAGCCCATCATTATTCTTCTTTCACAAAATAATTCTGTCAGTTTGTCCTTTTCTTCATCAAAGTACAAAAGTTTTAGGATTGTTTTATTTCCCCAAAATAGACTCTCTGAAAATACTTCAGGATAGCAACTTTGCAAACATAATTATTGAATGATTAAATTCATCTGTTAAGTAGTTCTCAACCTATTGGGTGAAATCTAGAAGATTTGAACATTTGAAAGAACAAAAGAAAAATAAAGATATGCTCACATTCCACACACTCTTTTCCCTCTGACACTCACACTCAGATTCAATCCTTTTGTATTGCCACATCATTAGACCATATTCCCAGATTCTCTTATTATTTGTGGTGCTTGTCCTACTAGGCTTCAGTAGAGTGATTTTTAAATGCCATGAGTGAGGATCTCCAATCCCTCTTTCTGCTGCTTTACAGAAGATTGAAGCAGTACAGGACAATGGAGCTACAGCAGACAACAGACACTTCTTCAGAAATGGGGGTCATTAGAAACTGTGTTGTGGTCAAGAACACACATCACAGAGTTTAGGTAAGTAGGAAGAATGTTTTTAGATGTTTTGTAAACTAGAACAGCATAGTACAAAAAAATATCATAAACCTAGATAATTATTTACAATTGTCAGCTTTGTACATTTCATATTTTCTTATTGAACATGGCAAAGCTTTATTTTTATGTGTTAAAAATACTTGCATATGTGTGTGTCCATGTGCATGAACATATGCAGAGATATCAGAAGAATGCATTAGTCCATTGGAGCTGCCATTAATGGTATTTGTAGGCATCTGATATGGATGTGGGAACTAAACTGAGGTCCTCTGCAAAAGCAGCAAATGTTGTTTTTTTAATTTTTTATTAATTACACTTTATTCATTCTGCATCCCCCCATAAGCCCCTCCCTCCTCCCCTCCCGATCCTCCCCTTCCTCCCCTTTCTGCATGTATGACACTCCCCAAGTCCACTGATAGGGGAGGTTCTCCTCTCCTTTCTGATCTTAGTCTATCAGTTCTCATCAAAAGTGGCTGCATTGTCCTCTACTGTGGCCTGGTAAGGCTGCTCCCCCCCTCAGGGGGAGGTGATCAAAGAGCAGGCCAATCAGATTATGTCAGAGGCAGTCCCTCTTCCCATTACTATGTAACCCACTTGGACACTGAACTGCCATGGGCTACATCTGTGCAGGGGTTCTAGTGTTGTTAATCCTTTTTTTTTTTTTTTTTTTTTTTCTTTTAAACCCTCAGAGATTTCAAACACTCATAGTAATATTTGTTACTATTTCTTTGAGGCTGTTTGTCATTAGTAAGCAAAGGCATAAATTGAACAGCAATTGAACCTTATAAAAAGAGACACAAGAGTCTTTTCTAAAACTGATACTGCAGCCAAGGACCACTCATCAAAATGGTCTGGAACCCCTGCATGGAGGCAGCAAATGGCAGTTCATTATCCAAGTGGCCTCTATAGTAATGGAAACAGGGACTGTCTCTGACATGAACTGATTGGCCTGCTCTTTGATCACCTCCCCTTAAAGGGGGAGCAGCCTTGTCAGGCCACAGCAGAAGGCAATGCAGCCACTCCTGATGAGACTTGATAGACTTGGATCCGAGGGAAGGGGAGGAGGACCTCCCTTTTCAGTGGACTGGAAAAGAGACAAGGGTGGGGAAGAGGGATGGTGGGATTGGGAGGGGAGGAGGTAGGGCGGTAGGTACAGGGGAGATACAAAGTGAATAAACTGTAATTAATAAAAATAAAAATAATTAAATAAAAATAAAATATAAAGAGACACAGCTGAAAATTAACTATAAATTAACTATAAAATTAACTATAAAATTAACACTCTCTAAATTAACTATAATTTAGAGAGTCCTCAAAAAGTATTGCACTTGCATTAGGCCTTTAAATTTAAGCTGTTTTAAGTTTTTACTATTTTTTTTTTCTTAATTATTTCAAGTACAACTGAGATCCCAAAAAAGTGACACAGACGCTGGAGTCTGGAACTACTGCATTTTTCAGTCTTTTACAAGTACCCACTATTCTCCAAATGATAATCACAAGCTAATCATTTCACAGATTCTTACAGAAATTGTCAGCACTCCACACCATCTGCTAAACCCACCCAGCTCTGAAGAAAGTAGCACTAGTAATTGAAACAATTCCTCACTCACCTAGTAAGACCCATGGTCTTATATAACAATATGGTTCAATGAAAATTCAAGCCCAAAGTGCTACAAACTTTCATATTCTGTTTCATTTAAAACATATTTGGTCTATCTGCCCTATCTTTATCCTTGTACATCTTGTAGTCAGGGTAAATTTGGGATTAACATTTTTGTGGGTAGGTTAGAGTTCCCCTTCCTTTACTAGGAAACTTGTCTAGTTAGAAAGTGTTCTCTTCAGTCTCTATGGCCTCTGCTACTAGGAGTCACTGCTTGAATCTCCCTCATATCCTCCCAGGGGCCTATCCTGACTTAGGCCTCCAGCTTGCCACAGAGATACCCCCACCCTCTGTTTCACTTTTCTCGACAGGCCTTCTGTCCTCTAGCTCTCGCTACTCTCCCCAGGTCTGTTCTCCACCCTCTTACCTCTCTGCAGAGGGCAGAGGTTGATGGAATGCCTAGTCGATCCTTGGCCCAATGGAAGACCTACCCTATCAGAGTGCCAATCCCTGACACCATGAAGAATACTCCGCTAAGATTACAGACAGGAGTCCGACAGAGTTGTCCTCTAAGAGAGTCTACCCAGTAGTGCCTCAAAACCGAAGCTGAGACTCATGGGCAGACATTGGGCAAGGCTTCTGCAAAAGTGGGAGAAAAGAGAAAAGGAACTGCGGGTGACCAGAGCTCCACAAGATGACCAACAGAGCCAACTAACCAGGGAACAGAGGGGCTTGCTGAGACTGAAACATCAACCAGATACCACGCATGAACTGGACCTAGGTCCCCTACAAAGATGTAGCAGAGGGGTATCTTAGGCTTCATGTGGGTCCTCTAGTAAGGAAAGTGGGAACTGCAATGGACACAGACTCATTTTCCAGCATTTTGATCACTTCCTCCTGACAGGACTGCCTTGCCAGGCCACAGAGGAAGGGACAAGCTCAGTCCTGATGCAACTTGATGAGCTGGAGTGAATGGGAAAGGGAACTTCCACTCCTTTTCTGAAGAAGAGACAAGAGTGTAGGTAGCGGGCAGGAGTATGGCACTGGGAGGGGAAGATGAATGGGCTTATAACCAGGACGTAAACTGAATAGAATAAATATATTAATGATATATAAAAGCATATATTTTTTGGGGAATAGCACTGGATATGAATGGGTGTTTTCCTCTCTGAATATTTAAATGACTTACATAGGCTGAGTAAACATCGGTCTTATTTGATGCTGCAGGGACTAAGAGAAATAAGAAATTTCTTTCAAATCAGAGCCTCTTTAAAACTACAGTGATGGCAAAAAGTCAGAAGTTCAAGGCCCAGGCTACGGTGTGAGAGACGACCAGATTCTACATAAGACTTAAAAAAAAAATGAAGATAAACTTTCAGATGTCTGTCTGATGAAAAATGATGGCCGCTTATGTAGCAAAAATTAACACTCATACTTAGGCAATATCTCCTTAGGGTAATGAAAGTTATGCTGGGGGTGAGAGTGGGTCAAAGCATCAAATCCAATGGAACATCACATGTTCCTACTTAAATTAATGACAATTAAACTGAAAGGATAACCATATAGATTTATGACTTACATTTGTGGTATATTTAAAATTTACAAACCTTGATGTGTGTTTTTAAATCTTGGTGCCCAGGCACATCAGGTTTCAGTAAATTGGGAAGAGTTTGCAGTTGAGAGAGGACACCAGTAATGTTGGTTCCTTCTGCTCTAGACCCTGCTCTGAATTTTGCCTCTTATCACTGCAGAACTACCTGAAACTCAAGGGTTAATACTATTTATAAATGAACAAGTTCTCAAAAATTATACCAAAATAATGTCATTTACAAAAATCTCGAGAAGAGTGAAATTTTGTCCTTGGCTTTCAATTGTAGAATATACTTTTTGTGGATCATGCTACCATCCTTCAAATATATACTCATGTGTACTTACATGTATGATATATAATCATCTTTAACCAAAACAATATTATGCATATGTACTTCGTGAAAATACTCTCTTCTTTGTAGCATCATAGCCAACATCAAATGCACATATACTGGCTTAACTTCTGATTGTTGGATGATAATGTTAAATTGACTTCTTGTCAGTCTTCAGCTAATGATTGCAATAATGACAAGTCACAGCATCTTCTGATTAGTAAGTGAGGAGACTGTCATATTTATAAAGACACCAGAAAGTTAAAAGAGCTCTTGCAACTCCCTCGCTCTGGCACACATTCTGCTGTATTGTTGCCACTATCACAGAAGATTAAATGAAAAAACATTTCCATTTGAATGATGCGATCTTTCTGCTGTTTCATTATTAAAAAGACACACAATTCATATAAAATGCACAATTGTATTCAAATGGTTATTCATGGGTTCCAAGGCACTGCCTACTTTAAAAAAAATGCAGTCTCTATTTTTGAATCTAAATGCGTTGTAATGTGTTCAGATTGAGTGCATCTGTTAGAAAAGACAGAGACTTTGCAACAGTCTTCTCTTGTCTATACCAGCTCACTGGCACTTAAAACAGAGCTAAATAATCTTGCTTGATTTTCTTTTGTTCCAGTGAAGGGTAACTTCTGATTACCTCTTTAGGGAACCTGCACATTTGCTCTGTATGCAGTCTGCAAGTGGGGGTGGCATATATTCAGAAAATTGCAATTCAGGGGCAGCCATCAAATACTGAAGAGTCTGAGACAGAAATTTAAAGGCCTAGTCACTCAGTTTGAAACATGCTTGTTCAGAAGTAATAGCCAGAAACCAGAATGGAAATAATTTATATCCATATTTGCATAAATGAAATTTCAAAGTGGGCCTTAGAAACAGAATGGCAAAGGGAAATTACACACAACCATGATGTGGGCATGAAAATGAATAGAGCACAAGTTGTCATACAGACAACATGCTCTCGGCCTGCTCATCTTTGTCTATGTCTCCATTTATCAACTTCTAAGTTTCAAGGACAATGAGAAATTTCCTAAATTCTGGATATCAGAAAGGACGGGAGTAAACTTGAACGAGGGGCTTGAAGAAACAACAACTTCAACTGTTTTTAAAAGTCTTTGCTTGTGTAAAATCTATTTTCGTTTCAAATGAGATTTAGGAAACATTAAGCATTCCAAAATTAAAGGTAATAGAATTTTCAGTGAAAAATCTCAATCTTGAATTCCTGAGAAATTTAAACTTGGTGTTTGTACTTTCTAAACACTTGAACTATATACCTATATTCATGGTGTGTGTGTGTGTGTGTGTGTGTGTGTGTGTGTGTGTGTGCACTAGTCCGGCTGGATAGTGAGCTTCCTGGAGTTGGTTTTCTCCATTTTTTGGTGCTGTACTTTCAGGCATGTGCTGACATGTCCAGTTGCTAAGTGAGTGATAAAGGTTTGAACTTCAGTTCTCTTGCTTTACAGAAAGTGCTCTTACCACAGAGCTATCTTCCCAATCCTTTGGTGATCAAATATTGACATTTACTTAGTTGTTAATGCTCTTCGTGTGGTAACATCCATCATTCAATACTTTTATTTAGTGACACATTTATTTTATGCAAATTTACCGCCTGAAATAGAAATCCTTGCCAGTAAATTATTTCATGTTAATCTCATTTTCATGAGGTGTATATTTAAGTACTTATAAGTACCTTGTGACGGTGGCTACATTAAATTTTATGAACAAATATTTATTTGTGATCCACTTGGACACAAGTTCAGGCTGAGAGACATCAGAAACATGTAAAGGATCATGCAGTGTATGTGTTGCTTGTGTGTGGGAAGAGCCAAATTCTCAAATTTCTCTGTGTTTGAGAGGTTGGCTTCTATGTGCTGGTCAGTTGTTTTACCAACCCCAGCGTAAAACTCACCTTTGAGGAGCACATGTTTTAGAAACTTAACAAAAATACAGACACTCATTCCAAACCTAAGATATCAGAACTTATCGTTTTTTAATTTTTTCAACATTAGCTACAGTTCATTAACTCTGTATCCCAGCTGTATCCCAGCTGTATCCCGCTCCCTCATCCCCTCCTAACCCCACCCTCCCTCCCTCATCTTCTCCCTGCCCCCTTCCAAGTCCACTGATAGGGGAGGACTTCCTCCCCTTTCATCTGACCCTGTTTTCTCAGATATCTTCAGGACTGGCTGCAAAGTTCTCCTCTGTGGCCTAGCAGGGCTGCTCCTCCCTCAGAAGGGGGGTAAAGGAAGGTCAAAGAGCTTGCCATTGAGTTCATCAGAACTTATCTTTTAACAAGGCTCTCTGAGAATCACACATACTTACTAGAATTTGAGAAGCTATGATCTAAATGGTTATATCTCTAACCTGATTTATTATTGCAACTGATATTTTTAGAGATTATTACAATGATACCAACGTATCAATTTTTGACATTCATAATTCTTTGAAAGCATCCAGAATGTCAGTGAGGCACAAGTGTGTATTTCGGGTACTTCTGTAGAGTAGTTTTAAAAACTATTTCCACATTAAAAATCACTAGAAAGCTAGGTATGGTGGAATATGCTTATCATCCTAGAAATCAAAGGTTGAAAACTGAATAACATGTGTTTAAGGACCAACCTCAGCAATGTATAGAGGCTCTGTATCAATGACTATATAATACATTAGTAGGAGAAAAATATATTTACCAGAAAAAGAAAAGGGAAAATACATGTCTTAAAAAAAGACCAATGATAAATCACTTGAAAGAGAAGGTGGAACCCCAGAACAAATGCTGAAGGAAATTTTGAGAGGATAATGGGAGAGTCAGATAATTTGGAAGCCAGATTTAACCTGAAAAAAGGCTAAATTTTATTTTGTCACTTTCAACAAAAGCTGCTCTTACAATGCTCACTTATACAGCTAAATAACTATTAGCCAAATAATAAAAAGATATAATTATGAAGCAAGGATATTTATTTACTTTTCCATTATTCAAGATTACTGATCTGGTCAATGTGTTCTTGTGGCTCATGTCACCCCAATGACAATGAGTTTTTCTGATTCTTGTTTGTCTTTTTAAATACAGTAATTTTTTTATTAAAGTGATTATACTTATATGTGCGGCATAATTAAACCACCAAGAAAAAAAAAAGAGAACAAAACAGTAAAAACAAAACAAAACAAAACAAAACAAAAAACATAAGTCATTGTTATTCTTGAACTGCATTGATACATCATTAGCAAACTCTTGGATAGTATGTTTATATTTGATTTGTCATCTTTGTTTTAAATTTTTATTTTTTTTCTTCACAATTAATTTATTATATATCCCAATTGAAACACCCTTCCCCAACTCCTCCCGGTTTCACCCTCCCTCCCTCTTTCCCTCATCTCCTTCCCCTAGTCCACTGAAACAGGGAGATCACTCGCTCCTGATGATGCAGCCTTGCCAGGCCACTGAGGAGGAGAATACAGGCAGTCCTGATGAAATATAACAGGCTATGGGCAGATGGCAATAGTGACAATGAGTTTTTAATATGAAAGTTTTCATATTTCTTTTCAGGATCAATTATTTCAAAGTTCTGAGCGTTAGGAAGACTACATAAGATAATAATTTTGTTATAAGGTAAGATCGTAATTTCATGATTGTTCATGAAAACCTATCATCATATGCATTCATCATTTCCAGTGGAGTGGCCTCTTCTGTGGTAGTAACTAACTCCACAGAATTACAGTTCAGAGACCAGTAAAACAAAACAAGCAAACAATCAAAGAGCACAAGAGGAATTTATGACTTCACAATAATCTGTCTCTGCAGTACAGAATGTCTCAACAGTACAAATTATGTAATGAGAATGAAAGTTTATCAAAGCCGTTTGTATTGTGCAGTCTGGATGTATGGAGGAGGACATTACCCTCTCTAGCATTATGTGTCCATTTGATATCACCATGGCCACATCATGTGCATGGAGGCAAATAGGAAGTCCTCACACAGCATATTTAAACTGCAATGAGTAGTTATTCTGTGAAGGAACACTTCTTGCTGATAATTAATAATGAATCTGATAAAATGCCCATAGTCTTTCTGTAGTTCTGTAAACTGGTGTATATGAGTGGTAAAATTTGCTTCTAGTTATGACTATGCCTTTTGTAAAAAAAAAAAAAAAAAAAAAAAAAAAAAAAAAAAAAAAAAAAGTGCATTTCATTCTAATTAATAAAAAGCAATACACAGTAAGTATTAGGAAAATACACAAACATTTTTCCAGGTATAGATGCTGTACATGTCAGGGAATTTCTGGGAAGTTAGGAAACTCATGCAGAATACATTAAGCTTCATCAAAGGATCAACATCTTTACTATAAATTATATATGAATACATATATTATGCATACATAAAATATATATTGATCTGTGGCCCTGAGACCAGCATGGATCAGGGGGCAGCAGGAAAGATCCACCCTCCCACTTCTATTGACCTGCCACACCCTGGTCAACAATAGTGTGTAGAGAGCCGAGGTTCAGACGCCATTACAAGATGGCGCCGGCGTCCAGTCTCTGTACTGGTAACAGCCTCTAAGAGCACATGTGCGGGTTGCAAAAGCGCGCCAAGCCACTGCCCCACCCCGGGCCGTCAGACAGGTACGAGTAAGCAGCCAATCAGGGTATGACACGTCACTCCACGTCACATAAGTGCGGTTGGGGCTTATTTAAGTAGCACCATCTTGGGGCCTGGGGTCTTCCTCCTTTCATTGCGGAACAATAAAGCCTGCTGCAGAAGGATCCTGTCATCCGTGTGCCTTCTTGCTGGCGAGACGGTTATGCGGGTCGCGACAATAGTGGCCAGGTTTGCCAAGGGCTCTCTGTGCTCCACTTTCTCTGTGTGCCCACAACCCAGTTCACTGGCCTGCACTGTTTCCCAGGACCCACCCAGATCTACAGTCCCTGAGATGAGCAGGAATCAGAAAGCTGCAGTTCCCAGGCCTGTGCCTTTTCCAAAACCCACCCTGATCTGAAGCGTAGGAGACCAGCATGGATCGGAGAGCTGCAGGAAAAACAGAGAACTGTGGCCATATGGGACCATGAGCTCTATCTACCACCCCGAAGACCTATTACTAGCAGAGACCTACAGGCCTGGTAATAACAGAGTCAACCAAATTGCTAGAGGTCAGTGCAAGTGTACCAGGACCAATATCCAGGACCATGTGACACCGCCAAACACGCAGCTATGCTACTACACAAAGTCCTGAGGATACTATCAACCAGAAACACAAGAAAACTATCTGAGGTTATGAAAATGATAGAGGCCTTAAAAGAAGAAAATAAATCCCTTAAAGAACTGCAGAAAAAGACAACCAAACAGGTAAAGGAATTGCATAAATCATTCAAAGAAACAGAAAAATACAAACAGGTGAAGGAATTGGGTAAATCCCTTAAAGAAACACAAGAAAGTACACCAAACAGGAGAAGGAAATGAATGAAACTGTCTAGGACCTAAAAATGGAAATAGAAGAGATAAAGAAAACACGACCCTGGATATGGAAAATGTAAAGAATAGAACAGGAAATATAGACACAAGCATCAATACTGGAATAGAAGAGATCAAAGAGAGAATCTAAGGTGTAAAAGATATGATTGAAGAAATCTATACATGAGTCTAAGAAAATTTTAATCTAAACAGTTCCTGATACAAAACTTCCAAGAAATCTAGGGCACTATAAAAATACCAAACTGAAGAATGAAATGAATAGAAGACTCCAAACTCCAAAGCCCTGAAAATATTTTCAACAAAACCATAGAAGAAAACTTTCCAAACTAAAGAAAGGGAAGTCTATAAACATACAAGAAGCCTACAGAACACCAAATAGATTGGACCAGAAAAGAAAATTCTCCTTTCATGTAATAATCAAAACACTAAAAATACAGAACAAAGAAAAAATATTACAAGCTGCATGAGATAGAGGCCAAGTCATATATAAAGGTAAACGTATCAGAATTATACCTGACTTCTCAACAGAGTCTTTGAAAGCCAGAAGGATCTGGACAGATGGCATGCAGACACTAAGAGAGCACAGAGGTCAACCCAGACTATTTTACCCAGCAAAAATTTCAATCACCATAGATGGAGAAAAGAAGATATTTCATTAAAAGAAAACAAACAAACAAACAAACAAAAAACAAGTTTAAACAGTACCTAGCCACAAACGCAGCCCTGAAGAAGATACTAGAAGGAAAATTTCAATACAAGGAGGCTAACTACACCCAGGAAAATGCAGGAAACAAATAACCCCACAGCAGCAAAACTAAAAGAAAGGAAGCATGCACTCACACTCTACCACAACCAACAACAAAATAAAAGGAATTAACAACAACTGGTCATTAATATCTCTCAATATCAATGGCCGCAACTCCCCAATAAATAGACACAGGCTAAGAGCTTGGAAATATAAACAGGACTGAATATTCTGTTGCATACAAGCAACACACCTCAGCAATAATGATAGACACTACCTCAAAATAAACAACTTGAAAAATATTTTCCAAAAGACAGACACAAGAAACAAGATGGAATATCTATTCTAATATCTAGTAAAATAGGCTTTTGACCAAATTCAATCAAAAGACATGGGGGAAGGGCACTTCATATTCATCAAAAGAAAAATCGACCAAGGTAATGTCTCAATTCCAAAAATATATGTCTCAAATACAAGGGCACCCACATTTGTAAAAGAAACATTACTAAAACTTAAATCACACATTGAACCCCAAATGTTTTTAATAAGAGACCTCAACACACCTCTCTCACCAATGGACAGATCATTGAGATGGAAACTAAAAGAGAAATAATGAACCTAGCTGACTTTATAGGTCAATTGGACCTAACAGATATCTACAAACATTTCACCTAAACACAGAAGAATATTCCTTCTTCTCAGGACCTCATTGAACCTTCTCCACAGAGCAAACCTCAACAAACACAAGAAAATTGAAACACCACCTTATATTCTTATATTCTACCAGACCACCATGGATTAAAGCTATATTTCAACAATATCAGAAACAATTAGAATGCCTACAAACTCATGGAAACTGAAAAAAAAAAAAAAAAAAAAAACAAACAAAAAACTCTCTACTTAATGACCACTGAGTCAGGGAGAAAATAAAGAAAGAATTAAAGACTTCCTAGAATTCTATGACAATGAAGGCAGCACATACACAAAATTATGGGACACAACAAAAGCAGTGCTAAGAGGAAAGGTCCATAACACTAAGTGCCTTCATAAAGAAAGTAGAAAAATACTCAACTATCCAACAAAGACATTTCCTCATCTATGTTCATAGCAGCTTTATTTGTAATAGCCAGAATCTGGAAACAACCTAGATGTCCCTCAATGGAGGAATGGATACAGAAATTGTGGTGCATTTACACAATAGAATATTGCTCAGCAATGTAAAACAAGAAAATTATAAAATTTGCAGACAAATGGTGGGAACTAGACAAGAACATCTTCAGTGAGGTACCCAGAAGTAGAAAGACACACGTAGTATATACTCACTCACAAGTGGTTATTAGACATATAATATAGGATAAACATACTAAAATCTGTATACATAAAGGAGCTAAGCAAGAAGAAGGACCCTAGGGGTGATGCTCAATCCTCATTCAGAATGGCAAATGAGATAGACATTGGAAGCAAGAGAAGACAGAACAGGACAGGAACCTGCCATAGACAGCCTCTGAACTACTCCGCTAATCGAGGTATTGAAGCAAAAGTTGACACTTATAGCCAAATTTGGGCAGAATGTATGGAATTTTATGAAAGAAGGGAGAGATAGAAAGACCTGGAGAAGACAAGAAGTCCAAAAGGAGACCAAGAGTGCTAAAAAAGAAACTGGTCCCTTAAGGCCCTGTAGAGACTAACCCCAAACAAGGACCATGCATGGAGAAGACCTAAAACCCAGCTCAGATGTAGCCCACAGACTCAGTCTCCAAGTGGGCACCCTAGTTAGGGGAGCAGATATTGTCTCTGGCACGAACTCAGTGGCAGGCTCTCTGATCACTTCCCCATGGAGGGTGCAGCCTTTCCAGGCCACAGAGGAAAACAATGCAGCCAGTCCTGATGAGACGTGATAGGCAATGGTAGGGGAGGAGAACTGCACCTATCAGTGGACTGGGGAAGGGACAAGGGAAGAGAAGAAGGGATGGAAGGCTTGGGAGGGAAAGAAAGAGGGGGCTACAGCTGCAATACAAATTGAATAAATTGTAATTAATAAAAATAAACTAATAATAAAAAGTGAAAATTATTAAAGGTTAAAAAATGGGGTACAGCGCTAAATGAGAATTCACAATAGAGGAAGCTTGAATGGTTGAGAAGCTCTTAAAGAAATGCTCAATGTCCTTAATCATCAGGGAAATGCAAATCAAAATGACTCTAAGATTTCGCTCATATAGACATATAATATAGGATAAACCTACTAAAACCTGTACACCTAAAGAAACTAATCAAGAGGGAGGACTCTTGCTAAAATATTCAATTCCTATCCAGAAAGGCAAAGAGAATGGACATCAGAAGAAGGAGAAAAGACTGAACAAGTCAGGAGCCTGACACAAAGGGCCTCTGAAAGGCTCTGCCTTGCAGACTATCAGTGCAGATGCTGAGACTTATGGGCAACATTTGGGCAGAGTTCAGGGAATCCTATGAAAGAAGTGGGAAACATTAACATCTGGAGAAGACAAGAACTCTACAAGGAGAGCAACAGAACCAAAACATCTGAGCACAGGGGTCTTTCCTGAGACTGATACTCCAACCAAGGACTATGCATGGAGATAACATAAGACCCCCGCACAGATGTAGCCCATGGCAGTTCAGTATCCAAGTGCGTCCCATTGTAATAGCAACAGGGACTGTCTCTGACATGAACTGATTGGCCTGCTCTTTAATTACCTCCCCCCGAGGGGGAAGCAGCATTATCAGGCCACAGAAGAAGACAACTCAGCCACTCCTGATGAGACCTAATTGACTAGGATCAGAAGGAAGGAAAAGAAGACCTCCCCAGTCAGTGGACTTGGGGAGGGCCATGCATGCAGAGGGTGGAGGAAGGGAGGAATTGGGATGGGAGGAGGGAACCACAGGGGGTATACAAAGTGAATAACGTAATTAATAAAGAATAAAAAAAAGATTCCATTTTACACAAGTCAAAATGGCTAAGATCAAAACCAAGTGACAACAGAGGCTGGCAAGGATGTGGAGATAGGGGAAGACTCTTCCATTGCTGGTGTAAGTATAAACTTGTACAAACTCTCTGGAAATCAATCTGACAGTTTCTCAGAAAATTTGGAATAGTTTTACCTCAAGACCCAGCTATACTACTTCTGAACATATACCCAAAAATATTCCACCATACAACTAGGATATTTGCTCAGTTATGTTCATAGCACCTTTATTTGTAATAGCCAGAACCTGGAAACAACCTAGATGTCTATCAACCGAAGAATGGTACACAAATTATGTATCCATTTACATAATGTAAATGTATCCAATACATTTGCAGAATGGAATATTACTCAGCTATTTAAAACAAAAAATTCTTGAAATTTGGAAGCAAATGGATGGAACTAATATATATATATATATATATATATATATATATATATATATATATATATATATATATATATCCAGAGTCCACTTACAAGTGGATATTAGACCTATAGTTCAGGAACTACAAAAGAGAAGCTAAGTAACAAGGAGGGCCCAAGGGAAGGTTCTAGAATGTCACTCAGAAGAGGGAATAGAATAAACAGCAGCAGTTGATGAAGCAAGAAACAGTTCAGGAGACGGAATGCAGAAAGAAAAAGGGTGAGGATCACATTTGGGGATAATGGGGATGGGAAGTGAGAGGGCTGGGAACAAGAAGGAAAACTGAGGACTGCACATCTCTGTTGCCAGGCTGGAGGCCTGCTATAGGGTAGGCTCCTGGGAGAAAAGGTCCCACTCCAAACAGGGTGGGACATGAAGACTGAAGTGACTGCCTTCTATCCAGGCAGGACCAGATGAAGGAGGGGAACAACAACCCACTGACAAAAACTTTGATCCAAAAATTAACCTGCCTACAAGAAGTGTGGGGATAAAGACAAACAAAGATTGATGAAATGTCCAACCAATAATTTGTCCAACCTGAGACCCACCCCAAGGTCGAGAGGCAAGTCCTGGCACTATTAATGGTGTTGTGCTATGATTGCAGACAGTAGCCTAACTTGACTGTTATCTGGGCGTTTCCAACCAGTAGTAGATCAAGTTAGATGCTGGGAACTGAAGCCAAGCATAGGGCAGAGCTCCTGGGGTCCTGTGTAAGTGTTGGGGGAAAGATGGAAGCACTTGGAGAGGACAGGAACCTCAGAAGAAGACCAACAGATAAAACTAACCCAGTCACATGTTTGTTACAGAGATTGAAACATTCGCTATGGAGCATGCATGGTCTGGACCTAAGGCCCTTGCAAATATATAGCAGATGGGTGGCTTGGTCTTCATATGGGGCCCCTGGAGAGTAGAGAGGGGGTCATATGAAGACTAAGCCACCAATCTGTCGCATATGTTCAGGGGGCCTAGATCCAGACCATGCATGCTCCTTAGTTTCTAACATGGACTCTATTGCCTGCTTTTTATTCACTTTCCCCTAGCAGTGATGACTTGTGGGCCTCAGGGGATGAGGCTATACCCAGTCCTGACATGACATGACTTGCTGTGGGATGGAGGCTCCCCTTTACTGGGGAAAAAGGGAACATGGAAAGCAGAAGAAGGGGGAAGAAGGAAGAGAAGGGACACGGGCAGGAGGGGAGGGATGGTTCCCCTTGTGATGTGAAATAAATAAATTGAAAATTAAAAAAAATATCATATATATATATGTAATTTTATCACTATAAATTATTATATTTTATTTTTGCCCTTCCTTCTTCAACCATGATTTCTTCATGTTTAAAAGTAGGAAGTCAGATTAAAACATATTCAGGTTTTTATATCTCTTGTTGCATTTTTATATAAATCTAGTAAAAAAATATGGGAAGTGAGTGTGCTTAGCTTATAGAGGCACGATGTATGTGCCATCTTTAGGGGAAACAATTTAGGGAGGGATGTGATACTCACAGAGGCTGTCGGGGGCAGGAAATTGAACTAAGTCTCTGGAGTTCCAGTGCCAATTTATCAGGATAAATATAAGTCTGCGATCTAGCAGACTGCAGATGAGAAACAGGCCCCAGGCTTCTCCTGCCATATTTCATTAGCCATCTTTCTGATCACAGGATAACACTGAAGGAAAAACATGTATGTCACAAAACACAGTGAGCCTCAAAGCAGGTGAGAAGAAGGGGGGGGGGACTATCAATCATAGTTTGTTTTTTTTCTTCTGTGGTTTATGTAAAATAAAAGTATGCAACCTAGGACATATTGAATTAGTAGATATATGAAATGTTTAATTTTGATTGATTTGTCACTTGGGAGGAAATAATGCAGTCAAGTTTTGAGTTTTTCTTCTTTGATTCACTGTCACTTACTAATTGACATCTAAATTACAAGTGCTTAGACTGCAGCTATAGTGAAAGAACTGTGATAACCTTTGGATCTTCCCAGTTCATGGAAGAGATTATTTATGAAATCTGACTTGGAGATATGCCATTGACTAGCTTGCATTAAGAAGCCACGGGGTCCTCAAAAAAAAAAAACAAACAAAAAAAAACAGTCAATCACATTCTGCAGTCATAAGTTTAGTATTTGTCTTCTTCTTTGCGTTTATGCATCTCAAGTTCTCATGTATTCAAATTGTAAATGAGGACAGGAGTATGGTTCAGTGGAAAGTGATCACCACGTATCCCTAAGGCCCCAGGTTTAATTCCTAGTGTGGAAACATAAAGAAAAAGAAGGGGTTGAGAGCTAGTTATGGCCAGCTTATTACTGTATGTGGACCTACACTAGTAATAATCATGTGTAATCATGTTAGGCTTGCTGTGTGAACAGCTAGTCTTAAATTAAAATTTGACAGCCAGTGGCATATGTCTACCACAAATTCCTTTTTTTTTTCCTCCATAGGTATAAAATTTCCCAGGAAAGCTGGTCTGTTTTCTTCTCATCTTTGTTCAATAACACGGTTGTGTGTTAGGTTAGGGTTACCGTTCATGGGCCTAAGATATTCAAGCTGGTGAAGGAAGGACATGGAGAAATGTTCGTGGAACCACATTGCACAGTCTTATCCAGTCGCTCCTCCCCAGCAATTATGAGTGAAAAGCGAATTGTGTAGGGAAAAAAAAAGCTGGCTAGTAATCATTCGCAAGATGGATGTTAAGTTAACTTTAAAGTTACCATCAACTAATGTAGGACAGAATGCACAGAAGTGTAAAGGAAAATTTTGATAGAAATGAATTCTGAAACACTGATCATAGTGTCTTTATTTTAGAGAATTGAAAAGGGTGTTCAAACAGCCACAATAACAGAGCAACACTTTAATTAAAGTAGGGTGTTTGCTATAGTTAAGAGAAGAGTTATTGATAGGACTGCGCTTCATAAGCAAAATTCTTCTACTGTAAACTTTGTTTTCTTTCTCTTTTTCTTTTTAAACCTGTTGAGAAGGGTCTCAGTGACTTCCTGACCATGAAGTTTTAAGGTTTCCATGAGCAAAAGGCAATTGCTTTTTAACAACTACAGAAAAAAATGTAAAGGACTATTAACAATATAATAAAACACTCCGTTTTCTTTGTTTTGTTTTCAGCATCAGGGATATTTGATGGATTCTGAAAGATCACCTGGAGATTTAGCTCTTTCTTTTCATAATAATATTTATATTTTCACCATATTTTTTATCTTATGTGAAAATACTCATTATACATCTCGTACAGCCCTGAACCCGGATGCTTTGATTAGTAGGATATATTTATATTCAGGCATTGAAGGTACTTTCTTAAAATCTTTGTGTATGTGTGGCATTTGTCTACGTGTTTATGTTCATATTCCTGAGTGTGTAAAGGTTGGTAGGAGTATGTCATGGAGCAAGTATGGAGGTTAGAACATAAATTTGGTGTCAGTCAACCTCACATTTCAGTCTTCACCTTTCACCTTGTATGAGCCAGAGTCCCCTTGTTGTTTGCCATTTTGAACTACAAGCTAACTATCTCATCCATCAGGTTGAAGGGAGCCTGGTCTCTGCCTGCCAGCTCAGCAAAGGAACTTTCAGATTACAGGTACAGGGTAGCCTGTTTGGATATTCTTGGGTCCTGGGGATCTTGACATAGTTCCTTAGCCTTACACACAAATTGCTTTATCTGCTGAGATGTCTTTGCAGCCTCAACTAAGGTAGATTTTTCTAAGGTAAGCTTTGTATGTACTTTATAAATTATAGAGCAGTGGCTCTCAACCTTCCTAATGCTGTGACACTTTAATATAGTTGCTCATGCTGTGGTGACCCCTAACCATAAAATTATTTTTGTTAGTACTTTGCAACTATGGTTTTGCTGCTGCTATGAATTATAAATAAATGTGTTTTATGATGGTCTTAGGTGAACTATGTGAATGGGTCAAACCCTCAAAGTGGTTTGAGAATTTTGTTACATAGCAATCTAATGTGCATCACGTTCAAAATGTTTGGTAAGACTTATAAAGATCTAAACTAGAACCAAACATGACTGACCAGAAAAACAAATCAAGTCAATGAAATGATTACTAGAGATAGATTAATCATGGGTTAGTTCCTCTAGCATCTGGTGGGAACAGACACAGAGACCCACAGCTAAACATTAGGCAGAGCTTGGAGAAACATGTAGAAGACTGGGAAGAAGAATGTCAGGAGGCAGCGGGGTTGAGGAATTCAGGAAAACACAGGCCACAGAATCAACAAACAATAGCTCTAGGGAATCAGAGAGACTGAAGCAACTAACAAGAAGCCTGCATGGGTCTGAACCAAGTCCTCTGCGTACATGCTGTGTTTCTTTAGCTTGTAGTGGGAGAGAAGGTATCTCTGACTCTTTTACCTGCTCTAGGGACCCTTTTCCTCCTGCTGAGTTGCCTCATCCAGCCTAGATATGAAGATTTGTGTCAGATCTTATTACATCTTGTTATGCAGTTTTCTGTTGATATCCCTCAGATGGTTTTTGTTTTTGTTTTTGTTTCTGAAAGGAAAAAGAGGAGCAATAACTCTGGAGATAGAGGAGGTTCAGGGGATCACTGGGAGGAGTAGAGATTGTATGAGAGGATGCAGGCTTAGATATTTCACCAAACCTATTTTGTTTTGGAGTCTTAAACCACTTTGCCTACCTTCCACCAACTCCCTGCCCACTACTACACCTTAGATTAACAGAGAAAAGGGATGTAGAGCTCTTTTATATACCCCCTGTTGACTAGGGTCAATGGGTCTTTAGGGGATTACCAAACACAGGGGTCAGGATGTCAGTAGTCCAGTCCAAAGGCCATCAAGCAGCAACATGAAGTCAGCAAAAGCCACAAGGCTCACATCGATTGCCCTAAGAAATTCTTTGAAATGTTTCTCTCCAAGAAGTCAAGTGTCAAAGCTTGAAGATCAGTGCAGCAATGTCTCTCCAAAAAGTGATTCCTCACTGCCTGGGCCTCTATATATCTCCTCTCCTTAGAGTCCACCAGTGGATATTGTTAGTTGGCAAAAGTCACACACCTCGCAGAAGTGAGCTCACAGCAAAATATCACATGCCTCCTCACAGGACAACCTCCAGCAAAACATCACATACCAGCTTGCAGCAAACCATCACATGACAAAACTGAGTCTTCAAAGAAACCAGAACCTTCCACTTCAAGAGGATGATAATAATACACCTTATAGTATCATTTAGAAGTAGTTTAAGGTAACTACAACTGGCTGGTCCACTTTATAATGTACACCCACTCCCCCCACACACAATTGAATTTGACAGAATTTATTTTGACCTCATGTACTTACTTTCCCAAATATAATATTTATTCTACCCACTTCCTGTCCTCTCATTTATTTTGTAACCCATTAAATACAATTGGTGTTCCTTCTATACTTTTAGATGTGGAATCTTTTCATAGAACATGGTCAACACACCAAGGGTAACCTTCTTAAAGAAAACTGACTCTCCTTTTTCCATCAGGTATCAATTGCCAACCAATAGAATTCTGGCCTGGAGTAGAACTTCATGATCACCTCCCCTTTCCAATTTTTAATTTCTTTCTGGTTTGCATTTGCTCAGGTCTAGGAAATGCTTTTAATTCGTATGCACATCTATTTTGTTGTACTGGGTTGTCAGGATTAGTACTGTGAAAATGTTCATCCTACTGAATATAATCTGAAAATTCAATGTAATATGCATGAAAATTCCAAATATCTCATTCAGATAAATTTTAAAAATTACTTTACATGGCATATGAAAACAAAAAGGACCTAAGACCACCACAGCAATCCTGAACAATAATAAATAAGTAAACATAAAAAATGAAAATCTGCAGGAACTATCATTAATCCAGATTTAAAATTACACTACTGCTCTATTACAACAGAAACAACATAGTACTGAAATGAAAAAGACACTATTACCAATAGAATATAATTAAGAACCTACATGTAAGCCCACATTCCATAGCCATCCGACTATAAGGTTTACAATACAGTCTAGAAAACAGATATCATCTTCACCCAGTGGTCAAACTAAATACAGAATATGAAAATGTGTTCCTTATCTTTCACCTTTCACAAAGCTCAGACTCCTATTGTATGATCAGCTAGATCACCCTGTGATGACCAGTTCTTTTAAGCATATAGTTAAGCATTTTTATAAGTACTGAGTAATGCTTGTGAACATCTTAATTAGCATATTCATATTAAAAAGGAACATCTTAAATAAATGAAATACTTTGATCACCTCCCCCTGAGGGGAGAACAGCTTTACCAAGACACAGAGGAAGACAATGTAGCCAGTTCTGATGAGACCTGATAGACTAGGATCAGATGGAAGGAGAAGAGGACCTCCCTTATCAGTGGACTTGGGGAGCTGCATGGCTGGAGAAGGGGAAGGAAGGGTAGGGTTGGGAGGGTAGGAGGGAGGGAGCTACAGGGGGGATACAAAGTAAATAAAGTATAATTAATAAAAATTAAGATAAAAAAACCTAAAAAGTTTAATCATGATTGTGATTGTCTGGCCACTGTTCCACTGCCATTCACCAGGCCTGGTGCACTAGGAGCATTCAGGTTAGAATGTCTCCTACCCCATGCCTCTACCTGCCAAGACCACTGGGGCACACCCAGATGTACACTGTCCTCCCATGTTCCAACCACCACCCTACCAGCCTTCACAGAGCCTGAAGCACCAGAAACATCCAAGCCTGCTGCAACAAGAATGCCCAGCACAAAGCTGCCCAACAGAAGCCTGCTGCAATTAGGAACATCCAGGTTAGACCTGCCTTCCCAATACCTGCTACAACTTCCAGGGACAACCAGAGGGTAAGGACCAGATTAAGAACACAATCCATAAGAGCCAGGGAAATATGACACCTTTGAGCACAGCTTTCTTATTACAAGACCTGGATATCCTAAGAAGAGTGAAGCACAAGAATATGACCTTAAATCCGCTCTTATAAAGACGATAGCATTCTTTAAAAAGAAATGAATAAATCCCTTAGGGAAATACACACCTATACAATCAAATAGGTAGAGGGCTTAAAGAGGAAATAAGTAGTATAAAAATATAGGAAAACACATTTACAGGTGAAGAACATAAATAAAACTGTTCAAGACCTAAAAAATAGAAGTAGAAGCATTAAAAATAACACAAGCTGAGGGATTCCTTGAGATGGAAAACCTAGAAGAGAGAATAGGAACTACAAGTTGCAAGCATCACCAAGAATATGAGATTCAAAATTTGTATTTCCTACAAGGATTTTAGGGATAACGATGGAGAAGATATTGAGGGAATGACAAAGCAAGGACAGGCACAACTTTAGACCAACCCCATAGGAAAAAGCCAACTCTTGACACTACTAATGATACTCTACTATGTTTGCAGACAAGAGCCTAGCATAGCTGTCTTCTGAGAGGCTTCATCCAGCAGCTGATGGAAATAGATGAAGAGATCCACAGCCAAACAACAGGCCAAGCTTAGAAAATTTTGAGGAAGAGTGGGAAGAAAGATCGAGTGAGCCAAAAGGGTCAAGGACACCACCAGAAAACCTACAGAGTGAGCTAAACTGGATTTATGTGGGCTCCCAAAGGCAAAACCACCAAACAAAAAGCATGCATGGGCTGGACCTAAACCCCCTACACATATGTAACAGATGTGCAGCCTGGTCATTGTCTGGTCTACCTAAAAACTAGAGTAGGGATGATCTCTGACTCTTTTGCCCGCATTTGGATGCCTTTCCCCTAGCTGAGTTGCCTTGACTGGCCTCAGTGATAAAGGATGCACTTAGTCCAGCTCCGACTTGAAGTGCCTGTGTAGGTTGATACCCCTTGGGGGCCTCCTCTTCTCTGAAAATAAAAAGGGAAGGGGGAAGTGGGGTGTGAAGTTGGGACTGGAAGGAGAGTAGGGAGAGGGCTGGAATCAGGCTGTGAACTGATTAAGTAAATAAGTAAACAGAAAATAAAAAGTTTAATCACACCAGAATTTTAACTTGACTAATGTGAAGTAAATGTATGAAAATATAGTGAAAACATGCAATTTGAAAAAGGATATTGTACTTTTTCAGAGGAGAAACAACTCTGTGTGTTAAGTGATAGAGAGAGTGGATGTGGGATGGACATGGTAAAAATTATCAGATTTATCCGCTAGTGCTGAAGTCATTTGGAACAAAAGTCAAAAAAATAAAAAAAATAAAAAGTGGTTTAAAGAGATGTCTAAAGTTTTGCTATTTTTTTGTACTTCTGGGAAATAAAAAAAAAATCCAAAAGCAGAACAAACTCATTTTTGTAGCTTAACTCAATGAGAAAATAACTTTCCATTTTCTTTTCTTTGCTTTTCTTTTTCCTTTTCTTTCTTTCTTTCCTTTTTCCTTTTCTTTCTTTCTTTCCTTTTTCTTTTCTTTCTTTATTTTTCCTTTCTTTATTTGTTTCTTTTTCTCTTCCTTCTTTTCTTCCTTCTTTCCTTCCTTCCTTCCTTCCTTCCTTCCTTCCTTCCTTTCTTTCTTTCT
>REGO01000388.1:1598912-1613049 GCA_010120015.1 Rhombomys opimus | reverse complement strand
ACCATGTTTATAGCAGCTTTATTTGTAATAGCCAGAACCTGGAAACAACCCAGATGTCCATCAACGGAAGAATGGGTACAGAAATTATGGTATTTCTACACAATGGAATACTACTGAGCAAAAACTTTCTAAACAGGACTCCAGCAACAGAGGAAATAATCTCAAGAATTGATAAATGGGCTTGTTTGATTTTTTTTTCCAAAATTTTTCAGGATGTGGTAAAAAGAAAAAGAAATTCATCCAAAGTGAAGAGAAATCTATGAAATAGAAAATATCTCTGCCAATCATATTACAGAGAGATTAATATTTGAAGTATCTAAAAGTTGCACAAGTAAACACTACAACATATATACAAGTGAATGAGCTGATGCATAATCAGTTCTTAATAAAAGTACAAACATCTGGAAAAATGTTACGGTACTTAAAATACAGTATTTGACATAATATAATCATCATGACTTCCTGAATTCATTCATCTGGTTTATCTGGATATAGAGTATTCTTATATTCCATCTTGCAGTGTCAGTGAAATATCTCCTGTTATAGAGTGGTCAGATGTGTAGATCTGAAATATTTTTCTTCAATTTTTAAAAAGGTTTTTACATATTGGGATAAATTTATTTTATTTTCAATGACAATAGCTTTTTTCATTGTTTTATTCTAAATAATTATTATTCAGCACATCCCTCTAGTTTGTTAAGAAAAAATATGATCATAGCACAGTAAGATAAAAATGAAAATTTATAGTAACAAACAGTCCCACGAAAAATCTTTTCAGAAATTGAATTTGTACTAATAGTTTTTCTATTTCATTAAGTAAAGACTTGCTAACTTCCATTAGTTGATCATCATGTTTTAGCCTCTAATGTGCCTTATTAATGGTAAAATTGATTGGTCATAACAAACTAGTATGTTCCATAAAGGAAATATTAATTTTATTGAGCGCTTAAAAGTGCTATTATGTTCTATTAACAAACTTTGCATCAGAGTGACCGCAAGGTTAGAGTTCGTACACAGATGAGGCCCTGAAACACCTTGGGGCTCTGTTTAATTTAAAGAGACCCATCAAGATCCTCCCCAGGCAGTCGATGAATGTGCTTTTAAAAACTGAAATCAAGCTCAAAATCAAATTTATATTACACGACAGAGTTCTTCTTTGCATGTAAAAGCAAAATACTATATAGTCATTCAGTAATATCCAATTTACTTTCTTCTGTGGTGAATACTAGGAGTGCACTGATTTATAGGCATAAATGCTTAAGCAGCTGGAACATTTTTCTCAGTGAATGTATTAACAAATAGACTCAATGATCTTTGTAAGTGGAGAAATTATAAAATGATACAAACTTCATGAAAATGGGGAATTCTATTGTGTGACTAATTGATCTTGCAAATTCATGCACTCAGAACAAAATTGAAAAGGAAAAAAAAACAGTCATTTGTCCTTCTTTAATATTAGTTCAGAAAAGTTACCATTGGTATGGGCGGGTGGGGCTCATAGATCCAAGGAATAAACCCATCCTATTAATTGACTGAATGCATGTAGTATCAAACTAAACTCTAAATTCAGATCTCAGTATCTACAGATTAGTGTAACACTGAGACCTCATTAAAGAAGTATGTTTTTTTTGGGGGGTGGGTGGGTGGGTGGTGGATGGTATTTAATATGGAAACTAACAATTTGTCCATGTGCAAAGAATAAGTATCTCTAGAGTGTTCAGCTAAAATGGACAAACATACCACATGCATCCTTCCCTGATGGCTCATTTACCACCATGGAAGAGAACTGGATGATTCCTAGTTTTGGGAGAGCAGGAAGAAGACAGTGTCTTCTGAACAGGGCAGGACTGCTGTCCTCATGAGCTTCTTGTAGCTGTGTTTGCCTGACCAAAATCAGCCTGAGGCAAAGCCAGTCAATACTGTAGCATCATCTTTGCTGGAATTGCTAGTGGTAACTGCTCATGAGCCCTGACCCCTAACTGAGTAGTTATTGATAGTTGACAGTTTCTAGGGTAGGGTCCAGGGTTCCTGATGCGTTGACTAACTCCAATGAATAGCTCCAAACTCTTGATTATATGGTCAGAAAAAAATGGGACCTGCGCACTATAAAGTAATAAAAATGAGGACAAAAATTTGGGACTCAAAGGGTGGTTTGAGGTAAGGATTGGTGGAGTTAGAGGGAGAAATAGGGAAGAGTATAACCAAAACTAATTTCATACATGAATCAAATTTTCAAAAAAACCTAACTTTTAAAGAATTGAAAAGAATACAAGGTGTCACAGCAGAAATTGCAAGGGAGGCGAGGGGGGGTTAGTAGCTTGTGTGGAAACACAGCTACAGTGAAAACTTCCAGGAGTGAATGAAAGTTATCCTAATGATGACCTCCAGGAATGAGGGAGACAGTATTAACTGGCCATCTAATGTAGGCGGGCAATGATTCTAGAGGTGAGACTGGGTTGCCTTTACTTGAATTTTTGGCTAAGAAGCCCCATGGAATTTTCCAAACACCTCAGGTTATTGCAGAGCCAAAAGGTTGCTCTCCTTAAGCAAGAGAGTGGAACACCATTGCTGAGTACAACACCCACACAACTCATTGAACTTGCACAACTCAGGCTGGTGTGTACTTGTAGAGTTCATCTCTACATTCTAATCTCTTTGGTGCAGGAAGGTTATTTGCAGGCTACATAAGAGAAAGAAACATAAACATTAACCCATTCACAAATCCTTTGATCTATTATCTGTATTGCCTGCAAAATATGCTGGGGCAATGGTGGCACAAAACTTTTCAGAATAGGTAACCAAAGTCTGATTTGCCTTAAGTTCCACTCAATGAGAAGAACACTATCCTCACCACTGCTTGAGTAACCAGGAATCAGAGACTAGATATTCCAGAGACCTAGGATAAAACTGAACACAATTGGTCTTTTAAAAAAGTATTAATAAAGTGACTCCTATTCATATTCTGCTTTATTTGTAAATTAGTGCCTTTTCCTGATATCATCAAAGAGACTTTCTTTGATAGTAAATGAAGAGAACCATAGCAAGACATTACATGGAGACAGACTTTATTTTTTTCTTTTCTTTTTTTTCATTTTTATTTTTTATTTTTATATTAATTACAGTTTATTCACTTTGTATCCCAGCTGTAGCCCCCTTCCTAATTCCCACCCAAATTCTACCCTCCCTCATCTCCTCCCATACCCTTCTCCAAGTCCACTGATAGGGGAAGTCCTCCTCCCTCTCCATCTGACCATAGCCTATCAGGTCTCATCAGGACTCACTGCATTGTCTTCCACTGTGGCTTGGTAAGGCTGCTCACCCATCAAGGGGAGGTGATCAAAGAGCCAGACACTGAGTTCATGTCAGAGATAGTCCCTGTTCCCAGTACTAAGGACTCCCACTTGGACAGTGAGCTGCCATGGTCTACATCTGTGCAGGGGTTCTACGTTATCTCCATGCACAGTCCTTAGCTGGAGTATCAGTCTCAGAAAAGACCATATGTGCCCAGATTTCTTGGTTCTGTTGCTCTCCTTGTGGAGCTCCTGTCCTCTCCATGTCTTACTATCTCCCACATCTTTCATAAGATTCCCTGCACTATGTCCAAAGTTTGGCTATGAGTCTCAGTGTCTGTCTGTCTCGATACCCTGCAAGGTAAAGCCTTTCAGAGGCCCTCTGTGGTAGATTCCCGTCCTGTGCCCTGTTTTCTCCTCTTCTGTTGTCCATCCTCTTTGCTTTTCTGAATGGGGATTGAGCATCTTAGCCAGAGGCTTCCTTCCTGATTAGCTTCCTTAGGTGCACAGATTTTAGTATGTTTATCCTATATTATATATTTAATATCCACTTAAGAGTGAGTATATGCCCTGTGTGTCTTTCTGCTTCTGGGATACCTCACTCAGGATGATCTTTTCCAGTTCCCACAATTTACCTGCACATTTCATGATTTCCTTGTTTGTTTGTTTGTTTTTATTTTATTAATTACACTTCATTCACTTTGTATCCCCCCATAAGTCCCTTCCTCCTCCCCTCCCGGTCTGACCCTTTCTCTCCTTTCCTCAAGCTTGCCCTTTCCCAAGTCCATTGATAAGATAGGTCCTCCTCTTCTTCCTTCTGATTTTAGTCTAACAGATCTCATCAGGAGTGGCTGCATTGTCATCTTCGGTGGCCCAGTAAAGCTGCTCTCCCCTCAGGGGGAGGTGATCAAAGAGCAGGCCTATCAGTTCATGTCAGAGGTAGTCCCTCTTCCCATTACTATGGAACCCACTTGGACACTGAACTGCCAAGGGCTACATCTGTGCAGGGATTCTAGTTTATCTCCATGCCTGGTACTTGGTTGGAGTATGAGTCTCTGGGAAGACCCCTTTGTTCAAATTTTCTGGTTCTGTTGCTCTCCTTGTGGGGTTCCTTGTTTTTTATTGCTGAGTAATATTCCAATTTGTAGATGTACCACAATTTTTGTATCCATTCCTGAACTGAGGGGCATTCTGAGCTGTTTCCAGCTTCTGGCTATTACAAATAAAGCTGCTACAAACATGATTGAGCAGATGTTCTTGTTGAATACTTGAGTGTCTTTTGGTTATATGCCTTGGAGTGGTATAGTTGGATCTTGAGGAAGCACTATTCCTAATTGTCTGAGAAAGCACCAGATTGATTTCCAAAGTGGTTGTATAAGTTTACATTCCCACCAGCAATGGAGAAGAGTTCCCCCTTCTCCACAACCTCTCCAGCATGTGTTGTCACTTGAGTTATTCATCTTAGCCATTCTGATGGGTGTAAGGTGAAATCTCAGGATCGTTTTGATTTGCATCTATCTGATGGCTAAGGACTTTGAACATTTCTTTAAGTGTTTCTTTGTGAATAGATATTGATATTGATCCTATCAATGGACTTGGGAAAGGGCAATAATCCTCCTCTATTGAGGATTCTCTGTTTAGTTCTGTACTCCATTTTTTAATTGGATTACTTGATTTGTTGCTGTTTAATTTATTGAGTTCTTTATATGTGCTGGGTATTACCCTCGGTCAGATATAGGGTTGGTGAAGATCTTTTCCCAATCCGGAGGCTGTCGTTTTGTATTGACAACAGTGTCCTTTGCTCTAAGGAAGGTTTTCAGTTTCATGAGTTGCCATTCATTGATTGTTGATCATAGAGCCTGTGCTGTTGGTGTTCTGTTCAGCAAGTTGTCTCCTCTGCCAATGAGTTCAAGGCTCTTCCCCACTTTTTCTTTTAACAAGTTTAGTGTGTCTGGTTTTATATTGAGGTTTTTGATTCATTTGGACTTTAGGTTTTTGCAGGGTGATAAATATGGATCTGTTTGTGTTTTTCTACATGTAGATATCCAATTAGACCAGAACCATTTGTTGAAGACACTATTTGTTTCCATTGAATGGCTTTGTCATCTTTGTCAAAAATCAGGTGTCCATAAGTGTGTTGTTTTATTTCTGGATCTTTTATCCGATTTCATTGGTCCACTATTCTGTTTCTATGACAGTACCATGCAGTTTTTATTACTGTTGCTCTATAGAACAGCTTAAGATAAGGGATTGAGATACCTCCAGAAAATCTTTTATTGTAGAGGATTGTTTTAGCAATTCTGGTTTTCTTGTTATTTCATATGAATTTGAGAATTTTTTTTGAGGTCTGTAAAGATTTCTTTTGGGTAATTTGATGGGAATTGCATTGAATCTGTAGATTGCTTTTGGTAATATGGCCGTTTTCACTATGTTAATCCTGCCAAACATGGGAAATCTTTTCATCTTCTGATATCTTCTTCTAATTCTATCTTCTCAGCACCTCATGGAACCTTCTCCAAAATATAGCATATGGTTGGTCACAAAGCAAGCCTCAACAGATACAAGAAGATTGAAATAATCCCTTGTATCCCATCTGATCACCATGGACTAAAGCTGGATCTCAACAACAACAGAAATAGCAAAAAGCCATCACATACATGGAAACTGAACAACTCACTACCCAATGACAGCTGGGTCAGGTAAGAAATAAGGAAAGAAATTAAAGTCTTCTTGAATTCAATGAAAATGAAAACACAATATACCTAAACTTATAGGACACAATGAAAGCATTGCTAAGAGGAAAGTTCATAGCACTAAGTGCCTTCAAGAAGAAATTCGATACAGCTTGTTCTTTGAGAAAATCAACAGGATAGACAAACCCTTAGCCAAACTAACTAAAAAGCCAAGAGACACTATCCAAAATAACAAAATCAGAAATGAAAAGGGGGACATAACCACAGACACTGTGGAAATCCAAACAATTGTTAGGACTTACTTCAAAAGTTTATATGCCACAAAATTTGAAAATCTAAATGAACTGGACAATTTTCTTGATTGATTCCACTTACCAAAGCTGAATCAAGACCATGTAAATCAATTAAATAGTCCTATATCCCCCAAGGAAATAGAAGCTGTTATCAAAAGTCTCCCATCAAAAAAAGCCCAGGGCCAGATAGTTCTAGAGCAGAATTCTACCAGACCTTCAAAGAAGAGCTAACACCAATACTCTCCAAACTATTCCACAAAATAGAAACAGAAGGAACACTGCCAAACTCATTCTATGGAGCCACAGTCACTTTGGTACCTAAACCTAAACAAAGAAAGAGAATTTCAGGCCAATCTCCCTTATGAACATTGATGCAAAATCCTCAACAAAATACTTGTAAACTGAATACAAGAACACATAAAAGTTATCATTCATTATGATCATGTAGGCTTCATCCCAGGTATGAAGGGGTGGTTCAATATACAGAAATCCATCGATGTTATCCACCATATTAACAAACTGAAAGAAAAAAAAATGATAATCTCTTTAGATGCTTAAAATGCATTTAACAAAATCCAACATCCATTCAGTTTAAAGTATTGGAGAGATCAGGGATATAAGGCAAATACCTAAACATAGTAAAGGCAATATACAGCAAGCCTATAGCCAACATCAAACTAAATGGACAGAAACTTAAAGCAATCCCACTGAAATCAGGGATAAGTCAAGGCTGCCCACTCTCTCCATATCTCTTCAACAAAGTTCTTGAAGTCCTTGCTATAACAATAAGACTATTAATGGAGATCAAGGGGATACAAATTGGAAAGGAAGAAATCAAAGTATGACTATTTGCAAATGATATGACAGTATTCCTGAGTGACCCCAAAAATTCTACCAGGGAACTCCTAAAGCTCACAAACACCTTCAGCATTGTGGCTGGATACAAAATTAACAACAATGAAAAATCAGTAGTCCTCTTTTATACAAATGACAAAAGGCTGAGAAAGAAATCAGGGAAACAACACCCTTCACAACAGCCACAGAGGACATAAAGTACCTTGGTGTGACTCTAACCACACAAGTCAAATACTCGTATGAAAAAAAAAATTCATGTCTCTGATGATTTGTCCTTTTAAAAACACATAATATTTATAATAAACGATGTACGAATTTACTGACTTCATTTTCTCTGTGTCCTTTTCCTAGTAAAGTTATTCTGTACTGGTTCCTGTTTTAACTTCTGCTTTAGCTCTTTCTTGTTCTTTGATCTAAACAGGTTTCTGTTTCCAAAATTCTCTTGCAAGTATCTTCACAAGGATTCATGCTACCATATATAAAAGTTATTTGTCTACCCTTTTTTCCCCTTAGCAAAATTTAACTTATTACCTGCTTTTGTTCTTTAATCATATTATCTGTCCTAGTAGTTTATAGGCAACTACAGTCCATTTTTTCCTTTAAATTAATGATCTACTATTTTAATCTTTTCTACTGCTACCTCTTCTGTCTCACCTCTATGTATTTAATTAAAAGATTATGCTACTGGAGTTAATTTTTTTGTATCTTTTTATTATTTTTATATTAAAAACCATTTATTTCCTGTATATCCCAGCTGTAGCCCCTTCCCTCATTCCCTTCCAATCCCACCCTCCATCCCTCATCTTCCTGCCCCCGTGGAAGTCCACTGATAGGGGAGGTTCTTCTCCCCTTGCATCTGATCCAAGCTTCTCAGATATCTTCAGGGCTGACTACAATTTCCTCTTTTATGGCCTAGCAAGGCTGCTCCTCCCTGGGAGGCGGGCAATGTCAGAGAGCCAGCCATTGAGACAGTCCCTGTTACCCTAACAAGGGAACCCACTTGGACACTGAGTTGCAATAGGCTATATCTGGGCAGGGGTTCTAGGTTATCTTCATGATTGGTCCTTGGTTGGAGAAACAGTCTCAGAAAAGACCCCTTGGCCCAGATATATTTGGTCCTTCTGGAGCTCCTCTCCTCTCTAGGTAGGTCATTTTAACTCCCCTTCTTTCATGTGATTCCCTACACTCTGCCCAAGGTTTGGTTGAGTCACAGCATTTTAAAAATCATTTTAATTCTTTATTAATTACACTTTATTCACTTTGTATCCCCTTGTGGTTCCCTTCCTCCTTCCTTCCCAAACCTTCCCTTCCTCCCCACTCTGCATGCATGCCCCTCCCCAAGTCCTCTGATAGGGGAGGTCTTCTTTTCCTTTCTTCTAATCCTAGTTAGTCTATTAGGTCTCATCAGGAGTGGCTGCATTGTCTTCTTCTGTGGCCTGCTCCCCCCTCAGGGTGAGGTGATCAAAGAGCAGGCCAATCATTTTGTGTCAGAGACAGTCCCTGTTCCTATTACCATAGAACCCACTTGGACACTGAACTGCCATGGGCTACATCTGTGCAGGATTCCTAGGTTATCTCCATGCAAGGTCCTTGCTTGCAATATCAGTCTCAGGAAAGACCCCTGTGCTCAAAATTTTTGATTCTGTTGCTCTTCTTGTGGAGTTCCTGTCCTCTCCAGATCTTACTGTTTCCCACTACTGTCATAAGATGCCCTTCAATCTGCCCAAAGATTCCCTTCTCAGCCTCTGCTTTTATAGTCTGCAGGGCAGAGCCTTTCAGAGGCCCTCTGTGGCAGGCTCCTGATTTGTTCCCTGTTTTTCCTTCTACTGATGTCCATCCCCTTTGCCCTTCTGCATAAGGATTGAGCATTTTAGCAAGAGTCCTCCCTCTTGATTAGTTTCTTTAGGTGTACAGAATTTAGTAGGTTTATCCTATATTATATGTCTACATGAGTGAGTTATATGCCATGTGTGTCTTTCTGCTTCTGGGTAGCTCACTCAGGATGATCTTTTTCTGTCCTTACCATTTACCTGCAAATTTCATGATATCCTTGTTTTTAATTGCTGAGTATTATTCCATTGTGTAGATGTACCACAGTTTCTGTATCCATTCCTTCGCTGAGGGCCATCTGGGTTGTTTCCAGGTTTTGCCTATTACAAATAAAGCTGCTAAAACATGATTGAGCTAATTTCCTTATTGTGTATTTGAGTGTCTTTTGGATATTTGCCTAGGAGTGGTATAACTGGATCTTGAGGAAGTACTATTCCTAATTATCTGAGAAAGTGCCAGATTAATTTCCAAAGTGGTTGTACTAGTTTACATTCCCACCAGCAATGGAGGAGTGTTCCCCTTTTTCCACAACCTCTTCAGCATGTGTTGTCACTTGAGTTTTTGATCTTAGCTATTCTGATGGGTGTAAGGTGAAATCTCCAGGTCATTTTGATTTGCATCTCTCTGGCGGCTAATGATGTTGAACATTTCTTTAAGTGTTTCTTTGCCATTCTGTATTCCTCCCTGATTTCAAGCTGCACTACAGAGCAATAATAATAAAAACTGCATGCTATTGGTAATGGAACCGAAGAGAAGACCCAGAAATATGGATACTTGATTTTTGACTAAGAAGCCAAAACTATACAACAGAAAAAGGACAGCATTTTCAACAAATGGTGCTGGTCCAACTGGATGTCTACATGCAGAAAAATGAAAATAGATCAACATTTATCACCCTGTACAAAACTAAAAGACCTCATCAGAAAACCAGACACACTAAATTAGTTAGAAGAAAAAGTGGGGAAGAGCCTAGAACTCATGGGCACAGGAGACAACTGCCTGAACAGAACACCAACAGCACAGGCTCTAAGATCAACAATCAATAAATGGGACCTCATGAAACTGAAAAGCTTCTGTAAAGGAAAAGACATAATCATCAAAACAAAAGGACAGCCTACAGACTGGGAAACAATCTTCACCAACCCTATATCTGACAGATGGCTGATATCCAGAATATATTAAGAACTAAATATGTTAAAAGCAACAAATCAAGCAATCCAATTAAAAAAATGGGGTACAGAGCAAAACAGAGAATTCTCTGTAGAGGAATACTGAATGGAGTTAAATTTTTATATACTTGGTAATTATATTTCCTTGTTCTTATTTTTTAAAAATTTACACAGATCAAATTTTACTTTAATTATATAGTACATATAATGTGTCAGTTGCTGCCATATCATTTGCCAATATTAACAATTCTATCTATAGTTCTATAATTCAGATACTATTCTTCATCATGATGCATTAGTGTCTGGGGCCATGCATCTTACTCTCATTTGGTACCACTGTTGGATATTTGATTTATTTTTGAAAATAGCATTTCCATAACTCTACCTGAAGTCAGACCCATGATCAATCTAGTCTTTCATAGGAAATGACTTTATTATATTTGAAGATACTTCATTTAAGGAATCGGGAATGGAGAGTGTCTTCATTCTCTTCAGGTACTTCTGTGACCTTTAGATCCAGTGGTAAAGGACACAGCTGTTGATCTCAAAAGTAGGCTTTGAAACATTTGACTTTATTTCATCACCTATATCTCGTCTGTCTATACCAATCCATTTAAATTATACACATTGAACACCTATATCATTTATTCCATGAAGAGTATCCAAGTAAAGTCTTCATCCTATTCTCTCTCTCCTTCCCCCATCTCTGTCACTTTCTTTCCTTCTCTTTCTCTCTCTGTGTGTGTCTTCCCTCCTTTCTTACAATAACTCTTCCTGTATTTACGTTTTCAACTCAATCAAGGTTAATGGTTTGTAGGAACTGGTAGTGATTAAGATTATAGTACTATACATTTTTTTTTGTAAATAATTAGAAACAGCCTCAAATTTTGTTCAGGGGGTGGTCAAAATTTGTTATTTCCAGCACCAACCTTTCATACTTCAATATGATTAGTTGAAAGCATTGAATAAAGTTGGAATTCATTAAGTCACCCCTCTAACAATGGGTTATATAAATTTGAAGTGCAGACCGTAGATCTCATTCTGATGTGTAAATACTTTTAAACATAAGTGAGTGTGAATAGCTTGGTTGGGTTATAGGTTAACAGGATGAAACATCCATCTGAAAAAGCATATGTATATGTAGTTGTAATATGGTGAGGTTGGTATGGGATGATAAAGGGTGTGAGAAATTTAAAAGCCTTCAGTAATTTAGCAAAAAAAAAAAAAATACATCTCTAACTCATGCCACATGGTATCCAAAACCATATGTGACAGATTAAATGACTAACAGGAAAAGGGGACAAATATACTGAATATTACATTGCCATGGAAAAAGAATTTACGTCTGTTTTGCTTTAAGAGCATTCTGTGAAAATAAGAGCAGAGTTTTTTTTTTTTTTTTTTGAATGAACATTGTAGTTTCTAATAGTATTTACTTCAGGATGTATTTGCTTTGTACATGTTAAGCACACGGTAAAACATTCACATGTGAATTCACAGATCAGTCAGAAATACAGCTCATAGACTCCATATATTAGTAAACTGCTTTTATGCTTCATGTGGCTTAACAGGACAATATTTCTCAGTTCTTTAAAAGAAATAAAATTTAATTGACTTTAAGAGTTGAGAGGTTTTGGGTCTCTGCTTCTTGTGCTTCTATTTTAATTATATCCACTCCTGTCAAAGGGTCAATTACCTATAGCTTGACTCCTAATACTGGGTAATGTGGGAAGTGGAAAGCAGCATTTCAAAATGGTCCATATTATTGGTACCATCTATTTTTCATGCCTTCCCTAACAGTCTCATCTTAATATTTTACCTTGCTGTTTTATATTAACATTATATTTATTTAAGATGCACAGCATGATATTTTGATACATTGGTTGTATAGTTAATGTGTAGAATACAGGAATAATCACACATATCATTTATTTTAGGGTAAAGGAAATACACTAAGCACTTTTGAGGACACAATGCAGTTTCTACTACTGATGCTAGTCCTACAGTATGCAACAGTGTTTGAACATGTCAACTGTGTCCCTTCTCTTTCTGGCAGGCTTCCTCCCCTGGCGACTTTCTTTTAACAAGTTGAAAGTGGCAGATGTGATTGAATGTCACTTCCAAGCTGCAATAAAACAGGAGCTTCTGCATGGGTAGAGGTCTAACCTTCATTGTTCTCTCTATATTTTTTCACCTTGATAAACCTGAACATGCCCTGTGTCTGCCAGGTCGAAAACCTGCAGGAACTGACTCATGAACATCTGATCCTTAAATAAAACAACATTACTTTTGATGAGGTTATGTGACACTAAAGTTCTCAAAAACTCCACATTAGAAACATCTCTCGAATATATCTCTTCCTGAGATATTCCTTATTCAATTACTTCTCATGAGTTTTACTTGTAGCTGGCACATTCTCTCTATATTGTATTATCTATATCTATATCTATATCTATATCTATATCTATATATACATATATATAGTTACTCCTCAAAAATTTAAGAGCTTCATAATTGTTTTTTGTTCTCCATTTTGATTTCTAGAATCATCCAATCGCTGTGATATAATTTTTGTATGCAAAATTTCCAATTTTATATTTAAGTATGTTTTCTTGGCATATTAACATTCAAGGTGGTATAGAGTGAATAAATACACATCTTGGGAGTTTCTCCAAATTATAATTGGCAATGAAAAAAATCTCTCTAAATATAGCTTTCTTTAATTATTTTTCTCATTCTATGTGCAAATTTTAATTCATAGTAAGTCTTAGGTTACAAATATTAAAATATTCACCAATGGATTTTCATGAAAAGTTATTCATTTGAACTGTGAGATAGATAACCCAATACTTTGAATCTTTTATTTATAGCTATGTTGACCTAAATATTCATGAATTGTGAAAATGGTTGAATTTTTATTGTTATATCTTAAAATTTTTACAATCATGCTATCTAGGAGGTTATTTTTATTATATAGCACAATTTTATACATTAATTAAACTTATTTTATTGCAAAAATTCCCTTAAACACTTAACACTGAAAAATAAATTTATTTGCTTTATGTTTATAACTTTACATTTTAACTCTTACATATCAGTAATAAAATTAGGATGCAATAAGAATCAATTATATAGTATCTCTCATTGCCATTCTATTTCAATACAGCAAAATATCCTGAAGAATATTTCAGAATTAAAACGAATGTTTAGTTAATTTTTTTATATTTCTTCCAATTCATGAATGAGTTATACTGGATTATTATTCCTTTTATAAACTCAGAGTAATGTATCAGATAATAGCAAAGTTTGGGGTTATTGTAATAAGACTCCAGCACCTAAAATTGCTTTTGTAGTGTATATTCATAACATTGTGTGGAGGTGGGCATATCAGAAGTTAGTCAGACTTAGTCAACTGCTGTAATATATGTCTTGTTAGCACAGATTACCTGTTTGACTATTATCACTTTGCATTTTATCAAACCGTGTTCTCTTTTCTATTAAAGATGCATATCACACCATCTTGCTGTCCTGTCACAGGTTAGGTCCAGGGAAGGAGACAGTTGTAAATTCATATCATTCGTCTAAATTACAGGATCCAAATGGGAGCACCAGATGATTGACTGATAGATACCACAGTCAGTCCAAGTCCTGCTATGATTGAGATTTTTTGCTGTATCTAGCAACTATTTAGAGAACGGTGATAGAATCCTGAGAGCGTACCCCCCCAAAAAAAGAAAAGAGTGTAAAAGTTGGTGGAAGATGCTTACATATGATGAATATCACCTACTTACTGGATCCCATCAGGCTGAGGGAGGTTAATAACACTATTAATTCACACATTAACCATAATCTTTACATTTTCAATTCACTGTTTAGAATTTTACTTCTGTCGTTTGAAACTGAAAGAATCTTAACCCTGAAATAGATATCATGAGAGAAATACTTAGATTGAAGATCTACTTAAGGGAAGGATGAGATGTCTTTTTTTTTTTTTTTTTTTTTTTTTT
>REGO01000388.1:1529342-1591113 GCA_010120015.1 Rhombomys opimus | reverse complement strand
TGAACTTGGAAAGGGGCAGGGAAGAGATGAGGGAGGGAGGGTGGGACTGGGGAGGGATTGAGGGAGCGGGATACAGCTGGGATACAGAATTTAATAAAATGTAACTAATAAGAAAAATAAAATTAAAAAAACAAAAAAAACAAAAACAAACAAACAAATAAACCAATATGCTTATGCTATGAGATATTTAATTTAAAAAAAAGAAGTTAAAAAGCAATAAAACAAGTAACCCAATTAAAAAATAGGGTACGGGGCTAAACAGAGAATTATCTGTAGAGGAATATAGAATGGCAGATAAACACTTAAAGAGATGCTCAACATCCTTAGCCATTAGGGAGATACAAATTAAAACAACCCTGAGATTTCACCTTACACCCATCAAAATGGCTAAAATAAAAAAACTGAAGTGACAACACATGCTGGAGAGGTTGTGGAGAAAGGGGAACCCTCCTCCATTTCTGGTGGGAATGTAAACTAGTACAACCACTTTGGAAGTCAATCTGGCGCTTTCTCAGAAAATTAGGGACAGTGCTTCCTCAAGGACCAGCTATACCACTCCTAGGCATATGCCCAAAATTTGCTTAAGTACACAACAAGGACATTTGGTCAACCATGTTTGTAGCAGCTTTATTTGTAATAGCCAAAAGCTGGAAACAACCTAGATGTCCATCAACAGAGGAATGGATACAGAAATTGTGGTATTTTTACACAATGGAATACTACTCAGCAATCAAAAACAAGGAAATCATGAAATTTGCTGGCAAATGGTGGGATCTAGAAAAGATCATTCTGAGTGAGGTATCCCAGAAAGAGAAAGACACATGTGGTATATACTCACTCATATAGACCTATAAAATATGATAAACATAATGAAATCTATACACTTAAAAAGATAAACAAGAAAGAGGACCCAGGGTAAGATGATCAGCCCTCACTTAGAAAGACAAATGGGAGGTGCATTGGACATAGGAGAAAACAAGTAACAGGACAGGAGCCTACCACAGAGGGCCTCTGAAAGACTCTACCTAGCAGTGTATCAAAGCAGATACTAAGAGTCATAACCAAACCTTCGACAGATTGCAGGGTATCATATGAAAGAAGGGGGAGTTAGTATGACATGGAAAGGATAGGAGCTCCACAAGAACTAAATATATCAGGGCACAGGGGTCTTCTCTGAGACTTACACTCCACCAAGGATCATGTATGTATATAACCTAGAACCTCTGCTCGAATGAAGCCCGTGGTAGCTCAGTAACCAATTGGTTTCCCATAGTAAGCGGAACAGGGACTATTTCTGACAGGAAATCAATGGCAGGCTCTTTAACCTCCCCACCCCCCAAAAGAGGAGCATTCTGCTAGTCCACAGAGGAGGACTTTGCAGCCAGTTCTGAAGATACCTGATAAAACAGGGTCAGATGAAAGGGGACGAGGTCCTCCCCAATCAGTGGACTTGGAAAGGGGCAGGAGGAGATGAGGGAGGTAGGGTTTGGGAGGGAATGAGGGAGTGGGATACAGCTGGGATACAGAGTTAATAATAAAAAAGACGCTTTATCTAATAGACCACTTTTTTCAGGTCTCTGGCATTGAAGTCTCAAAGGCAGTACAGGTACAATACACTTTTATTTGACTGTGAACTATGTAAGCATAAAGCATTGAAAAAATAAGTTTTGAGAAATATGTCTGTTTCTATGATAAAAACCATCTGGAATAGCCCTCGTAATTGTATAAACAAAAGTAGGCTAATATAAATAAATCCAATTATTAATAAAATAAAAGCACCTAAGTTTACTTTAACTTCTGTTAATTTCTAACATTACAGTTTTTTCTTTAGATGTTAAAATCATTAGTTCAAGTAGCTATCTATACAAGGGGAACTTAAACAATGCTTGATTTATACACCTGAAAAGGATTGGATGCAGATTCTTCTCTCAATAGCCAGCTGCTAGCTATTTTGGAAAAGTTGTTGATCCTGACTAAAAATTCTAAATTCTACTGCATCAGAAGAGCTATGGTTAGGAAACCCTGTGTTTCTTACCTGGAATCAAATACACAGGTAGACTGTACCTCGATGGGACTTATTTATAGATGTTAGACACTCATGCCCTGGTAGCTTACTCTCCTAAATTTCTCATATGAACAAATTCTAGTCAGTTCTGCTTCTTTCATTTGTAATCTATGAAATCCACATACTATGCGGATTTATATATTCTTTACAGTAGGAAAGGTATCTAAGTAGAACATCAGAATGAACTGGGGTAATATTCTTTTTGCTTTCCTTCTTCCAGGTTTCATATCTTGGTCTTTGTTCTGTCTAATGGTTGAAGTTAGTTTCCAGTTTTCTTGCTATTCATAGTACAAGGATTATTGCATCATAACGACTATCATTTCTGGAAAACTAAATGTCAATATTTGTTTTAATATGTGTAGTGACTGTCCGTGCTTAAACATGAACAAGTTTAAAAAAGCATGTACATTCTACCTCTCTTGTCTAAAGCTCTCATTAGTGTCTTACTAGCCTTCAGTATTTATTTGTTGAATGAATTGTTAAAAAATATTGCTATGCTATTCAAATAAAAATAATAAGCAAGCTGATGCTTTAAACTATTAAGAAGATATGTCATTCAGATTTATATAGTATTTAGCCTGTGGTTCATGTTGTGCACCAGTATGCTAAGGGTCCCCAAGACAACACGAAAGTTACTATTTTATAGAAAACATAGAAAGTTTAAAATTTTACTTTGGAATAAAAAAGTTGTTCTCCAAAAAAGAAAAAAAATACTTTTTGCTTTAACGTGTAAAAAGAAATTTAAAATGGGTTTTCTGAGAAAATCTGTTAGTTTTTATGAGGTTAATCTACCATAATATGACATTTAAGTTGTCCTAAATGCTGGCTGGATCTGGAAATCTGGCAGAAATTTTTTAACTCTTACATTCCTTCATAAAAATTCATTTCAAAGCAGATACTGAGACTCATAGTCAAACTTTTGGCAGAGTGCAGGGATTCTTATGAAAGAAGTTGGAGGGAGGATAGAAAGACCTGGAGAGAACAGGATCTCCACAAGAATTCCAACAGGGCCAAAAAATCTGGGCACAAGGGTCTTTTCTGAGAGTGATAATTCAACCAATTATCCAAAAATGGAGATAACCTAGAACCCCTGCACAGATGTAGCCCATGGCAGCTCAGTGTCCAAGTGGGTACCCTAGTAAGGGGAACAGGGACCATTTCTGACATGAACTCAATGGCTGACTCTTTGATAACCTCCCTCTAAGGGGGGGTGGGCAGCCTTGCCAAGTCACAAAGGAAGACAGTGCAGCCAGTACTGATGAGACCTGAGAAGCTAGGGCCATATAGAAGGAGAAGAGGGCCTCCCTTATCAGTGGACTTGGAGAAGGACATCGGAGGAAAAGAGGGAGCGAGGGTGGGATTGGGAGGGGATGAAGAAGAGGGCTACAGCTGGGATACAAAGTGAGTAAGTTGTAATAAAGGAAAATAAATATATTTTTTAAAAAGAAAGCATAATTTATTTAAATTCTTTCATTTCGATTAAGTAACATAATAACTGGCCTTAAGTAGCCACAGGTGAACAAATTCTGTGTTTATGTTCGCTGCATGGTTCTCACTTTTCTTTGTGTATATGAAGACCATTCCTTTAGGTAAAAGTTTATCCCTAAAGAACCAAGGAAGCTCACAGTAGAACTGATTTCTCTAACTGCTGGGAATAATCAGACATTTGGCTGTCATTAAGGGAATCATTGGTAATTTTTTCTCTAGTTAACTTTAAACCCCTAAAGATGCTTTGCTTTGTTCCTTTTGAGTAAACTCTTAACAGTAGGGAAAGGGCATAGAGGGAGAAGAGGGTGGGTGGGTGGGACTGGAAGCATTTTTCTTAAGAATGCCTGACTGGTAAAACATTGTTTTTGCTATATTTGTAAGATATATTTTCTATTAGAAATAATTGAAGGAGAGAGAGACAGAGACAGAGAGAGAGGCAGAGACAGAGATACAGACAGGGCAAGTCATGGACCTCACAGAAAATTTGTATAATCAAGGACTTATTCCTGTCACCTATTATAAATTTAGTTGCCACAAAGGGGTCAGTGTTAAAGACACAAAAGCCATGGGGATTTAACACATATGGTTTCAAGTTCTGATGCAATTCTAGAGGTGAGGCATTCAGTGTAAACAAAAAGAGAATAAGGGATGTTTTAAATTTGTCACATTTCAAACCTGTTCTTTACACCGCATTTACCACCACTGTCATTCATGTCTTGTTTTGGATGTTCTCATAGACTCACAGACCTTTGAACTTGAAAGGATCTATAAAAAATGAAGTTACAGGCTGCACATGTCACCACTTGGTTTGTTTCTCTAAACTACAGTTGTTTTTTTTTTTTTTTTTTTTTTTTTTTGGGGGACGCTCTTCTGCAAAGGCTACATGATGGTTGAAGAGGAATGTCCCGGGAACCTTAGCTTTAATAAGAATGACTCGGCTTCGTGGCACTTGTTATGAGCACAGTAAGCATGAAATAGGGACAAGTACATTTATGTTTTTTTTTTCATTGTCAGAATTTATTAAACAGCAATAAATCCACAAGGTTTAGCAAGTTCAATGGCCACCATTTGTCATAGAATCTTACCTATCTTAGAAATCTGGTTAATCTAAATGAAAGTTTGTATTACGTTTCTAACTGTTTAATACTAATTTCACAAAACAGGCAATAAATATATCGAAATACATATACGTGTGTGCATGCACGTATGTATGCATGCATGTGTGTGTATGTGTGCATGTGTCAAGGTTGCAGCAGAGATGAAGAGGATTCAGAATTTGGGTGAGAGTCTATGCTAGTACCCTTACCCCTGACCTATATTTCCAGACCCACAATAATAACTTTTTTTTTTATCAGTTACATTTTATTAATTCTGTATCCCAGCCGTGCCCTGAACCCTCGTTCCCTCCCAGTCCCTCCCTCCCTCCTTCATCACCACTGTGCCCCTTTCCAAGTCCACTGATAGGGGGGGACCTCCCCCCATTCATCTGATCCTGTTTTATCAGGTATCTTCATTGAGTTCCTGTTAGAAATAGTCCTTGTTCCCCTCACTTTGGGAAACCAATTGGTTACTGAGCTACCACAGGCTACATCTGAGCGGAGGTTCTAGGTTATATCCGGGAGTTAGTCTGATGGGGAAAGGATAGGAGCTCCACAAAGACTAAATATATCTGGGCACAGGGTCTTTTCACAATAATAACTTTTAAAGACAATACTTTTAATTATGATCCATGAAAGCTATTTTCTATAATTTATTATTCTTTGCATTCATTTTTCTAAAGTGTGAACACAATTTATACTAAAATGAAGAGAGTCTTTTTTTTCTTAATTTCATCTTCCTTATAGAAGTTGTACATTTCCTGCTACGAAATCACTTGAACTTTTCTAAGATATTATTCCACACAATTATTCCTAATCTCTACCTTGAGTCAAGAATCATCACCAGAGTTCCAGAACTATATATAACACTCCTTAATTAATGTTTTTTTTTATTTTATAGTTTTTCAAAGAAAATACATGTGAAGTAAGCTACTTATCAGTATTTATCACACCTCCTTACAAGCTTTCTTTCTCAGCAAATAATCACATTGATACAGGATTCTGTGAGTTCAAAATTTTTCGTTAAGGTTTTGATAGTTTAGAATGTTGAATTAAGATAATACATGCACCTACAAATGCATCAAAGTATTATCAAATCTTTGCAATTACTTATTAAGTTTTTTCAAATATTTAAACCAGCCCAGATCATTCTGAAATGACTCATTAAATGGCATCTGATGTGCTTTTTAAATGATTGTATTCAATCTTACCTACCTTCAATTCGATATTCAGAATTGTAAAACAAACCTTTCCATATGCATAAATTTGATCATGTTAACTACCACAATGGCTTCCTATTGACCTCAGGATATATATCCAGAAAATATGAGTGTAATTTACTAGGCCTTCTTTGACCTATGTCCCCTTTCAATCTCAATATCACAGGAATATATTTAGTATACTCTATGTACTGGCTATACTGGGACCTATTTTCTATTAGGAAAATCCTTCAAGTGTAATTATGATTGTTTTTAAAAAATAAAATTAAGTTTCTCTTAAATTAAATGTTAACCTAAGGCCAAACTAATTTTCATTTGCCATTATTTCTCTTTACTTCAGTTAATCTCATTTTTTAGTTTACTTTGTTTTTAAAAATACTCCTTTTGTTATCTAAAGAGGTATTATAATTTTTATTGTATTTTAATATTCACAAATTCAGATGAATAGAAGCAATTTTGAAACAACTACTCTAAAATAGGATTTATTATTTTGACAAAAGTCTTAAAATAAGATAGTACAAAATATCACTTTCCTTTATTGTGTTAATTTGCTACAATCTTTAAAAAACATTTTCTTAGTTATTGAGCCTATTGTAAAATTATATTATGAGTCCTTGAAAAGTATTCATTAGTATGGTTAGATCATTTATATTCAGCCAGATTATTTGAGGGTATATTAGTTGGCAAGAAATAACCGGCATGTTTTGTTTGTTTATCAGTTAGAATAGCAATGATTGTGTGGTACGTTGAGCATGTCATTAGTATGTTCTGCAATAACAGAGTTTACACAGTTTTTCCATAATCACAGTCAGAATTCAGATACAGTTTCTTGTGCAAACACAGTTTGGTTCTGTCACACAGTAAACACATAAACAGGTAATGTCTGTATTATTAGTTACTATTTTATTTTTTTTTTTCTTTTTGAGAAGTGAGAAGATTGAGGAAGAAGCCATACATTTTTCAGACCCCTGATAGACCCAGATGTAATCTTGGATCATTACATTCTACTCCCAATACTCTCTTCATGCATCTCCAACCCAGAAATGATAAATAAATAAATAAATAAATAAATAAATAAATAGTCTTAACCTTTGCTTTTGTCTTTACTAGCTGAGATCTGTGTTTTCCCTTTTTTGTTCTGGATATTTCCTTTCTGAGTGGTATCATCAGAATATAACCCTCTCCACATAAGAGAGCACGGTGTCAGGATAGCGACCAGCTGTGCTTTGTGTATAAGTGTTTTGCTGTTTGGAGGAGACATGGCTGAGAGCTCCATGAGCACAGTTCGTTTACTCCTGTCTCTATGGATACCACAATTGTCTCCTGTGTTTGAGGACTCTAAGACCTGTAACCTTGAAGATTCAGGGGATATTTTCACAGATACTTGACAAGCTGTTCTTACAATAAAATTGATGGAAGCATAAATTGCTGAAAGAGATGCAGAGAGATATAACCTTGATGACAAAAACCTTGTTATGAAAAATTCCATTTCTGTGTGAAAGGGGAAAAACAGAATAATTTTTATTGAGCCCATATTAGTATTTTTATTTTAAATAATTAATTAATCTATTCAATTTTAATTAGAAATGAAAAGTAAAATAAAATAAGATGTCATGTTTAGGATATAACCACACTTCACATAAAATGAGCACAATGAAAAATTCATTAAATGTCTATGCAGAAAATTTTACTACACTATCAGAGTAAATTCAGTATCAGTCAAAAAGCAATTCATGGAGCAGGAAATATTTCCAAATCATATATTTGACTGCGGATTAAGATTAAGAATACATAAAGAACAAAGAAGTAAACAATAATTTTCTTTTCTCTTTTCATTATCATCACCATCAATATTATTAATTTACAAATTTTTGACTTTGTATCCCAGTTGGAGCCCCCTCACTCATTTCATCCCAGTCCCACCCTCCTTCTTCCTCCTCTATCCCTCTTTTCTAGTCCACAAATAGGGGAAGTCCTCCTCCCCTACTGTCTGACCCTACCTAATCAGGTCCCATCAGGACTGCCTAGATACTTATCCTCTGTGAGCTGGCTAGGTCACTCCACAAGGGAGAAGTGCTCAAGGAGCAGGCAATGGAGTTTATGTCAGAGACTGTCTCTTCTTCCCTTACTTGGGAACCCACTTGGACACTTAGCAGTCTATGGGCTACATCTGAGCAGGGGGTCTAGGTCATCTCTATGCATGATCTTTCATTGATGCATCAGTTTCCAGAATCCCCCCTGGTCCTAACTTTTTTGGCTTTGTTGATCTTGTGGGGCTACTGTCCTTTCCAGGTGCATCAATGTAGGTTCTGTGCTCAAACTTGGCCCTTTGAATTAAATCACAATTACAAATATTTCTTTTACAAATGATTTTTGGAATTATATATTTGAAATAACTTTGAAGTTCTCAATATTTCAACTTAAGATTATTAAAGAGTGTAAATAAAGAAGACAAACTGAATTTTAATTTGTAAGTCCTATAAAATGTGGATGTCTAGCCAGATTGATATAAGCAAGACAGATGACACATTATTAAACATTGTCCTTTATGAAATATTAGATAGTTTGACAGATACTACAAATAGGCATTGTGAGAAGAATATGTGTATATTTTGAACACCTTCATGGGAATTAATTTTTCTCTTGTCCTCCAGCTAAGCTGAAAGTCCTTTTTTAAGTTTCTTAATTGCTTTTTTCTACTCAGTAAGTGGCCTCTTGGAAATAGTTTACTCTGTTTTGTTGTTGTTGCTATTGAAAACAAATTTTATTTGAATAGGTTTTATCAGTTTTTTATTTCTTTATATGAAGTGCTATTACTTTTATGTCTGAAAAGATAATCCTACAATATAGTATTTTCTACAGCACTTTTGGGAAATTATTGAGAATGGATTTGTGCATTCCTTCTGTTTCTGTTGTGCCACACTTTTTATGTGACATTTGTATCTCATTGTTACATAAATAGATAAGTGTATTTAGTCCCTACATATGTATCTTTAGAGAATCAGAGATTCCAGTTCTCTGCATGGATATAAGAGCAGGCAATATCACTCAAGTTAAAATTGCAATGGCAAAGTTTGGAATTTGAAGTAACCCTTAGATAAACATCTACCAGAAATCTTTATAAAATGTGCTTTTCAGTAGTGTGAATGCATTGTTAAGTTAATTTAAAAAATCAACTTAAGTTGATTTTTAACAACTTTCAAGAAAAGAATATTCTGATACAGACACTATGAGGCCCCTTTTAGTTAAAGAAAGAGATATGACCTTAATGACTATAAAGCTAAATATTTGTCACTTAAATTACAGAGAAAAGCATCTGTTTTTCTCAGTAGATCTGTCAGAGTAGATCTTTCCATAAAAAAAAAAAAAAAAAACAAAGAATACAATTAACCTATACTTTGTTTGGAGTAATCAGAAGGGGAAATTAATTTTAATTACCTTGATTGAGGCCGTGGCTCAGTCTTGCTTGTTGTATCCCAAGTTGCTCTTATTTATTTTTGTTTTGAAGATTAGGAAATACATGCCCAGAGAAGTTAAGTAACATTCCTGCAGTAACATGATAGACCAGGAATAGAAATCCGTATTCTCTCCTTGCTTTGATTAAATCTTTAATTAAAAAAATAAACAAACCAAAGTTTATAGGTAGACTATAATTTTATAAATTTCTTTTTAAAAACATAGTTTTTAACCATAATCTTTTGACATTTCCATTCAGTTGCCCTCCTATGCCGTGTCCTCCATAGTGGAACCTTTAGTTCTGTTTCAGTTGGCTCCTGACAGGGCTAGGCTGCATTCTACTTACTCTGCTGCAGCTTCCTTCTCAGTCACTATCCTCAGCCTTCCGGAATCCCTCATTATTTTAACAGTTCACAAAACATCTCCCTCCTCTCTTGAGGAAACTCTGGCTCACATACTCTGCAATGGTTTTCTGTCAATCTGTGCCTGGCCATGGCACATGCAGTAAATATTTTGAACAGCCTGTTTAAAAGAATAGTTACAATAGATTTGATGGATATAAGCTGTAGTTTGCCAAGACAAATTTTATTTTATTTTTTTAGCAGCCAAGAGATAAGGCTTCCAAAACAAGGCATCATGGTGGTTAAAATGAGTATTTTCTTTTTTTTTTCTGTTTTTATTGAAAAACTATTTTCATATAATGTATTTTGAGTGATGCTTTCCTTCACCCAGCACCTCTGAAATCCTTCCGACCTCCCCTTCCATTCAAATCCACATTTCTCCTTTTTCTCTTTAGAAAACAAACAGGCACCTAAAGAATAATAATAAAATAAAACAAAAACAAATGAACCAGAATAGGACAAAACAATCAAACAAAAGAAAAAGAATCAAAGAAAACGCAGAAGAAATGCACATTAGAACAAAGTTTGCATACTATCCCAAAACTCTAATCTTCTTAATATTTAGGAAGGGTGCCAAAAATGTCCATCTTAGACACTAATCAGAAGTCAGAGTCACGTTTCCCTCTTGCTGGTGCTCTTTTGCTTTCAATACATCTGCATCCTGTTTGTGTCTAGGTGACAAGACATCAATTCACTTCAGCCAACAAGAATTCAACTGGGAAGAACAAGTTTTGGCAACAGGTTTTTGTGTCTTGCTATTTAAATGAAGATACCTGATAAAACAGGATCAGATGAATGGGGGGAGGTCCCCCCCTATCAGTGGACTTGGAAAGGGGCACAGTAGTGATGAGTGAGGGAGGGAGGGACTGGGAGGGAATGAGGGTTCGGGGCAGGGCTGGGATACAGAATTAATAAAATGTAACTGATAAAAATAAAAATTAAAAAAAAAACATAAGACAAAAAAAAGAAGTTAGTAGTAGGGTTTTGAAAACAGAGGCAAAGAGATACTAAAATAAGACATCTTGTTTGCTGCAGTGAGTGAAAGCAAAATACCTCGAGTGAGATCTTGTGAAAAAAAAAAAAAAAGTGAGTCAGCTGATACCAAGGACAAACTGGTTACAGATGGCAACAGAGTAGGATTTAGTATGTTTTTATCATCTCCTTGGAAAATTGAAACTACTTGAAATATCAGTTTCTCAAAAACCACCTTAATCTCTAGGATTACCTAGGGGACATCAAAAAAATCACAAAACTTTGGTGAATAATACCTTTGTGTGTCAAAACTGAAATTATAATGAAATGTTTTTTTTAATACCATTAAAAAGATTAACTTAAGTGAAGAAAGAAAGTAGGGTGAAAAAAATATGAATGAGTGGATGAGAATGTTTTCTGCTTTTCCAGAAGACTGAATTGGGTTGCCTGTTGTATCTACATTAGACAGAACATAATAATCTCTCACTTTGAGTTATCTTTGATACATTCTGTGGGAAATCATATATGTATACACCACACACGCACACAGACACTCACTCACACATACAAATAAATCACAAATATATTCCCATTTCTCTCTTTAAACAACCAACTGGCTTCCACGTGATAATAATAAAATAAAATATAAATTAACCATGTAAAACAAAAACTAACGCATCGTAATTGAACAAAACAAAGAGACAGGAGGAAAGGAACCAAAGAGAAGGAATTAGAGAGACCCTCTTGTTCACATATTCAGTAATTCCATTAAAAAAAACCCTAAATTTTAAGCCACAATATATATGCAAAGGACTGGTGTGTAAAAATAGGACAGAAAAACATAACAAAACAAAATAAAACTTAAATAAAAAAAATGTAAAATAAAAAAGTGTGGTATGGAATCCCAGAGATGACATGAGACAAGGAACCTGCAAAGATAATGTTAAAATAGTTTTCTGTTGGCCATTGCTCTTGGGCATGCAGCCTTATGAGCAGTTTGTTTCCCTACTGAGATTCACTTGGAGAAAAGCACTACTTTTCATTTCCACGTCGTTTTCAATTGGAGATTGCTTCTTTGTTAGTTTTGGGGCAAATGACCACTCCTCTTTTCAGCTCTACAACCCCAAATTGGTGCAGACCTGTGCAGGCCCTCTGAATGCTACCTCAGCCTACGTGAGTGTATATTTGCATAGATCCTACTGTTGTAGATGAACTTGTTTTCTTGGTGTCCTCCACCCACTCTGGCTCTTAATGTTTACACTTCTTCTTCCTCATGGTTTCCAAGGCCCTTGGGGAAAGTATTTGATGGGGACATTTTATTTAGGGCTGAATATTCCAGGGTCTCTCACGCTTCGCACAATGTCTGTATGTGGGTCTCTGTATTTGTTCCCATATGCTTTAGAAGAAAGTTTCTCTGATGACGACTGAGCAGGGCACAGATTATCTCTGTAAATTATCTCTGTGCACAGCAGGAAGTCATTAGGGATAATTTCATTGCTACATGTTATTTATTTATTTATTTATTTATTTATTTATTTATTTACATTCTTTTAGAAGCTAGTTTTTGCCCTAGGTCCCTGTGATATCTAGTCTCAGGTTACTGATCACCAACACATTCCTGAGTACAGGTTCCACTTAATAGAGTGGGGCCTTAAGAAATCAACCAGATATTGTTTGGTTATTCTCTCAAACTTTGTGTCACCATTTCACTAGCATAACTTAAAGGCAGGACATATTGTCATCAAAGCACTTGTGACTGGATTGGTGTTTAATTTGTCCTTTGGAAGTGTGAAGAATATCTTTCTGTTTCAAAGCATGAAGCAGTGACAATTTTATGTAAGCAACAGTTTGAGGATTTGTGTATGTGTTGTCCTCTGCATTTGGACCATCCTATCAGTCTGAGGAAACTTGGTTGTTTGTGGGTTCCCATGTTACCCCTTTGCTCAATATCTCAGTTAAATGTAATCCATTCCCAGTACTGGAATAACCCTTTGGTGACAAGAAATGGCTATATGGGGCTCTGAATCCCTCATTATTTCGAGATTATATTCAGATCCCTTTCCTATCTGTATATATTTTAGGATCCATCTACTATATTAGGTTTCCACAGTAATCCTCAAATAAGCTTTTATTTAGGTGTCTTTCCCCGTATTCCTTCCTCATCTCACCATCCCTTTCCCCTTTCCATTTGATGCTTCTGATCCAGGCCCCCCACAACTCCTCCATCCAGTGAAGTGAGAATTTTTGGTTTCTTTAATAACCTAGGAATGTTAGGGGAATATGTTTTTGTTTTAATCCCAGGTGTGGGGTATGAGGCTGCTTCTGATTATCCACAGCAGCTAACTATCATTTGCCTCACGCTCTAGCAGGGGCATGATTTTGCCAAATGCAGATAGTTTTGGCAATTGCATGACATTTGGAATTCTGGGGTTTCTTGAGAGGGTATATAAATATGAAAGCCCCTGGGAGGAACTGCAGCTGCTGGTTGCTGTTGGTTGTGCTTGTTGGAGTTTGTCAAGTAGTTATATGCAAAAAAATATATATGGGAAGAAGGAATTGGATATTCTGTTGGCCAAGACCAACCCTGCCACCAAGGAACTAGATACCCCTAATCAACATAAAGCAGTCTACTGACAATGATACCCCACTTCCCCTCTATCCTTCTTTCTCTCCTACGTATTGTTGGATAGGTGGAAAAAGGGTGGAGAAGCATGGCAGATAAAAGAACCCACTCAATCACCAAAATATCCAGCTACAATCCATCTGTAACCATCTCTTCCAGTTTTTCTTGCTAGATACATCTATCTTCCCCTACTCCCTTACTCTGTATATAATTCCTGTAGCCATCAAAGATTAAGCAAAACAGCTGAAAACACATAAAAGCAATTCTTATCATATTTGTCTTTCTGGTTCCCTGTTACCTCACGCAGGATGATTCTGAAGGCATAAATTTGTATATCTATGCATACGTAATTATTGATTTTTTTGAAAAGCCAGAATTACACACTGATAAAAAGACAGCATCTTCAGCAAATTCTGCTGGTCAAACTGAAAGGCTGTATGTATAAAAATTCAAAAAGAACCGTATTCATCTCCCTGCACAAAATTCAAGTCCAAATGGATCAAGTACCTCACCATAAAACCAGATACGCCGAGTCTAACAGAAAGGAAAGCAGAGAATAACCTTATACTCATTGGCACCAGAAAAGACTTTCTGAAGTATTTTACTAAATCTTCACTAAGACCAATAGTTAACAAATGGGACAACATTAAATTGAAAACTACATGGGAAAAACACAACCATTCATTCAATGTGACCACCTAGGTAATTGAAAAACAAAAAACAAAAAACAAAAAAACAACCCTTTTATTATCTACACATCTGAAAGAGGGATAATATCAATAATATATAAAGAACTCACAAAAGTAGATGTCAAGAAAAACATATAACTCAATTAAAATGAAATTTGGTTTATTTTCTTTTATTTATTTATTTTATTATTTATTATAATTTATTCACTTTATATCCTTGCTGTAGCCCTTCCCTTGTCTCCTCCTTGTCCCAGCCTCCCTCCCTCTTTTTCTCCTATGCTCCTCTCCCAGTCCACTGATAGGAGAGGTCCTCCTCCCCTTTCTGTCTGATTCTAGTCTGTTAGGTCTCATTAGGACTGTCTACATTGTCTTCCTCTGTGGCCTGGTAATGCTGCTCCCATAGGGGGAGGTGATCTAAGAGCCAGCCACTGAGTTCATGTCAGAAGCAGCCTCTGCTCCCCTTACTAGGAAACCCACTTGGAGACTGAGCTGCCATGGGCTACATCTGAACAGGGGTTCTAGGTCATCTCCATGCATGGTCCTTGGTTGGAGTATTGGTCTCCAGTTATATCACTCAAGCACTCATCACAATCCAATGGGAAGTAATCGTGATTTTGTTGTTGCTTACATGTAAATTCTATGTATTTTGTTTTTATTTCTCTATAAAACTGCATATCCCAAGAAATACATGTCTTAACTTTTAATGATATTTTCAAATGTGTACAAAGTATTCATCTACTGACTCAATGAACATTGATTGATCTGTCAGGCACTAAATATTCCTACTAGTTTGTCTTCCTTCTCTTAAAAGTGCAACATTTTAAGGATTTATGTTTCCCATTGCCAATTTTGAACTTCGGACAATGATACATAAGCAATACATGAAAGATTTCTCATATAGATGTGGCTACAAAGAGATCGTAGTAATCACTACCATTTGATTGCCACACAAATTTATGCACTAATGTTGTAATACTGTTCAGAATCACTTACCTTTTTTTAATTTAATAATTTTCTTATGCTCTGGAGCTTCCCTTCTGCTTTCATTACTCTGTATAAAGTCCTTATAGTATACAAACATGGAGACACTGAGATGCTAACACTGAGGGTGGATTTATTGACAGCTGCTTCTCTTTGATATGTAGAAGTGCCTCACACTTTTTCAGGTAGACACACTACCTCAGATAAAGGGTAACACATTTATTATAGGCACGGAAAACTGAGGGAGGGAAAGGAATACAAATGTGCACTATATGAAATCGCTAAATTAATAAAATTTGCTCTGGCTCATTAAAGGAACAAGTGGGCTGTATTAGAAAAATTACAATAGGCTGTGGGGCTGCCTTTCAGGTACCATCTTAGAAGGACCTCAGAGAGGAAGGCTGATAATTTCAATTAGATTTTTTTCTTCTAACACTACCTTCTCTGGGTGGAAAGTGATTTTCAGTGATACCTTTTCAGTTCCTAGGCTATTCAAAAATACAAATCATTATCCATGAAGTTATCATACTTTCTGCCTGTCAATACGGCTTCCTTAACCAGAGCCTTGTAAACATTCAGAATGCTGAGAAAATTGTGCAAAAAAATCAAGGAACCCAGAAAAATGTAGTCTCACTTATTTGTGAGTAGCAGTGCAATGAGCCTGTGGTTAGATCTGCATGGATGCCTTGACTTTCCATGAGAGTTTCATTGGTTATCACAGTTCTCAGTCCTATATCCTGCCTATGGGTTCTTCTGTATTATTGGACAAAGTAGTTCATCATTTATAGCAGCAGTTTTATATTTTAGCATAAAGAAAAGGGGACTTAAAATAGTTAAAAGAGAGAGGAACAGGGTGTTTTGGATTTTTTGTTTGTCAAGTAATAGAATAGGTATAATTTTAAGACACTACACAATGACTACTTTTAACCATCCTTATCTGTATTCTGGATTTCATTTCCACATCATTTATCTATTATTATCTCTCACCTGTGGCCTTATAGATTTGAAGATGCTTAATCAATGACAAAGTCTGTAAAATGAATTAGCCAAGCCATAATATGTTGTACCATATGCTTCTATCTCTGTGTAGATACAAAAGTACACCTGAGTTTATGTATGTGCACATTAATGTCTGAAACACACAATTGGCTTTAGCTGAATCTATAAGAAGGTCTAATGTGGAGTATTAATAATAAATTATTGAACGCTGTGTGTTGAGAGGAAATTTTAAACTAGCATCCATTTAATACTTAAGAGAGGATTTTACATTAATTCAAAGAAATATAGCTCAAAAACATAAAAATGTAATAATAATAAAAATAGATATATATTCAAAGAACTCTGTTCTTGGGATATTGGTGCTTAGAGAAATAATGAAGATGAAAGCTCTTGGCCCTGGTCAGTATAAAAATGCCTGTAGTTCATAAACATCTGCAAACATAATATTTTAACTGTTACATTTTACTTTTAAGGAAAACACCACACATATAAAAAGGAATAAATTACACAACTAAGTAATTGATATTAAACAATTTAAAGGTTAGTGGTAGTGTTTGTGTATGAAATTATCTTTCGGGTCTATATGTTTAAAATTTGGCTTTAGATGGTAGAACTATGAAAATGTTATTGGCTCATGAACGTGCTACTCTCACTAGTGTAGTTGATTATACATAAGTAGATTATTTAGGACACAGGACTTGGTCAGAGCTGGTGGTCGTTCATGATATGCCTTTGAAGTTGTTTTGTCCTTATCCAATTCTTGCTCTGGTGCTCAGCTTCTCAGATTATGACATGAACACTTTTATTCCATCATTCAATTTTCCACAATACTCTGCATTGCTACAAAAGTACTGAGGCAGAACTAAGCAATCAGTAACTGAAATTGAAAAAATAAAGGAGCCAAAATAAACCAGATCTCATTGAATAATATTACTCAAGAACTGTGTCACAGTGATTAAAAGCTAACTATTCACTTAGTTTCATCATGAATTATCAATGACATAAACCAGTGGGCACACTTCTCCCCTACGGTCCTCCCTTTCCTCAGGGGTCAGTGGCCACTGGCCCACAAGATCAAATGGAACAGAAGCAATGAATGGGGTTCAGATGGACAGCTTGTGATTACAACGGAGAAGACTTCCAGGATGGCTTCAGAAAGACAGGTAATTTTATTGTTTCAGGGGTGAAATTTATAAGGGTTCTTAGGGTTACAGGTAGGAAGAACTGATTGTTCATAACACAGTACTTAATTTTCATATAGGCATGACAGGCTGGTTCCTGAGAACATACTACCTAATTATATTATGGGCAGGGAAAGGAGTGAAATTTATACTTGTACAGGGTCATACTCCAAATGTGGTCAGGCATGTGTGCCTAGAGCAGCTCTCCAGATAAGGTCAAGCAGAGAAAAAGAAGCTCCACTAAGAAAAGGAATACTTCATTTTTGCACCAATTTCACCCTTAAATGTGGCTTATACTTGGAATTCAGGATCCCTCTCTTGAAAAAGAATCCCCTCCATCAAATGTTTATCCAGGAATTCTGCAGTCCATTAGTGTTGCAAAGCACTCTTCAATGTGTGTTGATTAACGCTTAAGGCGTCAATATTATTTTGCTTAATGGATATAACATTGAATGGATTTGTAAGGTCCATCTCTTAATCATCATCAGAGAAACATCTTTTCACAGTAGATGGTGTTAACAAAAAGATCCACAAGTGATCAAAATGAAGAGAATGAAAAACGTGAAATGATAACCCTTAAACTAAATGACTGTCTCACATAACCACTTCCTGGAGTTGTGGGATCTTGGTGGAAGAAGGGATGGCAGTTTGGAATAGATGTAGGCAGTGGATGACTACAAGAAAGCTGTTTGTGGAAACAGTAGGGAAATTACACATATCCTCTCACAGCTGTTGTCGTCACCTGATCAAAATCTGCCACTCAATATAGATTTAAAAAAATGCCAGCATGGAAGGAGGGTTGTAATTGGTGAACACTGTACCATGCCTTAATAAGGAGCCATTGACAAGTGAAGTTTTCTGGTAAAACAATAATCAGTTTTCTGTAAGGGTGTAGCAACTTGTAGGTACATGTTCAGATTGAAGCCCATTTATCATAAAACAGAGAGGAAGTGCATACTGTATTTAATACATTAAGGAAAAACAAATTACAACCTTGAGAAGGTAGGGAAGAGTGATGTGTCTAACTGCAGTTAAGGGAGGAAAGATGAATATGATAAAAACAGTGTACAACATTTTCAGAGAACTAATAAAATCAAAGAAAAAATAAAGTAATCAGAGTATAATTGACTTTCAGGAAAGTAAAACTACCCACCCTCTACCTAAAGGGAGCGGTCATTGTCCATGAGCCTGAGAGGAGTGCAGGGGAGGATTGGAATCAACGTGAATAATAAATTGCTTACTATAAGGTACACAAATCTACATTTTTCCCCCAAATTTACATTTACTCTTAGTTTAAAAGACACTCTGATGTATGGAGTGGTAACATAATCTTCTAATCTCAGCACTCTGGAGACAGGAGCAGGTGGATTTCTGGAGTTAGGGCCTACCCTGGTCTACAAAGTGAGTTCCAGAAAAAAACAATGATAAACATGATGACTACAAAACATAGCTGCAAATCCTACAAAATCCAGTTGAATGAAAAGAAAAAAATTAACATTGAGCAGACTGATAAAACGGACATTTTAGCTAAAAAATGGTTTGCTTTTTATCTCTCTCAGTTTCATTTGCTGATTATAATGCATGAACTCTTCTTACTGACATGAAAGCTTTAGTAATAGGTGCATTATTGTTGTTAAACAAAATCCCAAATGCTCAGTTTTACCAGTAAAGACTCAGGAGCTGGATGCTGAGGTAAAAGCCTGATAGCTCAGTGATTCAGAGGAAGCACCCAATCGACCTTTCTATTCACCTGACCTTGAAGGAGGAAAAAGCCCCTTCTCCTTTTTCATGTTGCTATAACAATTCTTCAAACAAAATGCTCTTCCATTCTTCTTCCTGTGCATCTCTCTATCCGTCTTCCGGACTTCCTCTCACTCTCTATGGTATTTTTCTATATTCAATCCCTGTCAACTGGTTGCTTGCTCCGCCCCTTAATCTTTGGTTTACTTATTTAATCTGTTTACAGAAAGCTCTTAGATTAAAGGTGTGTGCTAGGGCTGAGCAGATTTTTCCAGTACACAGTCTTAGGGTTGGTTAGGCACAGGGAGGGCCTAAAATTGTCAGAGAGGCAACTGAAGGAAACTCAGAGAGAGATCTATGCAAAAGCAAGAGGTTTATTCAGGCCATCACATGATGGGGTCACCTTGCAAGTTGGCAAGGAACAACAGCGAGGAACAAAAGCCTTGGGTTTTTAAAGGAAAAAGTATAGGGAGGTGTGGGGTTACAAGATGTCAGTACAGGATTTGTTCATTTCAGGCACCCAAGTCCAGTCAGTCCTGCCCCAGACATCTAAAGAATATCTGATCTTTAAGTTACATGCTGGATGTCCTATGATGTGCAGATTTGGTCTTAGTTGGGGAGGGGCGTGACCATCACATCCTGTGATTTCCCCGAAAAGCAGAGTAAAGAGCTTATCTGGGTGAGGGAGTTGTGACCTTCTGGACCAGTTGCCAGGAAACCCTATCTTGTCCTGCTAGTTTGGACATTCCTTTATTATAGGGAGGAGACCTTGGGAGCAATCGCCAGCCTCGTTTAATTTGTTTATAGCGGGGGCTTGGAGGGGTGTCTTTTCCCAGTTCATCGACTTCTTTTGTCTGCATCCTTCTGCTTTCTGGAAAAGTACTGAGAGAACTTAGTTTAACATGGGTGTTGTATTTGACAATTCATATTTACTATTGATCTATCTTTCCATGACACTGCTGTTAATCCTAAACAGCTGTTTAATCACCTCACCACACAGAGACTATGATATATTTAATTAACCTAGATCACAATGGTGGGCGATAGTTGTTCTAAGCCCATGTAGTTTCCTAACATTCAGATTCACCCATTATACTTGCTTTTTGTGAAATCTTAGGTCTGGTTCATCTCTCCATCTCATTCCAAGACCTCTCCTCCTGCCTCTGCTCTCCCAGCCTCTGCTCTCTCTTCTCCTCTGCCTCCCACACCTTCCTGTCTTCTGGCTCCTCCTTCTCTTCCTGCTTCTTTTCCATTGCTCAACATTGTGGCTGGTTGCTTTATTTTGGCATGTTTACACAAAGTTGAGACAGGTGATGCTTAGAATAAGCATCACAATGCAATATCCAGAATGAATCCAGAGAGTGGGGGAAAGAAATCAGCATTTGAATAAACAAGAGTAAAGTGTATACATTCCAAAAGAATATTATAGCAACCCATGGGGTATACAATTCATAAAGAGACCTGTAAAGTTAACTTGTTCCCCTCAGGTTCACAGTGTGAACAAATATCCTGTAACAATGAATACTTATTTTTAGTCACACATTCATTCAGTTTTTTTGATATTCTTCAAAGAAATCTGTTTGATTCATAGGTCAATTCTAGAATTTTAAATTATGTAATGTTCCCAAATATTATAGCAGAAAATGAAAAAAAAATTTGAAAAATAATATTGTCCTGGACATAGTTCAGGCAACGAATCACTTTCCTGGCTTAAATGAGGCCCAGTTTCAATTCACTGTGCTCATGCACACACACACACACACACACACACACACACACACACAAACAGCAAGAGTAACAAAATCTAGAAGCTAAGGGTGCTGGCATAAATTCCGCAACAGAAAGACTAAGGAAGAGTTACCATAAGCCATATTTAACTGCATATTCAGTTCAAGGCCATATTTGGCTAATGACTTAGTTTCTGTTTTTGTTTTTTCCTTGTTGATTATTTGTTTGCTTGTTTGTTTGGTTTTTGTTTCCAAAGACAGGGTTTCTCTTTGTATCAAGTCCTGGCTGTTCTGGACTTGCTCTGCAGTCCAGCCTGGCCTTGAACTCACCCACAGAGATCTGCTTGACTCTGCCTCCCATGTCCTGGGATTAAAGTTGTGCATGACTACACCCAGCTTGTGCTAGGTTTCTGATTCAAAGCTAATGACAGCTACAAAACAAAACAAAACAAAACGAGATTTGACAAACCAATCTACTGAAAGACATTTAGAAAACTGACAGTAGAAAAGGGTACTTTCAGTCTGAAAACAGATTATGACACTTCTTTTTTTCCTTTTTTTTTATTAATTATACTTTATTCATTTTGTATCCTCCCATAAGCCCCTCCCTCCTCCCCTCCCCATCCCACTCTCCTTCCCCTTTCTTCATGCATGCCCCTCCCCAAGTCCACTGATAGGGGAGGTTCTCCTCTCCTTTCTGATCTTAGTCTATCAGTTCTCATCAAAAGTGGCTGCATTGTCCTCTTCTGTGGCTTGATAAGGCTGCTCCTCCCTCAGGAGGAGGTGATCAAAGAGCAGGCCAATCAGATTATGTCAGAGGCAGTACCTCTTCACATTACTATGTAACCCACTTGAACACTGAACTGCCATGGGCTACATCTGTGAAGGGGTTCTAGGTTATCTCCATGAATAGTCCTTGGTTGGAGTATGAGTCTCTGGGTAGTTCCCTGTGTTCAAATTTTCTTGTTCTGTTGCTCTCCTTGTGGAGTTCCTGTCCTCTCCAGATCTTACTATTCCCCACTTCCTACACAAAATTCCATTCACTCTGCTGGACACTTGGCCATCAGGCTCAGCATCTGCTTTGACACTTCTTAAATCATGCTCAGTGTTGAAAGGTTGACAGCTTTCTTTGTAATGTCAGCAAGAAAACAAAGACACATATTTGTTCTTCTTCTGTTTAAGACTGTGATGGAGCTTCAGCCATTGAACGGAGCTAAAACTCTGCATAATGGAAACAAGCCAACATATACCTCGCCACAGAGAACATGATGTTGTGTAGAGAAAACAGGGGATTCACAGCAGGTGATTATCCAGACCAATTGCATCATCACATGCACATTACATAAGCTTAGTATGCAAAGATCTATTTTATTTCTCTACGTCATAACCATAATTCAAATGTAATTTTGGGCCCTCCATTGACAATATCATCAAAATAAGAAATGTTGAGCACCCAGCTAACAAAAGATGTGCAAGAGCCATTCATTAAAATACACAAAATGGTAATAAGAGAATCCCCAAAGACAACCCCAAATAAATTAATAAGTATTTTGTATTCATAAATTATAGAAATTAATAATGTTAAAAATATTTAAAAATCCTAGTACAGACCGAAATTTCCCCAGATATTGGCTGCCGTTTTACAAAAATAAAAATTGAAACTGAAATTTATGTAATATGGCAAGAATTCACAAACAAATTATCTTTATTCAACTTCTTATATGCATATGTTAATTAAGCAATTGTTTTATGCTGCTGGATACATATATAGATGAGAAAGAAATATTAGGCCCGTCCTTATAGCATAAAAATCAATTTGAAATGAAGCAAATACTTTTCAATATAAGTTAAAATTATATAGTAAAGTTAAACACATGCATAACTGATCTTAACTTGGACAATAACTTCTTTCTTAGGATGTGAAAATCAAATGCATGAAAGAAAAGAAAAGACAAAACTTATCTTCTCATATTTATAAATATTTGAGCTGCACTTCATGCCATTAAAATGGAAAATAACCCAAGCCATGGAAGAATGTGTTTGCATACCTTGCACATGATAAAAATTGACTGCTTGAAAAAGATGTACAATAACGAGTTTTTTAAAAAAATACACAAACATGTTATTCAAAAAACAAACGATGATTTGCATAGTTACCTTCCATGAAAGTTATGCAGATGATAATAAGCTGCCGAAGAGATGCCAGAAATCAGTAGTCAGTGGGGAAAACAAATCAGACTGCATTTGGAAGATACAGCTTCTCACGCACAAAGCTTCCTAAATTATGTTTCTATACATAGTTCTGTGTGGCTATGGAAGGTGAGAGGGTTCTGATTATCGTGCTGGGGGAAATGTAAAGCAATACAGGTTGGTTTTTTGTTTTGTTTTGTTTTGTTTTTGGAATATGGTCTAGTAGCAGCTCAAAACATAAAACATGGAGAATGTGCTTCTCAGTCAGTTTAGTCCCGGAGAAAATCTTAAAAACCCAAATCCCATTGGACACCTCACTTCAGGAAATTCCTAACAGAGCTGGTCACAAGTACCAAAATGTGAAAAAAAAATCTATCAAATGAGTGGACAAATACATTTTATTCCCATGTAATAGAATATATTTAAGTAACATGTGACTGTATTGATCAAAGCTGCCACATGGAAGAATTTTTTTTTAACATTATGCCAAAAAGAGAAAAAAAGACAATCATAAAAGTTTGGCAAGTCTATGAATAGAAAAAATAGAGTCTTTTCCAAGACTAGGAGAGGAAGGGGAAAGGAAAGGGGTGAGTAATGGACATGGCTTTCCTTTGTAAGTATGGCAAGGTTCAAAAATCTCATAATGGTCACTGTTGCAAGCTTTGTTGATGATACATAGTGGCACTGAGCTATACCTTTATACAGCCTTTTGTGATATGTGACATATTTTAATAAAGTGAGAGTCAATAGAAAGTGAGAAAAATAGTAGGGACCAAGTGTTTTTATTTATTAACCCAGTTTTGAGGTGGCTAAGGTCTAACTCACTCATGATATAAATCCTTCATGGGACCAAAATGGCTGCTCTCACTGTATTAATATGACCTGAGATTAAACACAAATTCTCTTTTAAAAATATGTCATTTTTACCGCAACTACTACTACCACTATGATGATGATGATGCAAACATTGATGAAATGTGTTTATATGTTTGAGGGAACCCATATGATAAGGTATACATGTTGAGGTCACAGTATAACATGAAGGAGTGCACTCTCTCCTTTATTCAGAAGATATAACTCAGATCATCAGATTTGCACATCCTCTATCTTACTTCTTGGGTCATCTCACTGGACTAGAAAGCAAATTTCCAAAGTGTATCTTGTCCTCCAACCAATAAATGGAAGTGCTTTAAATTTACTTATCATTAATCATTTTCTAATTTTAATATTGACTTATTTTATTTTTTTCATTCTTGAAATTGTGTTCTACTTGAGGCAGCTATTCCCGTCAGTTGCATTACGGCTAGGTGTTCCAGAATTCAGAAAAACTAGAGGACATCCAGTGGTTATGAACTCTTACACTGATAGAACACTAAATCATTCCATAAGAACAGTGAGTTGAGCTTATCTTTGAGAAGAGGAAAACAGCATCTCAAATTCTCTACTTTCACTTTCTGAAAGCACCCCCTTCATGGCACCATTTAGCGCTCCTGAGCTTTCCTACCGCAACGTGTATGTCTTGTCAACAAGTTCTGCAAATTATCCTCTAAGCATTCATTTCACATCTTGTAGTATTTAGTGTCTGTCTTTTATTGTCTCTTCAGTACATTCATTTCTGCCAAATGTTTTCTTTGAAGGAAGGAGGGAAAAGACATATTCCAGCCACTAGGAGTGGCCAGACCTAATCCCATCTTCAAAATATTAAGAGTGATGAAATTGCATATAAATTATTTTGGATCACAGTTATTGGAAGGGTGTAGGATGTTTTCTAATCTTCATAAACAATGCTGTCAACCACTTCAGAAAACAATCCTGAGCAGATCACTGTTACATCTTTCAAATACATAGCTTGGAGCAATCTGAGAAAATGCCTACTGTAGGCTGTCTTATTTATTTATTTATTTATTTATTTATTTGCACTCAGATTTCTAATATACGAATATATAATGGCTTTTAAGTCTGGCTGTATTCACTATCCCTCAGCAAACAGAATTTTGATAAGTACATAGCTGTCATTAACAGATGCATTAAATTTGTAATAAAGATCACAAGTTTAAAAAATAATATTACAACTAATTTCCAACTATATTTTACTTGTTTTCTTGAATTAAGGACTACTGATAATTTTACTTTGAGCCAGATGTGGTGGCACACACCTTTAATCCCAGCTCTCATAGTGGAAGAGATAGGTGGATTGCTATGAGTTCGAGGCCAGCCTAGTCTACAAAGTGAATCCAGGATAGTCAAAGCTACTCAGAAAAAAAAAAAAAAAAAAAAAAAAAAAAAAAAAAAAAAAAAAAAAAAAAAAAACCCAGTCTCTCTCTCTCTCTCTCTCTCTCTCTCTCTCTCTCTCTCTCTCTCTTTTACTTTGATCAGCCTGCTCATCAAGAAATAACTTGAATAGGAGATTGAACTCTTTGTCTGGTTTGGAAATAAGGACATTTCCTATTTTTCATCACTTCCATCATCATCATCTTTATTATCATCCCATTTTGTTATTTCAAGAAGCTGCCAGATGCCAGCCAGCAAGAAATAGCGTTATACTATGTGGAATGTTATTATGGATGTTCCGAGAAGACATCCCTATATTGCAAAGATGTTATACTGACTAAGTTAATTTTGGAGGGAAATAAAGAAAAACAACACACACACACACACACACAAAAAACAATAAAAAAGAAAACAAATAGAATCCACTTCACTGTAGTACACTACTTGAACATATTCAGAGAGTAGGTGGGTTTAATTTTCTTGAATGATATTTCAAACCCAAACAGCATTTTTTTTTCTTTCCTGCACTAATGTGAGGTTATATTTTTCTGAGAGATTAGAAAAGGACACAAATGCATTGTTTTATAATGATTAAAGTATTTAGAGTATGTACCTGTGAGATAGAGAGAAAGGAGCAAACAAGCAAGAAAACATGTCTTGTGTGTGTGTGGTGTGTATGTGTGTGTGTGTGTGTGTGTGTGTGTGTGTGTGTTGCCACATGTAAACAGATGTCTGTTGAGGCCAAAAGAAGGTGTCAGAAACCCTGTGGCTGGAGTTTCGGGTAACTGTGAGCCACTTGACATAGGAGCTCCAAACTCAAGTTCTCTAGAAGAGCTGTCTATTTAAACACTTGATCCATCTCTCTTAATACCATTTTCTTCTGAATGAATCTGGCGGGGGATAATCAGGAAAAGAGTGGGTTCTCACAAGTAAAATAAAGAATGATAAAGAAAATTGGAGTTATTGAAGAAGTGGAATCATATAATGAAAGAAGTATATATAAACTATATATCAACAGGGTGTAGAAGTCAGAAAGGACAGCAGTATAACATAAACATGCAAAGGCATCATATCTCGTTAGGATTTTATTAGCTGCAAAGAAATGGGGCATGCTAGAAAGCCATGGCTTTGTGGAAGTAAGGAATTCTTTCATTTATTAAAGAGGTTGGATTTCTTATTATCAGTCACTCCTCCCTTTACCTCCCCATCCCAAGTACTTATGTGACTTTACACATTTATCCATATTTAGTGCATTTTAAAGGTTATTTTTGTATATAGCTAACACTGTTGGCACTTGGAGACAGAAAAAAAATACTATTATTCACTTGATTGAAATAGGTTTGATGAGACATACCTGATCACACAAGCCAGCATGAAGGAGCCAGCCATGGGAAGTAAGCATTAGAAAGGAGACTGACCTTTTAGATTAGCTTGATAAAGAAGATGTATAATAAAAATCCCTGCATTTCATTGAAAAAAAAATTAGAGTATGTGTGTGCCACTACTGCATCCATATGATTATCATGTCATTCTGGTCATTGCTGTATTTCATAGCTGTCATAGCTTGGTAGGATTATTGAACAACATTTAAAGGACAAGTGTTTGTGTGGCAACAAACCCCAGCTGACATATCTACAGAACTATTTCTGAGCCTTGAGCTCATAAAAGTTTCCATAGAGTGTAGTAAGATTTTAAAGTACAAGCTTAAGCGCTGACTTCCACAGCACATATACTAGAATTGGAACAATATCAGTGAGATTAGCATGGCCCCTGATCAAGGATGACACACAAATTCATGAAGAGTTCCATATTTTTAACTGTAATGAAATTAATATTAATACTTAAAATAATAATACAATGAAAAGGACAAGATTAATAGAAATTCCTATGTGGGGTTACATCTCCTAGAAATGTTAGAGAACCTACATCCCTGAAGTCTGAACAAAATGTTTTCTTAAACAAGACAGTAGCAAGAACACCGATAGACATGCTAGCATGAATGGGAGGAATCTCATAGGGTCCCAATTCTAGAAAAAGAATGAGAGGCAACTAAGAGTGTTGAGAATGAGAGAAATAACCATCCCCATGGAAGAACTCCCCAGTTATCTAATATCAAGTGGTCAGCCCTGAAATCATATGGACAAATGTAATATTATATAGATATGACAAGTTGTGTTAATATATAGTTTATATATACATATTTATAATTTATAAATATTTATACATTTGTGATTTATAATAAAATATAGTTATATATATAATTGAATTAATTGATAATAAGTAACTTTTTAAAAAGAGTTCATGAGTTTCAGAACAAGCAATGAGACCACTTGCATAGTTTTGAAAGAAGAAAATGAAGAAATAAATAATGTAATATTAATGTTAGCTGTGGTTTTTTTTTTTTTTTCTTTTCTTTTCTGGGACAGAACACATGGCACTAGCAATTTAAGAAAAGAAAGATTAATTTGGCTCACAGTATCAGAGTGTTTCAGTCTTTTTGCCCTGAATGGAGCTTGATTCAGTCAACTTTGGTAAGAAGATTGGATGGATGGTACTATCAGAGGGGCAGACCAGAAAGCAGCAATATAGTGAAAAAGAAGCTATGGGGTGCTTACTCCTTCCTGTTATTCTCTGCTACTGAAATTTATACTACATCACCAAACGCTGCTGGAGCTGAAGACTGAATTTGAATGTCTGAGCCTGTGGAGGCATTTCACAATGAAACCATAACATGGAATCAAGAGAAAAGGACTGGTTGTCTTGTGAACGGATACTTCTGGTATGTTTTGGTGGAAAATTAGCTAATTATATATGCCTTCATTTTGCAGAGATAAGATTAATGGGTTGAGATATTTTACAGAGATTCAAGAAGAATTAACAAGGAGTTTTTTTATTAATTGAGCAGAGTGTTTCTGATTTAAGTGTAATAATTTGGACACCACTTAAACATGCAATATTGTTCAAGGGATTTGGTAGAAATACTGTTTATATCCATAGATCTCTCCAATCCTAAGAAATAATCTGTCAATATTCTTTTTATTCTTATCAAATAAAACTTTTATGAAAGAGCAACTTTTCAATAAAGACTGGTTGTAATATTAAAAAAAAACTGCTTTTTTCAAAATTTTATAGCTTTGGAAGAGAACTTCCTATGGGTTTTATTTTAAACCCTTTCTATATTAAATATATGACCTTGATGTCATTGTTCTATAGAAGTGCATATTGTGACTTTAACTCTGATGAAGCTGACAACATCACTGGGAAACTGGAAAAACAACACTAGAAAAGGCAATAAACTTATTCAGTGTCAGATATTATGCTCCCAAAAAGCAGTACCAAACTAGTTAAGTGTGGGACCATAATGGCCCAGGATTATGAAAGAGAAGTCAAGGGCGCTCAACCCTGGAAACCTCAAACAATGAGGACTATAAGAATTGGCTACCCCTCCCCTTCCCAACCTGGGGCTACAAAGCCAGGCCCTCCACCATCATCCCTAGAAAGGTTATTGAGTTATTGTATCTGGTTTCCATGGACTGTAGTTTTGTGTTCTGAGAAACAGAAACTGAGGCCTGTTCAGCCTGAAGCCTTTCATTCCCCTCACCAGAAGGGCATTATGATTCACCTCACCCTCTAGCTCATAAGACCCAGTCATACAGAGCCTGCCTCCCTTTCTCAGTCTGCCTTCCAGGAGGTAAATAAACAAAAAGGTATGCTCCTCCTACAAAAGCACCTGCTACCTCCTCTCCGACCTGCCAGGTGGTACAGTACACAGCCAGAAGGAGCACACAAATTCTGAGGAGGGGGCGGCTTCCTCCTCATGCACAAACACAAGCATGCACCTAAGCTTTTTCTGGTCCCACTGTGTCCCCTGCAATGAGCAAGCAACCTTGGAGACTTCAAAACAAATGAAACGAAAGACAAAGGCAAAGGTGGCGGGAGGTGTGAGGAGCTGATGACAACAGCATGGGCTCTTCCCCAGGCCATGCATGTACGGCAGCAGGGTGGAAACCATCCACAAACACCGTGGACACAGTCTACTATGCATGATACCAAGTTAAATGGTCTAGACAGACTGTGTGTACCTGTTGCCTGAAATCTCCTTTTGCTAAGGGACCACCTGCACAGAACAACAAACCTGAATTCCAAGAATGAGAGACAGGGTTTTGCTGCTACAGCATAAAATAACACAACTAGCTCAGAACATAGAATTTTCTTATATGTTCCTTGATTTTTATTTAAATGTTTTGTGTTTTCTCTCCATGGGAGAAAAAAAAAATCTTCATGGGAGAAAAAAAAAAAATCTAAGGCTAGCTAAACTTCTAAATAAAAGCCAGAAGCCAGAAACAATCAAGACATACATTACTTAGCCAATGTTTAAATTTCCAAAGGTATTATTGTTGAGGACCACCAACACTGAGACTTGTCTAGACATGTCCAGGCCTTACTTCCTAGAACAGCCATTTTCTCATCCTTCATACACAGTTCAGTACTTGCTGCTGAAATAGAATAATAAGATGATAAATATGTGTTCTGCCTGAATTAATGATAAATGTATGTTCTGCTTGAGCTAAATTACAATACCCTGCTATGCTTCTTTTTCATGGGAATGGGACGGAGCTGGAAAGTTCCAAAACCCTACACAGAAGGGAACTGGAAAGTCCCCAAGTCCCCCTACCCTATATCCCAGCCAATCACTTAAAGGTCAGCTGAAATGCTTTCTCTAGCTGCCTACCCACAATGTGGCTGGAATAGAATTGATTCTTCCTGCTCAGATGTGGTTTCCTCCTTTTAAAAGCTCACTCTGAAAACTACTTAATGTCACAGTTTGACTCCTGAGTCCTCTGTGTCCCTGATAATGATCAGTCCTGGGTTATAAATTCAATAAACCATCAATATCTTACTAGGATCAATGTCTGAGTGATTTGTGTGGCTATTCTTGAACTATAGCAGATGATTCAAAGGGAACGTTGTTATTTATACAAACAAATTAGAAGTTTCAAATTTTCATAAAAGTATCATGTTAATATTAGATGTTTAAATATTTTTCCAAAACCTGACAAGTAAAGAAAATTATATTAAATTGAATTAATTTATTAATTAAATTATATTATATTAATATTATATTAAATTAAAAAATTCTCTTGTTCTTTATGCAATCAAATTCCATTACTTGCCAAAAAATAACTCTAAAGGTAGTCGCATCCCCCACAAGTTTGTCAGATGGATGTGTTTGATTATATCATACAATTGATATTTAAAATTTCAATGGGTTTATGCCTTGAATTAAAAAAAGACTGGTCCTGTTATGACATATTTTTTGGAAATAGTAGTTGTCATGGGGATACTTTTACACATTAAAACTGATAATGTTCCATCATATGTGTCGAATAATAACATAAAACATATTAGTGGTATACGTTAAAATCTTACAAGTCAAGCAACTATAAAAATATAAATCTGCACCTTAAAGTAAATGCTCATAAATAAAAAAGAGGGATAAAAAGTCTCTCAGAGATAGATTAAATAATGCTTTATTGACTTCAAAAATTTTAAATGCTAAGGAGACAAGTAGCACAGCTGCTAAAAATAACAAAGGATTTGTATACACAGCATACTCCATACATGTGTTAATGCAGAAACGTACCTATAATGTTACCTTTAAAAGTTTATATGTTTACAGAGTAAATGGACCAGACATAACACCTGGCTGACAGCTTCTGAGACAAGCTTGACAAGGCCTTGGCTTCCACCATGCACAGTCTCAAGTCCCTCCAGTGACAGATCACCTGCCTATTCACAGTTGTTCCACCAAATGAGAGAGTTCTGAACTTTTGATTGCTGGACAGGGAAGGATAGGTGTTGTCCTGGGGTAGGAATGCTGTTTCTATGTTAATTAATCTGAACTGGTGGAAAAAAACATTCAAATGCTCAAAGACCTCCAGTGAGAACTCTAGGCATACTCTGCACCTAGCAACCCTACCCCATGGAACTCAAATCATCTGATTGCTTGGCTTCTTTCCTTCCTTGGTCCTGCATATGAGGATGAATTCTTCCTTGGTACCAAGCTCATGTCATGTCTTTGAACCTCCTGAAGTAACAGTTAAATAACTCATTGTATTCTTTTAATCTCATCTCTTTATTCTTTAATCTGTCTCTCTTTATCTGGCTCTCTGTCTCCGTCTGTCTCTGTGTCTCTGTCTCTGCCTCTTTCTCTCTCTCTCTCTCTCTCTCTCTCTCTCTCTCTCTCTCTCTCTCTGTATGTTTTCTTGTGAATTCAGGGATACGGTCTTACTATGTAACATGTGTTGAGGTCAGAAGACAGTCTTGGATGTTGATCCTTACCTCTCACCTGGCTTGAGACAAGATCTCTTGCTCTATGTATGACAAAGCTACCCTCTAAGCTTCTGGGAATTCCCCTATTCCTATTTCTCATCACTCTACAAGGACACTAAGATTCCAGACACATGCTGGTTACTTGCTCTAGCTTTGTGTGGAATTTACAGATTCACATTCAGCCCTCTTACTTTCATGGCAAATACTTACAGAACCATCTCCACAGCACATCTCTTTTTTTTTTTCCTTAGTAAAATCGTAGCATCAGACACTTCATTAAAAGATAGTTGAAAACTGAGCTAGTATGGCAAGAAATGTTTTTGTTTTTCTGTATTATGTTGTGTAGTTGCCAATAGCACACTACTGAATTCTTTGAAGCCATAAATCTGAATTGTGATAATATGAATTGTGTAGAAGAAGAAATATATAGAAAATCAAATACAGTGGCTGCCACACCAAAAATTCTCAAGGTCGAATGACAAATACTTAATGATTTGAATCAAACTGGAATTAAAGTAAAACCTAGGATTTTAAGTATTATCTGGCAGTGGTTAGAGTTAGGAAATTCCAACTGGCTGAATGCAGGAAGAACTGAATGCATGGTATTCATTGGAAGATCAGTCTGCTAACAGCATCATCTCTCTCAAAGCTTGGGTCACAGAGGGATGGATCTTACAGTTATTGCAATGATCATGGTTGTGTCTAAAATGGAGATAAAGGCAACACTTGTAGTTATTAAATTGTAAAGTGAAGCATATCCTTTGACCATCAGTGTGATAGTCTTCAGGCCATATTAATGCCTCCAATTCTTCATAATTAGAATTTTCACACAAAACACAGCTTATATTTTAAAAATACGATAACAGCAATGTTATGCATCTTATAGAGTATTGTGAATGTCTGATAAAGGAACATACGTATAATCATATTCTGTAATGTGAATGTCAAGGGATTATAATACATGACTTACTACCACTCAGCTTCCTTTCTATCACATGAGATTCCATACTTTTCCTTCAGCTGTAAATGGCAACTCCAAACCATGGGTCCTATATGACTACATTCAATTATACTCAAAGCTCAGTTGCTTAGCGTTCCAGCGATAATAGCCATCCATGTATATTAAGTGGTGAATTTGCTAATCTAGTAATAAAATACTCTCTTGCTTTGAAAACCAGTCATTGAATTTAGTACTGAATTCCTATTAGGAGAGAGACCCCACAGGAAGACCAGCTTTTATAACAAATGGACAGAATACAGTGAAGAAATCTAACACCAATAAAAATAAGATGAACTACTTCATATTCTCTTTATTGGATTTGAACTTATTTTATCATGTCAAGAAATTTCTGTTTTTAAAATGCATTCAAATGTTATTGATCTGTCACCTTTTGATTTAAATTAAATGAGCTGTTAAATGAGAAAAATTGGTAAAAATTATTTTGTAACATATAAGATTTCCACAGAATGATATTATCTAGTTATATTGAGAGTCATGATTTGAATGGTGTCTTTGAAATGATTACAAAAAATAAAAATAAAATACATTTTTGCTAGGAACCTTCAATAGACTTTTTCTTCATTCCCATCTTAACAACGACAAGAAATCATATCATTTCTTTTATTTCCTGCAGTCTTTTAAAAAGCAAATTGTTTTGAGCCTCATACTTTTCCAGTTCATTGAAAAGTAAGGCTATGAAATGGAGACAATTATAATATAACTCTTAATTCTCTGGGCTCTGATGACTGACAGGTCCCAGGTGCTTCGGTCTAGAGATCATATTATCCGTGTGGCAGCTCCCGGGTCCTGAGTAGATTTCACAGGCAGTTAGGTTGATGGCTCAACAATTGCTTCCTGGTCTGTCACTTGCCTGTCTGCTGAAGGGCTTCAAAAGGCTTTCCCGGTCCCCTTAGGTATAATTTTTTTCTTGACTTCTCTTTGATCTTGAGGTAATGGAGCATTTTATCAATTTTAGTGAATAGGTCTCAATCAGATTTTTTTTTTCTCTTCAAAAATCAACATTCTCTGCTACTTGGTCAGAGAAAGTAGCAAAAGAGATGAGGCAATAGGCTTCTTCCTCTGCCTGTGTGCCAACTGCCTTAACCTTTATAATGTAAGCCAGGTGGGAACATTCCTTTCTTTACTGAGGAGACAGTGTTTGTTGTTTTTTTTTTGTTGTTGTTGTTTGTTTTTTGCTTTTTTTAAAAAAAAAAACTTTAAAAATAAAACTGTTGGGCAGAGTGAATGGAATTTTATGTTAGAAGTGGGAAATAGTAAGAGCTGGAGAGGACAGGGTCTCCACAAGGAAAGCAACAGAACAAAAAAAATTGGAACACAGGGAACTTCCCAGAGACTCATACTCCAACCAAGGACTATTCATGGAGATAACCTAGAACCCCTGCACAGATGTAGCCCATGGCATTTCAGTGTTCAAGTGGGTTACATAGTAATGGGAAGAGGGACTGCCTCTGGCATAATCTGATTGGCCTGCTCTTTGATCACCTCCCCCTGAGGGGGGAGCAGCCTTACCAGGCCACAGCAGAGGACAATGCAGCCACTTTTGATGTGAACTGATAGACTAAGATCAGAAAGGAGAGGAAGAGCTCCCCTATCAGTGGACTTGGGGAGTGGCATGCATGCAGAAAGGGGAGGAAGGGTGGGACCGGGAGGGGAGGAGGGAGAGGCCTATGGGGGGATTCAAAATGAATAAAGTGTAATTAATAAAAAATTTAAAAAAATTAAATTAAAAAAATAGAAAGCCAATTTAACCCTAATTAGAAGACAAGGTGCCTCATCAGGGTCTGTTGTCAAGGGATTTCAGTCTTGAATTTTTGTTGCCTTACCTGTGTGATGGCAGCTAAATGTGAACTATTTCTAGATTCTTTTATGAGGTGTACTATAACGTATTAAAGTGGAGAATATGAGTGTAACTAATTCTAGGATAAAACAAAGATGGAACTAGACTAAAAAAAAAAAAAAAAAAAACCATTCATCTTCATGCTGGTTGTTTGATGCTATATTATTTTGTCACTGGTTCATCAGAGTCGAAGGGGTTGGAGGCAATGATTTCTTTCTTCAAATTAGAGAAAATTATTGGAATGTTTCAATGGCATAATTTTTATTTGATTTATCTCTAGATTCATTAACATTTCAGTAAATTGTGTGTGATAGGCCTCAGCGGACTTGGAGAGGGTCATGAGAGGAGAAGAGGGAGGGAGGGAGGGATTGGGAAGGGACCACGGAGGGCGTTACAGATGGGAAACAAAGTGAATTAATTGTAATTAATAAAAAAATTAATAAATAAAAAACTAAAGAAGAGTAAAGTTTATCTGTTAAAGGTTAAAAAAATGTCATTTATCTAAAACTAGTGGCTATGTGACACTGGAAATGTACCTAGTGTTTGAGATGAGCCCTTCTATAGAATGTTATAAACAACATGCCAATGTTCCAGAATTCATTGAATGTTCTTTGTTAACCTTCTCTCATTTTTGTGAATATAAGTTTTCTGAAGGAAGTGACATAGTAAACAGGGCACATGGAATGTCTGAGGATGAGCAAATTTCATGGAGTTCCATGTCCTCATATAGGTTTTCACTTGTTGTTGTGAATTTAAACTGGTTTAGACTATAGAATGTTTAACATTTGCCCTATGAGTATCACGGCAGTATTATTTAACCCACTATCAAAACCAAATAACACACAGATACCTGCTAGATTTTATAATTGCCTTAAAACACGTTAGGCTGGGCAGATAATTCCATCTAGGCTATTTCAGTAACCTCACCATCTACCTCCCAGCCCCATCAAATGCCATTCTGCTTTATCATGCTCATCTGATCTACCTTCCACCCATAAATACTTGCTTGTATTCTTTATCTGGGCATTTACATCCCAATACTGGGTTCCTTCCTCATGGCCTATCATGACATCCTCATCCCTCCTCTCTTCCTGACCATCTGTCTGTGTTCTTCTGTGATTCTCCTCTTCCCAAAGCCTGGGAACCATGGCCAAGCCTACCCCATTCTGCCCTGTCCAGGTTTTAGGCTTTTTAATCAACCAATCAGGTATAATTGCCATAGGCACATTTACAGAAGGATAGATATATCCCAGAAGTAACCAGATCTTGAGAGACAGTAATTGGCATCAAAATACAAGCAACAGACCAACCCCCAACAACTTATAATTGAAATTAATGTACTTTAATATCAAGATTTGCAAATTTAAAAAGTATTTAATGCATATACGTATATACAATTTATATTAATATAATGTATATGTATCCAGTATAAGCAGGCTTTAGATATATGTGATGATTGGGACAGCAGCAGCTAACACTTGTTAGCATAGGTGGACTTGTGTGAAAAAATTTTAGGGTTCCAGTTTTTACTTAAATATATGGCATGTATGAAATTGCAAGTTTTATATTCTACAGTTGTTTACCTCCCCCCTTTCCTGTCTCAGCTGCTAGAATATCAAAACAATAGTTGATCACTAATCAGGGAATAATTTGTTTCATATCTAACATAATTTTTCTTACCTAAGGTACTCAGCCTTTTTTATTTTCACTTCCTTGTTTACTAATAACTTTTTAGGTGAACATGTGCTTACATGTAATCAGTTCTGCTCTCAGTAAATCAAGCAAAAAGAAATACATGATATTTTCTCACCCGATGCACATAGGTATGCTTGGGGATTTCGTGACTTTTCAACAATTATATGTCATTGGTTGGCTACAGAGTCCTTCATCCAATAGTTTTCTCAAGAAACTGATTTGTTTTTGATGATTATTGGTGACTTCCTATAGAGGTTCCAGAGATACTTTTCTAAATATAGTCATCAGTTTTGAAAGAATCATTCATATCCTGATAGTTCCATTTTTTGAAGGATTTAAAAAAAGAGGGGAGGTTCTGGCTACCTTTTCCTTTTGTAGTTCTGTCTTGACAATGGTATGTGGCCACATGAACTTTCTATTTTCAGAGGTTAGTTACTCTTCACATTGACTTTCTTTTGCTTCTTTCATCATTACTAGCTAGCTGTAGTCTTCTGCCAATTAATATCAAAGATGCTTTCTGAGAAACGCATCATTATGTAATTTTCTCATTGTGAAACTATATTAGAGGGTATTGCCAAAATAAACTGGTTACTCAGTAGGAGATATAATCTTATTGAGACAGTTATAGGAAGTGTTGTCCATTGGTCTCCATAGGGCACATAAATGTATTGATGATAAGATAGATTGAATAAAAACACTATTTTTTTTAAGTTTTAAATAAAGACTAGAATGCTAACTGACCCTAGAGACATTACAGGTATGGCTGCTGAGTCATTACAGGTGTGGCTGCTGAGTCACATGTGTGTCAATAAGTGGCAGAGAGAAGAGAGACTATGTCTATTCTCAGTGTTCCGACCTATGAATATCTGAAGGATTAGTAGCCGAACACTCCCTGAAAAAAGTAAGACTCAGATGACCACATGTCAGGCTATGCCCAGGCTAACATGGGCCCCCAGGGTAGGGAGAAAGCTGGAGTCTATAAGAACCCCTCCTGGGGTCATGGACTCAGGAGGAGTGAGTCTGACAGACAACCCTTGCAGGGGACCACTCGGGCAGGCCCAGGCAAGAAGCAAGCTAGAGACAACCACCAGCCTGCACCAAGGCACATGAACAGGAAGTTAGCACAAAGAGATCACCAGTTAGGCTCCACATAGGCCTGGGTAGAGGGGCATGCCCGACATGACCCCTGCCTGGTGCCATGATGCCTGAAAGGAGCATAGCACTCTTCATACCGCTCCTGAGATAACCCCACAGAGTCAGACCTCAGGTGCCTCTAAGAGGCAAGTCAGGGGAGCAGAACTGAAAGAGAAAGGGAAACCTAAGGATGTAGGCACAGTGAAAAGAGGAAGAACTGGGCTTGAGGGTAATGAAGATCAGCTTGATGTGAGTAGCTGGTGATGCCTTCTGGTACTATGGTGGTGTCCTGGCCCTAGTATGTTTATCCTATCTTATAGGTCTAGTACTCACTTATAAGTAAGTATATGCCATGTGTATCTTTCTCCTTCTGGGATACTTTTAATGATTTATCTTGAACATGAAGTTTAAAATACTGTAGTTTAAAAGACTGTCATCTATTTATGAACAACCACCCATTAGAAGAGATATAAATACACTATCAAACACTTACATGATAATTTGCCTTGAAGATTTACAAAGAGAAAGAGTATTGACAGCTAAAACTTACAAAGCTAGAAACATTTTAAAGTACCTTAACTCTAGCACATAATTTAAGTCTCATGAAAACTCACTGAGATAGGCAATATCAGAAAGGCCATCTCCATCTTAAAGAAAGAGAAAACATTGATTTTAGGTATAGATCAAGGAAAAAGATAAGCATGAAATTGTGGCCACATGATGAGCACTTAGTTTGTTTCACAGAGAAATGAAATCGGACTTAATCTAATCATGAAATGTTTTGTATAGCAGACCACTGGAACATTTCATTTCATAAATTGTCTTTAGAACCAGAGGGTATGACAATGAATAAAGTCATACTATGGAAAGGACTTTGCCTGGATCTTTTCTGTTTTGTTATTATTATTATTATTATTATTATAGAGTTCTTTGCTTTTGGATATTTACATATTCAGTGGGAAAGAGTTTTCTACATTTGTTTGCATCATTATAAAGTTGGATATATTTCCATATGAATATCCTTTTGCAATGCTTTCTGGATTTATGTTCTCAGTGGAATAAACTGTCTAATCATCATTCTACATGGGTCTCTCTTTTTGGGGACCTTTTTCTCAAGTAAAATACAGCTGTATCTGGAGTGAGCACAAGGCATCAATGTGAACTGAAACTTGTTTGTTCTTTAGGATTATGCAATAGTACTGCTTTATCACGGGTCTCAATTCTACTAGTTAATGGCTGGTAAATTTCCACATTGTTCCATTGCCTCCTTAAAACCCCTGCTCTGGCCTTTTTATATATAAGCTTAATACTCTTCACTTGCCCAGTACTCTAAATATTCTTTATTCTGCTACATTTTTATGTTAACTTATAATAAAATAACATACTTTCATACAATACTGCATAATTTTTGTCTGTTATGACTCCTGCTGAGGCGTAATTACTAGCGTGGAAAGTAAAGTTTATGTGTTGGGATATTAATTCTCAGTATTTGTAAGTGAGGTCTTTATGAGGCAATCAGGTTTTCAGAGGGATTTATAGGTAGAGATTTCGATCTGTTGACTAACTGTATTAGTTACTGCAAAAGCAAGAAATTATAATGTGGAAGTGAAGAATCAGTGAGTACAACCCCAAGAAGGATCAAATCCCCGAGCCACCATATCGCTCTGTCCAGTGCCACCATCATGCCCAAAAGAAAGGCTGAAGGGGATTATAAAGGATATAATGCCAAGGTAAAAGATGAGTTACAAGTAGGATCTGCAAGGTTGTCTATTAAACCTCCTCCTCCTCCAATGCCAGAGCTGAAGTCTGAAAAGACCCCTGAAAAGATGGGAGAGAAGGTACCCAAGGAGAAGAAGGGGAAAGCTGATGTGGTTAAAGACACAAATAATCTTGTGGAAAATGGAGACACCAAAACAGACCAGGCACAGAAAACTGAAGGTGCTGGAGATGCCAGAAGTACACAGTTATCAGAAATGCACACACCTCACTTGGCATCTCCAGCACCTTCCTCCTGTTGGCTCCCAGAAGAGGTGCCCTGGTGTTGACATATGTGGTCACCATGGCACAAAATGCCTTGTGGTATGGGAAAACTGTAAATTCATTTTTGCATCCTCCTCCCCCCTGTACCATCAACATCAACTTAACTCCCTTAAAACCAGAGACTTGTTGGAACCTGACCCCTAAAATTGGTTTTATGGCATGGTTTTTTTGGTGACCTGTGCTTTACAATGACATTACTGAGTGTCCTCAGAAGATGGGGGGTCCTTTTATAAAAAATTGTGGATCTTCAGACTGATAATTCTGACATTTTCATTTCATTTCCTAAAAGTCAGGTTGGCTATTGAGAAGTTGGTAAACAAAATCCTTAATGTGAAATGTCAACCCTCACTCTAAGCTATTTCCCCATTTTCAAAGCATTGGATGCATATTTCATTGGGTTTTATTGTGGCTTTCTGATTTTGGTAGTCTATACAAGAAGAAAGTTTGGAAGTTCTTGTATACTGTTGATTGCCTTCCCATGTTCTGCCTGAAATACCCTTAATTGTTTACGAAAAGTATCTTTAATAAAACTGGATACTTGTTTTTTTTATTGCGGAGTAATATTCTATTGTGTAGATATACGACAATTTGTGCATCCATTCCTCCACTGAGGGGCATCTGGGCTGTTTCCAGCTTCTGGCTATTACAAATAAGGCTGCTACAAACATGGTTAAGCAAATGTCCTTATTGTGTACTTGAGACTCTTTTGGGTATATGCCTAGGAGTGGTATAGCTGGATCTTGAGGAAGCGCTATTCCTAGTTGTCTGAGAAAGTGCCAGATTGATTTCCAGAGTGGTTGTACCAGTTTACATTCCCACCAGCAGTAGGGAAGGGTTCCCCTTTCTCCACAACCTCTCCAGCAAGTGTTGTCACTTGAATTTTTCATCTTGGCCATTCTGATGGGTGTAACGTAAAATCTCAGGGTCATTTTGATTTGCATTTCTCATATGGCTAATGAGGTTGAACATGTCTTTAAGTGTTTCTCTGCCATTCGATATTCCTCCATTGAGAATTCTCTGTTTAGCTCTGTACTCCATTTTTTAATTGGATTACATGATTTTCTTGCTGTTTAACTTCTTTAGTTCTTTATTTATACTGGATATTAGTCCTCTGTCACATATAGGGATGGTGAAGATCCTTTCCCAATCTGTAGGCTGTTGTTTTGTTCTGATGACAGTGTCCTTTGTTTTATAGAAGCTTTTCAGTTTCATGAGGTCCCATTTATTGATTGTTGCTCTTAGAGCCTGTGCTGTTGGTATTCTGTTTAGGAAGTTGTCTCCTGTGCCAATGAGTTCAAGGCTCTTCCCCACTTTTTCTTCTAAGCGGTTTAGTGTATCTGGTTTTATGTTGAGGTCTTTGATCCACTTGGACTTTAGTTTGCAGGTAAATGGTAGGATCTGGAAAAGATCATCCTGAGTGAACTATCCCAGGAGCAGAAAGATGCACACAGTATATACTCAGTCATATAGACATACAATATAGGATAAAACTACTAAAATCTGTCCAACTAAATAAATTAATCAAGAGGGAGGACTCTAGCTAAAATGCTCTTATCCAGAAAGGCAAAGAGGATGGACATCAGAAGGAGAAAAGACTGAACAAGTCAGGAGTCTGACACAGAGGACCTCTGAAAGGCTCTGCCCTGCAGACTATCAATGAAGATGCTGAGACTTATGGGCAACCTTTGGGCAGAGTGCAGGGAATCTTAGGAAAGAAGTGGGAAACAGTAAGATCTGGAGAGGACAGGAACTCCACAAGGAGAGCAACAGAACCAAAACATCTGAACACAGAGGTCCTTCCTGAGACTGATACTCCAACCAGGGACCATGCATGGAGATAACCTAAGACCCCTGCACAGATGTAGCCCATGGCAGTTCAGTATCCAAGTGGGTTCCATTGTAATAGGAACAGGGACTGTCTGTGACGTGATCTGATTGGCCTGCTCTTTAATTACTTCCCCCTGAGGGGGAAGCAGCAGTACCAGGCCACAGAAAAAGACAATGCAGCCACTCCTGATGAGACCTAATTGACTAGGGTCAGAAGAAAGGAAAAGGAGACCTCCCCAATCAGTTGACTTGGGGAGGGGCAAGCATGCAGAGGGTGGAGAAAGGGAGGACTTGGGATGGGAGGAGGGAGGAAACCACTGGGGGAATACAAAGTGAATAAAGTGTAATTAATAAAGAATTTAAAAAAAGAGAGAAAGTAGAAGCACTCATCAGAAGAAATAGAATAAATTGTTGACAAATTCAATGTAAAAAAAAAATAAAAATAAAATTGGATACATGAGACAAAAACAAGTAATTCTAATACAAGATTGTCTTCTATGATTTTTAACTCACTTCTTGACCTGCCTGCTTACTTTTTTTTCTATTAACTGAGATAAGACCATAAGAGACACTTGTTAGTCATGTGTTCTTTAACTACTCACTCTTTAGAATTATAAACTAAGTAGAATTGTCACTCTATAAATCATCTACTGTTCAGGTATTTTTTAAAATTGATTTTACATTCCTATTGTAGTCCCCTCTCCTCTCCTCTCCTCTCTTCTCTTCTCCTTTCTTCTCCTCTAACCTCCTCTCAAATCCACCTCCTCTGTCTTTCAACAACTTTCCTCCCCTATTCCTCAGGTAAGTCCCTCCAACTCACCACAGCTCATTAAGTCAAATCACAACTGAGCAAATCTTTCCTTTTGTCCTGATGAGGCAACCCCACTATAGGGTAGTGATTAGGAATCAGGCAATAGACTCCATGGGAGAGACAGTCTCCTCTCCACTTAATAAGGGACCCCCACACACATGTAGTCTGAGATGCCCATTTGATGCATCTGTGTAGGGGGCCTAGTTTCAGTCTATGTTTGGTCCTTGGTTGGTGCTTTAGTCTCTGCAAGCCCCTATGGGCTCTGGTTATTTGGGCAGCCATCTTTTCTCTATGGATTTATAGATTATTGGGAATATCTTACAAAAATGTCATTTGTAAATGACTTTGCTAACTTTAATGGTTATGTTCACTTTTCTTTCATTGCATTTTATTGTCACATTGTTTTCTTATTTAATGTACAGTGAGAACTTGTTAAGACTAATACTTTCTTGACCTTTGCCTACAGACTCTACTTGTTTCCTGGCAACTGCTTCTGATAGTAGTCATTATTAGTCTTAATGATATATTTTACTGCTACAATTTTGTGTTTTGTAGACATTCTCCAGATAAATGGAATCCCAAATATCAGAACTCTTCCGATGACCGCACAAAGTATACACTGCAGGTTATGACTGAACATCAAGTACCTTTCATCAAACAGGACCCCAACTTTGAACTTAACTTTTATCTAAAACCCCTTAGTCCTTCTGGAGCAAGTTTGGGTTGAAAACAAGAATTACCTTCCTCAAGTCTAGTGTTCTTTGGGATTATTTTATGTCAGCTTGCATGAGAACATTATAAGATCTGACTGCTCCAGTGCTCCAAGTAATAAAACACCCCCTTTTTCCCTCTTCCCCCAATGATTTGTGCTCATTCATGAAATCTCTGCTTCAGATATTCACATCCTTTCACCTTTCATAAGAAAAAAAATCATGAAAAGTTATCAAACAGATTGATTAAAGTCAGTCATAAGAATCTGTGTCAAAAGAGGCAAAAGAAACGTGAAACTTGACCTCTTATGGTAAATCTTATTTCAGAAAAGCTGTTTAGTATCAGGGGTGAAAACCAGGTTTCTTCCATGTAACATAATGCTAATTAATGTGAAGGGGGAAATAATGAATATTTGTCATGCCATATGGCAGGCCATAACCTCTTCACACAGTACCCTCTACAAACAAGCATCACTTTTTCCGGCTGGTGCCCAAAGTTGTTTCAGAAGATTTCAGCATTTTTATCCAAGCCCATTTCTGAAGTCTCTGTAAGACCCATGAGCTTTGGGGTCTGGACAAAGGAACTTTTCAAGTTTCACATCATTCTTAGAGTCCCCGCACCAGCTGTGAAAATCAATTAGCCCTGGTGAAAATTGAGCTGTTCTACATTCTCAATAATGAAAAAGGCCAACTGCACGGTAGCAATTTTCTCTGTCCTTACAAAGACAGATGAGGACTTAGGATCTTTTTTTTTCACAGCTCCATGGAATTGCCTATTACTTCTACTTTGAAAGTTGCCAGGCATGAGAGAAGATTAACACTGAAGACGCTTCAGAGCAGCAGGAATATTATACCACTGCACACCCGTGACATTTGTGACTCCCTCAGGCTGCCATTCAGCCATGAGACAGTCAAAACAAACTCCTCCAGAACACATGCCAAAGTCAGTTCCCTCCCCTGGCCCTGCCTTCCTAGATAACCACAGAAATGGCCCACAGAAAAGGCAAGTGCTATTCATTAAATTGAAGGATCTAATCGGTAGGCATAGGTAACTGTCTATCCAGGGGACAGAATGGAAATGTAGGTTCTAGTGCTAGGAGAGAAGGCACTCAGGGTGGGCAGACAGCCCTGGGAAATGTCAGAAGGCAAATAAACACTCACAGAGCATGGAGAGAAAAATAGACTCTATCTCTAGTGACTTCTGAAGAATGGGAGATGGATGTAGGTATGGAGGTGGAGGTGGGGATAGTTTTACTCTCCCTTTAGGATACTGCCTTCCCCAATCTTTCAGGAAACTCTTTCACAACAAAGTAACATTGTAGTAAATCCATTCAGTTAAAGGGTGTTTCCTCCAATTTGGGCATAACAGACTGCATAATCCAGGTGAAAAATTAGAAAGGTAATGTACTGAATTGTATGTTTAAGCAACATTTCTGGCTAGATCACCAGGTGCCAGGACCCATCCACTTCCAAACTGTGACAGTCAAAACTGCTTGTAGATGTTGCCATATACATCCTTTTTTGGGGCAAAAAAAAAAAAAAAATACAGTAGAGTGATACTTCCTTTTACCTCAAAGAAGAAGGAGAATTTGGGATATTTTATTTTAGTAAAATTGTGTAGAACTTTCCTCAACTGCCACTGATACCTAGCTGCAGCCTACTTTACGGCAATTTTTCACCTGGTTATCATCACAAAACTTACATTCAGAGACAGAAGACTGAGTAAACAAGCTGATATTTTCTAACTTATTACTTTTAAGACTGGTTTGTTATTCATTTTAAAGATTTTTTTTGTAACCCTTATAATTAATGCAATATTTTCACATTTGTTGTTTCATTTGACTCACAGGTAAGGGAATCAAATTAGATTCCGATTTTTATTATGAAGGCAGATGTGGCGAACGCTAATGACTTGCTTGAGGGTAAATGTCAAGCCTTTCAGAAATAAAATTGGAGCTTTTTCTCTGTGATAGTCTTTCCATGCACCTGAAAAAAAAATGAGAGCTATTTTATAGCTTAGGCAAAGTTAGTTGAAGTAAGTACTTTTAATTAAAAGTATGAGTTGTGATGGGCTGACATGATAACTTAAGAGGGTAAAGGCACTTGTTGTCAAGGCTAATGAGCTGATTTCCTTCCCTAGCACCCGAGAGGTGGAAAGAGAAGGATTCCTTCATGCTGTCCTTTGACCCTCACATAAGTGTTATGGTATGAATGCACATTCACCAACAAACAGAGAAACATAAGAAAATAATATATATATACATATATACATGCATACATATCATGATTTTATAAATAATTCCCTGTCAATGTTTAGATTGTTTTTCTGTAGCTAACATTTTATTGAAATAGAACTAAAAAGGGTCACATCACCCATGAGTAACAGATAGGATGAGAAATAGATTTTGAATTGAATTCAGGGTTGAATTGCAAAGAAAAATAAGACCAGATATTAATGCTGAACTACTACAATTGCTACAAATTCTTCCCGTCATTCATTCCAATGACTTATATAATACCTAATAATATAAAATACCTGATTTCTTTAAAATAGTAACTGTGACCTCAATATTTTATTCCGTGTTTTGTCCGCAGAAAGAGGTACAGTAATATTCTTGGATGCTAGCATCCACATTTGGGATCGGTGGTTTTATTTAAACAAATTAATGTCTTCCCAAACAAAACTGTGACATATGTGATTTGTGAATTTGTAAATTGATCTTGCCTACTGACAGTGCTAAATGGCTGCAGATTTCATACTGTAATGGAGCCACATATGAGTACGTGACACCAAAAAAAGAAAAAAAAATGGTCTAGTACTGAAGATATAATTTATTCTTCTGTCACATGCAGTTTTATTTTCTAACCACTCCTAAGAATTCCATTAAAATAAACCAAAAGGAAAGAAACAAATGGGACACAAGTCTCAGCTACTGTGTGAAGAGGTGGCCGACCGGTGAAAACATGTTTCATTTAAAGCACTTGACAGGTGAAGAATTCAGCGAGTTGCAAATCACTCTAATGGTTGCTAATTTTAAAAGGAGTATAAACATTTCAGAACACGTGTTAGCAGAATTGTTTTTACCACATGAGAAAACTCCTCAGGACTGCCAGCAGGTGTTCTAGAGACTGTAAAATAATAAGTATGATGGAAGACAGACAAGATTATTGTAAAACATCCTCTGAAAAGATTTTCTCTGGGACCTGGTATGTAAGTTGGATGGTCCAGTTGCGAACTGTGGTTTTCTGGATAGTAAATTTGGAATCTGTGCTGTTGACTAGAACCTCAGTGCCACATACCCACAGGATTCAGGAAAGCCTTCTCCAGGTCAGGCAGAGAGACTGGGCATAGCCCGTGCAAAATGGGCATAAGTGTGTGCAAATTTTGGCAGTGTGTAGAGAAATCATCTGTTACAGCTTTCTCCTTCCAGATGTTTCAGCCATGAGACTTCTTCCCGCTGGAAATCTCCAGCAAGGACTAGCTAAACCTGCCTTCTTGTTCTGCTGTATACCATAAATCCACCTCTTTGATTCAATGTATAAAATAAAGGGCTCTGAGTTTCTGGGTTGCTGTTGTTGGTACATATCCATCAGAGCCCACCTGCTCACTCATTCAGTCCTGGAGATCCTTTACCTATAGCCCTCTTTCTTGTTCCTTTGTCACTGCCAGTCAGGTTTCCAGGACAAGGCAGGGGTAGATAGGACGTGGTGATGGTTATAACTTTGAACTGTGAGCTGAAATTAACCGTTCTCCATTATGTTGTCAAAGCAATTATTCACGGCCACAGAAAGACACTGAGAGAGAATTCTAAAACATAAGTAGATGTAGCTTCAGTGGTCTTGCCTATGGGAATCTATGCTGGGTAAAAGAGATTCGAATCCTGTTCTGGCCACCTAAAGGAGAACTTAGGAACCACAGGAGGACTTTGTAACCTCTCATGGGACACGCGACTTCCTACTGACTCCCTGTTGAAATTTAATTTACTGCTGTAGTAATAATTTCAGAACAAACCTAGGTCACCATATCTTCTTAAGGGAGTGAATGTCAACTATTTCCGGTATCTATGATGTTTTCCCTTCTGAACGAGGATTAAACATCTCCTTTAGTCCTTCCTGTTGTTTAGCTTCTTTAGGTCTGTAGACTGCAGTACTGTTATCTTATATCCTGTGGGTAATATCCTTTTATATTACCCAAATATATTATATGAATGTATACCAAGTGTGTCTTTCTGCTTCTGGGTTACCTCACTCAGGATGATCTTTTCTAGTTTCACCCATTTGCTTGCAAATTTCAATGATTTCCTTGTTTTTAATAGCCGAGTAGTATTCTGATGTGTAAGTGCAAAACAGTTTCTGTATCCATTCTTTATTTGAGGGACATCTAGGTTGTTTACAAATTCTATCTATTACAAATAAAGCTGCTATGAACCTAGTTGAATAGAGGCCCTTGTTTGGTGAAGCATCTTTGAGATATATGCCCAGGAGTGGTAAAGGAAATAAGGGAGGAGGGGCTACAACTAGGATACAAAGTGAATAAATTCTAAATAATAATAATAATAATAATAATAATAATAATAATAATAACAGAAAACAAAGGCCCAAATACAGAGATCGACACTGAGAGAAACAAAAATATTTTATTACTATTTACTAATAATTAATGGTATTTGTATGTTCACAGATATTTTCAAAACCATGTATTTATTTTAATACACTTAAATAAACACTAGTATTCATATAACAGGAAACAATTCAAAAGGAAATTTTTCACATGACAGATACAAGAATAGTCATGTCTGCAATCTTTTTGGAAACAAATACATTTAAAATATATTTTTAATAAGGCACATTAGATATTAAGCAAGTTACTATTTATGCTCTTCTATGTGGTCCTTTGCAACTGGATGAAGAATATTCTTTATCCTTTCCATGGGTTCTCAACCTGTGGGTAACCATCCTTGGGGATGGAACAAAAAAGATGGATTCTCTCACAGGGTCTCCTAATACCGTCTGAAAACATAAATATTTATATTACAATTCTTAATAATAGCAAACTACAGTTATGATGTTGCAAGAAAAATAATTTATGGTTGGGGGTGTTGGTATAATGCTCTTGTGGAATGTATACAGTTTACTCTTGTTCATTCAAATCCTGATTTCTCTACTCCAGTATCTTGTTTCAATGGGACATTGCATTGTGAGGCTTATTCTAAGCATCACCTCTCTCAAGTTTGTAAAAACATGCTACCATTTGTTCTGTATATTGCCAGTAAAAACAACCAGCCAATTCTGAGCAATGAAGAGAATAAGGTGGGACAGCCTGGTCTTGAGGGGAGAGGAGTTCGAGGAGAGATCAGAGAGGAGAGGACGAGGAAATATCAGCAGAAATGAACCAATGTAAGATATAATTGAAAAGCAAGCATAATATGGGAAATCTGAATGGCAGAAAGTTATGCCACTTTGGAGGTTTAGAATGGAGTAATTTTTGCCCAGCATTGTGCTCTAGGTTAATTAAGTAAATCCTAGTCTCTGTGTGTTGATTTGGGTATATAGCTGGTTTAGGAATAACCACTGTTTAACCAAAAGATAAATCAATATTAAATAACAATAATCATCATCAGGGGTGTCACTACAAAATGAGAAAGTGCATAGAAAGACAAAATGGGATGTGCATTGGACGTATGACAGGAGTCTATCGCAGAAGGCATCTGAAAGACTCTACCTAGCAGTGTTTCTAGGAACTAGGTACAGATACTAAGACTCATAACCAAACCTTCGGCAGAGTGCAGGGGATCATATGAAAGAAGGGGCGTTAATATGACGTGAAAAGGATAGCAGCTCCACAAGGACCAAATATATTTGGGCACAGGGGTCTTTATTGAGACTGAAACTCCACCGAGGACCATGTATGGATATAACCCTAGAACCTCTGCTCGAATGAAGCCTGTGATAGCTCAGTAACCAATTGGTTTCCCATAGCAAGGGGAACAGGGACTGTTTCTGACAGGAACTCAATGGCAGGCTCTTTGACCTCCCCACCCCCCAAAGGAGGAGCAGTCCTGCTAGGCCACAGAGGAGGACTTTGCATCCAGTCCTGAAGATACCTGATAAAACAGGGTCAGATGAAAGGGAAGGAGGTCCTCCCCAATCAGTGGACTTGGTAAGGGGCAGGGAGGAGATGAGGGAGACAGGGTGGGATTGGGAGGGAATATGGGAGCAGGACACAGCTGGGATACAGAGTTAATAAAATGTAAATAATAATACAAAATAAATAAAATTTAAAAAAGAAAACAAAATGAGAAAGTGCATTAAAGGATCTCGACATTAGGATGGTTGAGATCCATAACCATCATACTTACAACAGCACAGACTCTAAGAGCAACAATCAATAAATGGGACCTCATGAAACTGAAAAGCTTCTGTAAAGCAAAGGACACGGTCATCAAATCAAAACGACTGCCTACAGACTGGGAAAGAATCTTCACTAACCCTTTATCTGACAGAGGACTAATATCCAGTATATACAAAGAAGGAAAGAAGCTGAAAAGCAGCAAACCAAGTAATCCAATTAAAAAATGCTGAACAGAGCTAAACAGAGAATTCTCAACAGAGGAATATCGAATGGCAGAGAAACACTTAAAGAAATGCTCATCCTCATTAGCCATCAGGGAAATGCAAATCAAAACAACCCTGAGATATCACCTTACACCCATCAGAATGGCCAAGATGAAAAACTCAAGTGACAACACATGCTGGAGAGGTTGTGGAGAAAGGGGAACCCTTTGCTCAAGTACACAAAAGGGATACTTGCTCAACCATGTTTATAGCAGCTTTATTTGTAATAGCCAGAACCGGGAAATAAATGAAGTACGGCACCAAATTTCCTCTTCTTATAATCTGAAATGTTTAGAAAAGCATACACTTTGACAGACACTTAGCTGAGTTTGAAAGGGGTTCCATTTGCAGAGGGCAAATGATTAAGAATCAAAACCCCACGCTCAAGTCAAAGAAATGCCACTTAGAATTGTGATTTCCAGAACAAGACCCTGAGAGACTTGAGTTTTGCTTGAATGTGTTTTAGAGCCTGCTGACTCAAGGGTGGAAACTTGTGAGCTCTAAAGCATTGACATCCTCATTGATCATTACCGAACTTACGGGAAGGAATTTATAATAATATAATTATATTATCACTAAATAAATGAAGATGAATCCATGTGAATCTCTAATCCTATTCTAAGAAATGATTGCATTTCTTTTTTATAATATTTATTTTAAACATGGTTGAACAAGTATCCCTTTTGTGTACTTGAGCAAGCTTTGGGTATATACCTAGCAGTGGTATAGCTGGGTCTTGAGGAAGCACTATTCCTAATTGTCTTAGAAAGCGCCAGATAGCTTTCCAGAGTGGTTGTACCAGTTTACATTCCCACCAGCAGTGGAGGAGGGTTCCCCTAATAGCCAGAACCTGGAAACAACCCAGATGTCCATCAACGGAAGAATGGGTACAGAAATTATGGTATTTCTACACAATGGAATACTACTCAGCAATCAAAAAGGAGGAAATCATGAAATTTGCAGGCAAATGGTGGGATCTAGAAAACATCATTCTGAGTGAAATATCCCAGAAGGAGAAAGACAAACACAGTATATACTCACTTATATAGACCTATAAGTTATGATGAACATAATGAAATCTATACACGTAAAAAAGATAATCAAGAGAGCAGACAAGGGGTAAGATGATCAATCCTCGTTTAGAAAGACAGATGGGATATGCATTGAACGTATGACAGGAGTCTACTGAGTGCATCTGAAAGACTCTAACTAGCAGTGTTTTCAAAGCAAAGACTCATGACCAAACCTTTGGCAGAGTACAGGGAATCATAAGAAAGAAGGGGAGTTAGTCTAATGGGGAAAGGATAGGAGCTCCACAAGGACCAAAGAAAAGGACCCTGGGCACAGGGTCTTTTCTGAGACTGACATTCAACCAAGGACCATGTATGGATATAACCTAGAACCTCTGCTCAGATGTAGCCTGTGGTAGCTCAGTAACCAATTGGTTTCCCAAAGTGAGGGGAACAAGGACTATTTCTAACAGGAACTCAATGAAGATACCTGATAAAACAGGATCAGATGAATGGGGGGAGGAGGTCCCCCCTATCAGTGGACTTGGAAAGGGGCACAGTGGTGATGAGGGAGGGAGGGAGGGACTGGGAGGGAATGAGGGTTCGGGACACGGCTGGGATACAGAGTTAATAAAATGTAACTGATAATAATAAAATTAAAAAAAATAAAATCTAAGCAAACTATCTTTAGATACCATTTAAAAAATGCCTATTAAAATGCAAGCACAATGACCTGTGTATGTGCTCATGGAACATATTTTTTATTCTCTTTAAATTACATTTTGTTTTTAAATGTTACTCAAGGACTATTTATACTGAAATTATCAGAACTATTGAACATGCATCTTTCTACCTTTGTCCCACATACTTGGAATCATACTCACTTGGGTATGAATTCTTCTTTTCAGGGTATGGAAATGATTTTTATTTGTACAAAGACACATAAATCTTCCTAAAATGTTTGCATCAGAATGGATGTACTCTGATCTCTTCCAAGCAGTCCCCATCCCTTCAAGGTAATATGAAGGAACTATAACTATTACTGAGTAACATTTTCTTAGCATACTGTAGTTCTCTTTATCTATCTTTTTCTGACCCCTGAGCTGAATGAAAGGAGTAACTTCAAAAAATATTAAACTGATTGTGTATTTGAACAGGGAGTTGGCCTTGGACTTTTGATTGCTGCCTATCTGCAATGGGCATTCTGAATTCTCCCTCTGTCACTATCCAAATGTAAGATTTCTGACATTAAATCTTGCAAAGAATCACCGTAGCTTATCAAGTCCTATTTTGAAAATATGAATAAAACAAAATAAAAGATCTAAGATCTGGCAGGCATTCAAACATTTGAACATTTTTGGTCCTGGATTAGAATAATAAAGAGACAAGAAGAATTTACATTGTGTTTCATAGAGCCTCTTCTTTCTTTTGTACTCGTGTGCCCTATCTAACATTTCCATATTTGGCCTTTTTAAACACAGTTTGATGATAAGTCTTCCTCATATGGTACACACATTTAAAAATATACATTCCATTAGGTTTAAGTCTTTTTGACAGTAAGGAATAAAAATGTGATGTCTTTCATTTCCTGAACACAGCAGCTGTCTGTCACTGGGGGAGGGGCATCTATTTAGAGTTGAGATAGGGTCTAGTTGTAATTTCCTTTTGGAGAGGCAGGCTGTTTTGTGCATCACATCATACAGCCAGTAGGTAACTCATAAACAGGGCTGGCAATAACAGCTAAGCCTTTATCTTATAAAACTAGAGAAATAAGAAGTTAAGTTCAGTTCCATTGGTGCAAAACACATAAGTTCCTACAGAGAGCTGATGATGCAAAGATTAACCCATTAGCTCTCCAGAGGTAAGTTACAATCACTTGGGAAAAAAATTCCAGAAATATTAAATATAAACTATTTTTAATGTACTCCTTTACAGGTAATCTGTTGAGGTAATGAAAATATTTCATATTAGTAATCCAGTGGCCTCTTCTTTAACCAGGTGAAGTGAAGAAGGAAAGGAGAACATTAGAAAAACTATAAGTGAATAAAGTCACCGTGGATATTTGGTAGTGGCAGCATGATTACAACAACTTGTAATACCTTTCTGTGTCCTCTACTTACTGGAAAAATCAACCCTTGTTCCACTAGATTTATTAAATTTTCCATTGCATGTGGCTAAATTTAAATTTAACTGATGTCCTAGGCAAAGATTCATGCAGTTTGCTTCATGCTGCATTCATTTCTTTAACACATGCATGCATTTTATTTTGTTTTGTTTTGTTTTTATTTTGTTGTCAACTTGATACAATCTAGGGAAATCTAGGAAAGTGGAATCTCAGCTGGGGAATTTCCTAGCTGAGACTGGCCTGTTGACAGTTCTTTTTACAGCTAGTCGAGGTAGCCTGGGCTAGTCAATGTGGGCATTGACAAGCCTAAACAACTTATTGTGGGATTATAAATCTGCTTGTGAATTGCGAGCCCATGAGTTATCCAGGGACTGGTGTTCCTGTCCAGTTACTCATTTATGTTCATACTCTGCGTGAATTCCTGTTTTGAGTATCCTCATTGACACAATGTGACTTGGAAATGTTTGACATAAAACCTTTGCTCACCAAGCTTCCTTTTGGTCAGTATGTTTGTCACAGCATCAGAAGAAAACCAGAGCACCACGTCATACATAAGGAGAGATGAGTCTAAATTGTTCATAAGGATATAACGCTATATTTATAAAAATGCTAGAAACATTCATATATCCATAAAAAATACAACATTGTGTCAAAGGAAATAGGCCTCAATAATGTCACATCAGACATTAAACGAAATAGTAAATTTCAAGTATATGAATGAAATCACTGAAGTTTTGATGATTATCTATATTTTCATTTTATGTCCACAGTTAAGGTCCCCGAAAATTATAGCATTACATGAGCTATAGCTCCCAGTGCCTTCAGAGTCCTGGAGATGTCTTCAACACATTTAAAAATAGAGGTGTGCTGGTTTCTACAGTAGCATTTAATTTCTGGACATTTTAATACCATTATGTAATGTGCACTTGACTTTGAATCTGAGAAGGGTTATTTCAGGTTTACAGAGGCCACATTAAATAAAAAGAGGATCAAAACGAAGAGAGCATTATGAACTAGGGTAAGGAAGTGCACTGCCACAAAATTTAGTTTGAGAATCTTCTTTTCTGATTTTCATTCCAATAATTTAATTTCTCTGCTCTAGGGAAATGCAACTTAGGAAAGCAAAGCAAATTTATCACTTCTGAAAACTGCTGCAAGACCCCCCAAGACAGAACGATTACCCCAAAATTGAATTTAAATAAAAGTAATTAGTTTTATCTTATGTTTTAATTCATTTACCTCTGCATTGAAATCCCCCTGGAGTTTTGAAACTCATCAGCGATTATCCCTGAAGCTGATTCAATAGTGTGCGAATAAATACACCATTAACCAATTATACATAATGACTTCGAGACATGCCAATAGTGGAACAGCTCAGGTGATTTATAAGGCTCACTCCGTATAGCCCATTTGCAACTCAAATTTTCATAAAAAATGCATTGAAAGTTAAGAAATACTTTATATATACTTGTAGTCACCTGCTGGGGATATGAATAAATAAAACCAAGCAATTTATATTTTCTTATTTTTAAAAGTTTGTCAGATAAAATCCTCAAGTGTAAGCTATGAAATATTCATTTGAAGTCAGCGGTGTATAGATTTTTTTTTCTTTGTTTTCTGGCCCCCATTTAGACAGATCACAGGATAGGAGCCTATGTGCTGACAATGCATAGGAGCTACTGAATTAATTAACCTAATTGGGGTTTCCTTTCAACCAAAACCCTGAGAATCTGGGTCTGAAGACAAGGCACAGTGGCTAAAGGCAAATCCTAGTTCAATTCCCAGCAACCACATTGAGCAGGTTACAGCTTCCCGTAGCTTCAGTTCTGAGACATCCACAGACCTCTTTTGGTCCCCATGGACACTTCACACCAATAGTACACTTAAAAATAAGGATGTACACACACTGTGACTATGTGTACATACACATACAAAAATAAAAGCAGAAACCAAAACTTGCTCTTAAAGTCAACTGGTCCACACACCACATGAAACAAAACTTAATTCCCAATTGAAGCCCCCCTTATTTTTAAAGGAATAATAGAAAATAAGAATGAAAGTAAATAATTTCAGGTAAAAATACTTTATTGGGACTTTTCCCCTTTGTTGTTCATTTGACCAATTGTGTACTATCACATTCTCTCACAAGTTTAAAGATTTCCAAGAGGACACCAGAGTTTGTGACTGCAAAAATAACTCCCATCTCTGATAAGCTATTAAAAATTGGCAGATGTGTAAAATTGGATATCTGTGTTTTCATTGGTAAATGGATAAGATCAAAGTGTAGGTGCATTCAGAGTTATTTGGGGTAGTTTACAACAGAAGGAGGTTCCAGAGTAAGTTGATCAATCCTCATTTATAAAGACAAATGGGATGGACATTGGAAGTAGGAGAAAACAAGAAACAGAGCAGGAACCTACCACAGATGGCTTCTGTAAGACTCTGCCTAGCAGTGTACCAAAGCAGATGATGAGACTTTTAACCAAACCTTGGGCAGAGTTTAGGGAATCATGTGAAAGAAGGGGGAGTTAGTAAGACCTGGAGAGGACAGGAACACCACAAGGAACAAATATATCTGGGCACAGGGGTTTTCTCTGAGACTTATTCTCCAACAAAGGACCATGCATGGATATAACCTAGAACCCCTGCTCAGACATAGCCCATGGCACCTCAGTCACAAAGTGGGTGCCCTTGTAAGTGGAACAGGGACTGCCTCTAATATGAACTTAGTGGCTGGCTCTTTGACACTCCCTCAGGGGTGAGCAGCCTTGTGAGACCACAGATGAGGACAATGCAGCCAGCCCTGATGACACCTGATAAACTAGGGTCAGATGGAAGGGGAGGAGGACCTCCCCTATCAGTGGACTTAGAGCGGGGCAGGGAGGAGATGAGGCAGGTAGGGTGGGATTGGAAGGGAAAAGAGGGAGGGGGTTACAGCTGGTATACAAAATAAATAATCTGTGATTAATATAAAAAATAAAAATTAAAAAAAGAAAAAAAATGTTCCCCTCATGGCTCATGCAGAATGTTAAATATATGGTTAGTATTCAAATGTTAATCATTTCTGTATAATCTGAAAATTGCCACAAGTTTTGTTGTCATTGGTGATTGATACTAAGTATGTGGAACTAGATCATTTTTCTCCTGCCAGGAGCAAGTGAACTATGCATTTCACCACAGGTATCTATGCAGTAAAGTTAATTATAAAGCATTTCACGATAACAACTGAAACAAATGTACATCTTTGGGAAGCAAAGAAAGTAACTGACTCATACAGAATGACTTTTAGGCACCAAGTTCCACACTGGATTATTTCCATGATTCTTCAATAACTGTATAACAAGAGCATGGCAGAGAAGATGGAAATTAAGTAGAGAAAGGCTCAATTATTTGAGTTGAGTAGTTAGTGAACATTGCAAGTTTGAAACTCAAGCTTTACACCCTTTTCTTGTCTTCCTTATGTAGGGGTATGCTTAATCAAGGGAAGTTGGTCATGGGTGTTGACATTACAATTGTAGACGTCTATCAAATACTGAGGCATAAATATATATAGGTATTAAACTGATTTACTGTATGGCAAGATAGAATCACATGTTTTATATTTCACATTCCTTTTCTAGTGGCACAATTCACAAGACAAAAATAATCCTTTTATTATTGCTACAGGGAATCATGAGAAAGCAAACATACTCACACAGTGATGCTACAAAGTTAAGAAAACTGGTTTTAGGTGAGACAGAAAAGATAAAAAGCAAAATTCTACCAATGTTTTTGGAAAGAGTGCCTATAAATGCAATATTTTTATCATAACAGGTTTATGTAGGTTTTAAATGGTCATAAGCTTCATTTTATTAAGTGATCACTTTCACAAGCATGTCAAAATCGTACCTCGTTTCTAGAGTTGTGTGCTAATAAAATAAAATACGATAGAATGTATAAAATATGACAATACCTATATGAAAAATACCTTGAATCACATAGACATATTTTAAGCTACAAAACTTAGAAATCCGAGTTAGAATATCACAAACGTTCAGTGGATAAGTTGTGTTCACAACTAACATCAAGTTGTTGCTGTTCCTCCTACATATTGACCAAATGATGAATTAGAGAGACAAACTCTTTTTGACCTTGATACCTCAGGCTTACTGGCCCTTTCTTGCTAACCTAGTCCCTCGTGATGTGCTGGACGCATATCTCCTACGGGCAAAAAGAATGTTCTCACTTAGGAAAGTGGCATGCCTCTTATCATTAGGAAAACATTTATAAGAAAAAAAAAAAACCTTTCTTCTTATCAGAATTCTGCTTACTTAGAAGACAGACGCTTGTGTTTCATTTAAGTTACTACGACAACAGTAAATATCTCAAGAGAGTGGAGTAGGATTGGCTTTTCCATTAAATTATTCAGTTCTAGAGGAAAGTCGAAAAGGCATATGATTCAGAAAGCTAAGTATGCTCATATGACTAAGAACCTTAGAAGGTTATGAATTCATGAGATCCATCACCAGCTTACAAGTATGCTAAATAATTTATATGTATCAAAAATTTTTTTCAGGGCCTCTTGCAGGTTGAGAAGTAACATAAAGAGAGGCAGTTTTCCTGAGTCATCATTAATTCCAGGTTGGGACTTTTGGAGATAGAACTGTGTTTGTGTAACATATGCCTCATGATCTCACTGGTTCACCAATCCATCCTTGGTTGAAATTATACCATTTTTCCCCCTGTCATCTCTTTCCTAACTAAAGTTAATACATAGTTGTCCACATCTCACCAAGAAAGTTCCCTACATAATCCTTTTGATGTAAAAGTGGTAAAGAGCATGTAGAAATGGTTGAAGAGCTACAGATACTGGAAAAGGAAAAAAGGAAATCCAGGTTTGCACTGGTTGAACTCATGGCTGATAATATGAGGTGGGAATACAGATTGCCATGTAGCTAGAATTTTTTTTTTTTTTCGCAGTGGGAAGAAGTCTATTCATAAAGATTAACTTTATGCTAAATGAGAAAATATGTATAGTTTCTTTCTAAGTATTCCATATCTTCTTTACATCTCTTTACAGCTATTTATGGCCTATCTTTTTGAAGAAAATTTTAGCCTATGATTTTTCACACTTACTGTCACTTTTCATGCTCCTTAGCATATGAACCAGGATGCAACACACCAGTAAAAGTAAGGAGTTATTAAAAACCATCCCTCTCTACCACTAACTCCAGTGCCTTAAAATCTGGCTTCTTTTCTTATTTTCCTCAAAATAGTAATTTAGAAATTTATTAGTAATGATTCTAGTTTTAGATAAGATTTAGGTTTTGCTGAACAATATAAAGTATATCCATTGCCTCTTAAAATCTAAGGGCTCTAGAATTAAAACACACTGATTACAGGTTATAATCAATTTAGATGAAATTTGTGTTTAGACTATACCGTGAACACAATTTCACTCCTTTTGCATTTTAGTTGCCTTCATATTATACAGGTTAGTTACAGTATCAAATGATTGATTTCACAGGGACTTCACAATGAGCTATTTGTATGAAAAAAAAAAGACCTATAGGGAATGTTTTAAGACATTTGTGGAATTATTATAAAGTCTGATGTTATTATTAATGCCTAAAAAGCTGCCTAGAGTGGTCTGTTGGTCGTGATGACATAATTCCTTTCAAGAACTGTATAAATTGACTCACTGCCATCACTGTGAAAGTGAACCCTGTTCAGGAAACAGGATAGAATGTTTAAGAAAACAGACAGATTCTTCTTGGCTGTCAAAACAAGAGATCATGAAATTAAGGATGCTAACCTTTGTATTAACATGAACACTTTCACGTGGAATGAGTTTGCTCTGGAGGTCAGTGTATTATTCTGAAAATCTTCATGCCGCAGGCTCGTGTCTTTACCTCTTCAATCTATTTCTGTCAAGGGAATAAAAGAATGAGGGTTAATACTATCTGGAATCCCTCTTTTGTTATGGAGCCTATCAAACTTGATTAAGTGTACTGCAAGTTTAAATAACATAGGCCTTGGGAAATGTTCAGCTCTGAGGCAATAATGGGCTCCCCTTGTTAGGTAAACAATACAGCAACACGGATAAAGAGATTTCTTTTATTAATAAAGAATAAAAATATTTCTTTTAGTAATAAAGAAGAGCTAGTAAGTTTCATATTTTCCTTTGACTCCCATGGACTTTTAAGGTAAGGCTCCTCTTATAGTTTATTTTTGTATTCAAATTGCAAAAACTTGGTAGCTGTAATTGCTTTGGGGTCTTTGTGATACAGGTGTCTCTTTTTGTGTCGGTATCATCCAATTTTTATGACTATGGTTGTGTCATACTTCTTGAAATCACATATTGTGATACCTACCAAATGTTCTTTCTATTCAGAATTTATTTGGCTTTCCTTGCTCATTTGTATCTCAGTATAAATTTTGAGTTTGTTTGTGAAGAACCAGTTGGATTGCGAATTTTTCCTGGGATATCACTAAATATAAACGTTGTTTGCAGCAGGCTGTCTCTTTATCCAGTATTGATCAATGTGATTCGTGGGGTAGGGGGTGATTGTTCCATACTCTACTTTCTTCCTTCACTTCTTTCTTCAGTATCTTAAAGTTTTCATTGCCCGTGTCTTTCTTTTCTGTCATTAGTTTATTGGTTGTGTGTTTGTGTGTGTGTGTTGTGTGTGCATGGGTGCACGTGTGTATTATGAATGGAAATGTTTCCTTGATTTCAATTTTGGGACATTTGAACCTTTGTCTTTGCTCTACATGTGTTAATTTTGTATTCTACCAATTTGCTCATAGTGCTTATAAACACTAAGAGTTTTATAGAAATAAGGCACATAGAACTTGGCTGTGAATGGAGGTGATTCACCCGAGAGTAACTCATTTGGAAAATGTTACAGGATGTACTGGTTTCTTTTAGTTTCCTGAATATGAGCTTTGAGCACTATTTTTAAGCCAATGAAGCTGTTAGAGAAAGAAGCTGATATGTAAAAGAAAAATAAAGAAACAAACAGAACAAAAAGGAGCCAGTGGGCCAAGATCATACGACAATTAAGAGGAAATAGGAATGGCAGTCAGTGGAAGAAAAAGGTGCCTGCTGAGCCATTTCCCCAAACTAGATAAGGCTGTTGAAAGAATTATTATCTACTGGTTCTCATTTTGGTTTTGAGGATAAGGTAGTTCAGAGACAGAAGAGGGAACCTTAGAAGAGTATATACTAAGAAGTTTTAGAGGGAGAGAAAGGACTGATCAGAATACAGAGAAGAGACATACATATTACACTGATTATAAAATGTGAAATAAAAACAGAACAGAATTATTTAACATATGCTGTGAAATTCAAATTAAGGAAAGGCAAACCAATTCTTACAGGTTTGGTCGGCACTAATGTGAGCATTAGCACATAGTGGAATGATTGGTACCCAAGAAAGAAGATACTTGTAGGGTATACAATGTGGATATTTTTTGTTCTCTCTGCTATAGTCATGCACCATTTAATTATAGTTTTAAATCCAAAGAAATGCCTTGTTTGAGGAACGTTTTAGGCATTTTAATGGATTCTTTTATCTACCACCCTTCTTCAACCCAATCCCTTTTAACACCCCAACACCGGATAGGAGAGAAGGGGTGTTGATATTTTTTTATGTAAATTACAGTTTATTCACTTTGTATCCCTGCTGTAGCCCCTTCCCTCATCCCCTCTTAAACCTACCCCTTACCTCATCTTCTTCCATGTCCCTCCCTAAGTCCACTGATAGGAGAGGTCCTCCTCTCCTTCCCTCTGACCCTAGCCTGTCAGGTCTCCTGAGGATTGGCTGCATTGTTTTCCTACCAGGCCTACCACAGAAGGCCCTTGAAAGACTGTACCCTGCAAGGTGTCCAAAGAGATGCTGAGATTTGTATCCAAACTTTGGGCAGAATGCAGAGAATCTTATGGAAGAAGGGGCGATAGGAAGACCTGGAGGGAACAGGAGCTCCACAAGGAGAACAACACATAGAAAAACTCTGGGCACAGGGAGGGGTCTTTTCTGAGATGGATACTCCAACCAAGGATCACGCCTGGAGATAACCTCAAACGCCTACAACCCCTACACAGATTTAGCCATGGCAGCTCAGTCTCCAAGTGGGTTCCCTAATAATGGGAACAGGAACTGTCTCTGACATGAACTCAGTGTCTAGCCCTTTGCTCACTTCCCCCTGATGGGCACTGAGATCTTTTTAGACCACTTCCTGCTTATAGCAATATTGGGTTTCATAGGGCAATCTTAGTATTCATTTCATCATCTCTCTTATGACCACTTGAGAAACCATCAACAGCAGCAGGAATCAGGAGGAGGAACAGCTGCTCCTCCTCTCTTGGTACTCTGGTCATTTTATACGTTCTATAGAGTCTCCAGAATTAAACTTTCTTCACCTGGCAGAATCACAACCCTGCCAAAACGCACACGAGGCAAATGTCTGCTGCTGTGGAAATCTGAAGCAGCCCCATATCCTGAACTTGAGATAAAACACAACTGCCCTGTCGTGTAACTTAGTTATTATGTATAATTGAGTGCTTTTTATAAAAACTGATTTAGTGACAATATCATAGGTTGATAAAATCCTATAGGACCATCATTTTTAAATATGGCCCATCAATGACTGACCCTTGTTACTGTCCCTGAGTGTGCTGCTTAACTACCACTTGATCTTGTAGAATCTAGATTGTAGTATCATGCTTTTGTAAGGGTGGGCGGAAGATTAGTTGATCTATATAAAGTATCTAGGAAAGCTGCTGGTATCTAGGAATTAATCTGAAAGCAAGAATATGTATTAATTTAAAGGAGCCTATCTTAACTGGACTCTGAAGATAAAGAGATCTGTTAATTAGTACAACTGTGGGTTTACGAAACAGCAGCTGAGTTCATGTCAGAGAAAGACCCTGTACTCCTTAAGAGGGAACCCACTTGGGAACTGAGCAGTCAATGGTCTTCCATTGAACAGGGGGTCTAGGTCCTCTCCATGCATGGTCCATAGTTGGAGTATGAACTCAGTGTCAGGCTCTTTGATCACCTCCCCCTTGGGGGGTGCAGTCTTGCCAGGCCACAGAGGAAGATGATGTAGTCAGCCTTGATGAGATCTGATAGGCTAGAGTCAGATAGAAGGGGAGAAGGTCTTCCCCTATCAGGGGACTAGGGAAAAGGCATAGGGGGAGAAGAGGTAGAATGGGTGGGACTGAGGGGAGACAAGGTCGCGGACTGTAGTGGGGATACAAAGTGAATAAATTTTAATAAATAAATATATAAGGAGGGGCGGAGCCAAGATGGCGACGAGTACACACCGTTTCTGAGCGGTGGAATACCGGAACTTCTGAGTTGGTGAATGGAAGGACCTCTAACCCAGGAAAACAACGGTGGAGATTTCTAGACCTACAGGGAACATCACAGGAGGTGAAAACTTTGGTCTCGGGTCACCCGGGGACTTGTTTGGGGAAGGAGAGAAACGGCCCTTTGATCTCGCGGCACTCCCCTCCCCCAGACCTCC
>REGO01000388.1:1499465-1517264 GCA_010120015.1 Rhombomys opimus | reverse complement strand
AATTGGGACTTTGTACCAATGTTCATTTAGGTGTCATCCACCCAAAGAGCATCAGACCCGTCCGATACCTTTTTCTCAGAGGCGGGACCTGGGGCATCAACCCGCATGCAATCAGACTTAGAAGTCACCAACACTCATCCTTTTCTCCAGTAACTGTAGGCACATGAAAGCCGCTGCATCTCACTCCTGCTGCCTTTCTTCTTTATCATCAGAGACTATATAACCTTGCACTGTGAACAATAAGGCATTCTCCTTTATATTACATTCAGAAGAATTCATTAATTAAAGAAAATATTGATAAGGGTAGAAGTGTGAGGGGCAGGTTCAAATTGTGCAACTATGTATGTCCTGAAAGAGTCAGTGAAGAATGATTTGCACACTGGGCCATTCCTTCATTAAAACCTTTGGGCAAGCTAAGTGGTGAGTTCTTCCTAGCACCCAGCTGTCGGTCAGATGGGGTTTGTATCCTACAAACATGAAAAATCCATTAGTAAGCAAAACTCTGGAGTGCTAAAATCTCAGCAGAAAGGAATTATAGGTCTGCTGCCTCAAAAATATCTGAAAAATTTTAATATTTTCAGACCCCTTGAGAAGTGCTGTTAGGTGTACTTAAAAAGATTTTTATTCTTGTAGGGAAGATTATGTTTTCAATGATGTTTATAAAAATCATATTGTACAATGTACCTAAATTGCAAATTCCCTTTAAAAGAACTCAAACATATCACTAATTTTGGACCAGTGCTGGAGGTAAGGATGTGTATACACATACACACACATACACACACACACACACACACACACACACACACACAAAGCTCAGATGTGTAAGGAATCACAGTCCACAACCCTTTCTTTCCATTCATCAGTTATGATCAGAAACACTTCTTGCCTTGCTTTGTTTAGTTTGTGAATAATAGTCAATAAAAAGTAGAAATGTATTTATAATTTAGAGGTGAATAACATTGTAAATACTTATTCAATTACATGAAAGAAAAATTAAAAATCTCCTTAGGTTTTTGCAAAAGTCCTTATTAATTTCCAAGAAATACACACCTTACGTTTCAATTAGATGTGTTTTTTTTACAAAGTGAAATCAATACAAAAATATTTCATGATGATAATTTCCAGAAAAATAATACTACCTTCACTGAAACCTCCTGAACAAAATTGAATGAGGTGAGATGAATTTTAAATTTTCATGATATACTGGAGAATTATCATGATATGCCACAGAATAAAGCACCTTTCTCTCATTTTGATTTATAAAGCTAAGGAGTACATTATTTCCCTGTTATTGATTTTCTGTGGGCAGAAAAATATCTATAAATCCCATAAATTCCTAACCTGAAAACCTCCCAAAAGTAATCCATAGAATTTGAAAGTAATTTGGAAAAGAGATTGAGGATTAAGTAGTCTATACGTTTATGACCTCAGGTTCTCCTCCACAAACTTTATTCCCTAGGTGCTTTATGAAACAATATTGCAGAGGAGATGTTGGGCTAACCAAAATTCGGATATCTTTAGATGTTTCTCAGATAATGGCAAAGGGTCAGCTAAGGTCTTGACATCTAAAACATTTCAAGATGAAGGAATTTCTTAGGAAAAAAAATGTACCATAATTACTTCAAAGAAGGATCACATCCATCATAAGGGTGTTTAAAAATCTTCCTGTGAAACATATTTTGAGTTCAAATGGGTAATATATTTAAATGTTTTTGCAGGTTTATCATCAAAGTAAGAGATTTTGCATTAAAGTGAGCTGTGAAATTTAAATAAAACAAAACAAACAAATATACAAGCAAAGAGAAATTAATAGGGAAAAGGTGCCATTTTTATTCTCCACACAAATTATTTTTTCTGTTCCCCAACTTAAGGCCCTGGATCTGAATACATTTGGAGACAACTTACATAACATGAAAATTGTTGGCTGTTAAAAAAATTCTCTATTCCAGTTTAACTGAGAACAGAGGAACATTACATGGTTTTTGTATGACTGTTATGGAAAAGATATTTTGAGCAGCTGTAACCAAGATAGCAATAAAAATTGGAGGTCAAATTGTCTTTATTCCAGATTAAAGTGCTCAGCATTTTCAGTGTTCAGCACTCAGAAACAACATGCTCTAATGAGCCTTAGGTTTCCTATTCGCAATTTTCTATAATATCAATTACCATCAGTGATCTGCCGCTCCCAGCAGATTATTTTGTGTTTATTCTAGACTCAGCCCTTAGACAAATTTGCTGAAACCGAACTGTATTACCTAAACCATAGTACTAACATTTATGATCCACAGTGTTAAATATATCATAAATAACTCTACATATTTTTGAGGATCTATTATATGTCAAACATGATGTGTATATTATATGAGATAGTTGACATTAATGTTTCTATATGAAAGACATAAGACCTGAGATCAAGTAGGAAAACTGGTTTGTCCTTTGAACAGATAGTAGTCATACTGATAATTTGTAGCATTGTTTGAGCTATAGTATATGTGTTTCTGTCTTTTTTTTTTATAATTAAGGAAGAGTTTCTTGACACTTTATTCAGAATTTCTTAAGTATATATGTGTTGATAGTTTACAAAAATGTTCTAACCACAAACTGTCTTATGCTACTTATTCTCTTATTTATGGTTCCAATTTGGGGTTAAAGTAACTATCATGTAGTGTACACACATGTTTTATATAATAAACATCATATGTATTGTTAAAGATTAGGGAAACCAAAATAATAATGAGAGGGTACATGAAATTAAGAAACTAAACTTGAACAATAAAGCCAGCATATGAGGCACTGTGTCATTTTTTTTTTCATAAATTCATGGCAAACTACAAGGTTGCTTTGCTGTCAGACCCCTCATTTCCCTCTTCAGCAGCCCTGATTTCCTTTGACGAATGGAAATAGGAATAGTCATAATATTGGAGCCTTTTCATTCTTCATTCATCAGGCTGTATTCATCCAGCACTAGCTCCATTTTTCTGTTTCCTTAAACAACGGAACCAACATCTACATAAACCAACAAAGTATTTTTTTCCTCAGTCTTACAGAACTTATTTTTTAACATCTCATTATGTTACACTTTATTTTTTCTTTGTTTATTTATTTTTAAAATTTTAAATTAATTACAGTTTCTTCACTTTGTTTCCCAGTTGTAGCCCCCTTCCTTTTCCCCTCCCAAACCCACGCTCCCTCCCTCTTCTCCCATACCCCTCCCACAGTCCACTGATAGGGGAGGTCCTCCTCCTCTTCTATCTGATCCTAGCCTACCAGGTCTCATTAGGACTGGCTGCATTGTTTGTCTTCCTCTGTAGCCTGTTAAGGTTGCTCCCCCATCATGGAGATGTGATCAAAGAGCGAATCATGTCAGAGACAGTCCCTCTTCCCTTTACTAGGGAGCCCACTTGGAGACTGAGCTGCCATGGGTTACTTCTGTGCAGGGGTTCTAGGTTTTCTCCATGCCTGGTCCTTGGTTAGAGTATCAGTCTCAGAAAAGACCCCTGGGTCCAGTTATTTTGGTTCCTTTGCTCTCCTTGTGAAACGCCTGTCCCTCCAGGTCTTTCAAAGTTTGGCTATGAGTATCTGCTTTGATACCCTCCTTGGTATAGTCTTTCAGAGGCCCTCTGCAGTAGGCTTGTCTTGTTCCCTGTTTTCTCTCTTCTCCTATGTCAGTCCAGTTTGCCTTTCTGAGTGAGTATTGGTTATCTTACCCAGGGTTCTCTTTCTTGCAGGTTTTAGTACTTCCTAATTTGCTCTGTATTGAAGTGACTTCTTCCACCTCCTAGTTACTCTCAAATGCCTCAGGAATTCCAGATATCTTTCCTGTGCTCACAACAGCCACAGTGACTGAATGCAGTAAGGCCTGGTGTGGTCCTGCTGGCTCTGTGCAGCTGGACTTTCTTCATCTGTCAAATCTTGAGTTTTATTGGTGGATAATATGACTGTCACTTCCACACACAAGCATGCTAACTTGGAGAGAGGGTGAAATAAATGAAGTACGGCACCAAATTTCCTCTTCTTATAATCTGAAATGTTTAGAAAAGCATACACTTTGACAGACACTTAGCTGAGTTTGAAAGGGGTTCCATTTGCAGAGGGCAAATGATTAAGAATCAAAAACCCACGCTCAAGTCAAAGAAATGCCACTTAGAATTATGATTTTCACAACAAGACCCTGAGAGACTTGAGTTTTGCTTGAATGTGTTTTAGAGCCTGCTGACTCAAGGGTGGAAACTTGTGAGCTCTAAAGTATTGACATCCTCATTGATCATTACCGAACTTACGGTAAGGAATTTATAATAATACAATTATATTATCACTAAATAAATGAAGATGAATCCATGTGAATCTCTAATCCTATTCTAAGAAATGATTCCATTTCTTTTTTATAATATTTATTTTAAACATGGTTGAACAAGTATCCCTTTTGTGTACTTGAGCAAGCTTTGGGTATATACCTAGCAGTGGTATAGCTGGGTCTTGAGGAAGCACTATTCCTAATTGTCTTAGAAAGCACCAGATAGCTTTCCAGAGTGGTTGTACCAGTTTACATTCCCACCAGCAGTGGAGGAGGGTTCCCCTAATAGCCAGAACCTGGAAACAACCCAGATGTCCATCAACGGAAGAATGGGTACAGAAATTATGGTATTTCTACACAATGGAATACTACTCAGCAATCAAAAAGGAGGAAATCATGAAATTTGCTGGCAAATGGTGGGATCTAGAAAACATCATTCTGAGTGAAATATCCCAGAAGGAGAAAGACAAACATGGTATATACTCACTTATATAGACCTATAAGATATGATAAACATAATGAAATCTATACACCTAAAAAAGATAATCAAGAGAGCGGACGTGGGGTAAGATGATCAATCCTCATTTAGAAAGTCAGATGGGATATGCATTGAACGCATGACAGGAGTCTACTGAGCACATCTGAAAGACTCTAACTAGCAGTGTTTTCAAAGCAAAGACTCATGACCAAACCTTTGGCAGAGTACAGGGAATCATAAGAAAGAAGGGGAGTTAGTCTGATGGGGAAAGGATAGGAGCTCCACAAAGACCAAATATATCTGGGCACAGGGTCTTTTCTGAAACTGACATTCAACCAAGGACCATGTATGGATATAACCTAGAACCTCTGCTCAGATGTAGCCTGTGGTAGCTCAGTAACCAATTGGTTTCCCAAAGTGAGGGGAACAAGGACTATTTCTAACAGGAACTCAATGAAGATACCTGATAAAACAGGATCAGATGAATGGGGGGAGGTTCCCCCTATCAGTGGACTTGGAAAGGGGCACAGTGGTGATGAGGGAGGGAGGGACTGGGAGGGAATGAGGGTTCGGGGCACGCCTGGGATACAGAATTAATAAAATGTAACTGATAAAAATAAAATTAAAAAAAAAGAAGAAGAACAACAGAGCCAAGAAATCTGGGACCAGGTGGTGCAGATTCCTAAAAAAAAAAAAAAAAAAAAAAAATTATTTTAGCCAGAATATATCCTGATTGAAACTTAAAAAGCACGAAGAGACAGTATTATCTTTCTGATTGAAATAAAGAGTTATGACGCCAACTTTGGAAATACAATACTCAAAGGGATAGAGCAAATTTAAAATGCTGACTATTTGAGCAGGGACGCTTATTGGTAATTTTCGCAATGAGATTCCTTCACAGACTTCATGTTGAATTCCTGGTAATTGTCAGTCTGCTAGTATAAATGGCAAAATGAATGTTAAAACAGAAATAAAGATAGGAACCATGTGGTGGTGAGGTAACGCAGCACTACGCAGACGTGCCCACTGTATCAATAGAGATAGAAAATGGTAGAGGGAGGGACACACAACTTCATTAAAATGCATAGAATAGCCTGAAGATTTTGATAGAGAGGGGCCTGAATGTCATTGCCTGTGGACAAGCCCCTGTGGCAGAAAAGGAAAGGGAAAAAAAAAGTAATTTCTTCTAAAACGCCCAGAAAGGAATACAGTCCTGTCAACAACTTGATTTCAGTCCAAGGAGAACAAAAACTGCACCTCTACCCTCCAGGTCTTTGAGAAAACAGGTTTGTGATTTTCAAGCCTCTAAGTTTATAGCAATGTGTCACTATGGAAGTAAGAAATAAGCACATGACTGTTAGTTAATTGCACCCTGAATAGATTTTCATCATCATATGTAACAATCGCTGAACCTTAACTCGTTCCCTAAGTGTGAACTTGTTTAACTTTCGGGCGTTCATATCCTTCCAACGTTCTACTTCTCTTGCTTCCTTTTTTTTTTTTTTAATAGTTGGATGACAGGTCACACCTTATTCCTAATTGTTCACACTCAGTTCCTGAAAAAGGCGTATAAAACAAGGTAACGAGCAGATTGCCTCCCCGTTGTCCATCTATTAATAGCGGCTTTCAAGTTATATTACACCTGCTTAAAAGAGACACCCACAGAAATCCTCAGCACCTGTTACTACCTTGAGAAACTGCCGTTCACCATGACACACTTGCCAAGAATGATGAATAAAACATTTGGCTCCAGCATTACCTTCTGTGTGAAAATAGTGAATCACCTGTGTCTAAGGCATAGATGAGTTTGGCAAAAAATCCACTCCACTGCATTTTGATTTTTGTTTCAAAATTTACTTGAACCCCCCTTTGGTTGGCTTCACAGTACAGAATGACAGAAACAAAAACACACAGAAGAATATTTTCCTGGTTCAACTTTGGCTTCCAAGAAGAACAATTATAGGTGATTAGCAGTGTAAAATCCAGAGAGAAAGAAACAAGGCTGAAGACACCAAATAAAAGTGTTGATGCAGAATATTTGTAGAGACAACCAAAGAGGAGGTAAACCTAGACAGTACATATTTCACATACCCGCAGACTCTCAGTCACAAAATGGCCTGCATAAAAAGACTGATGACAGGGTGTTTGAAATGACTTGATGAGAACTGTACATGCTCTAAAGGCTATTGGCCTAGGTTCAAGGAGAAAGCCAGTTCCTGTGTATTGAGTCCTGAATTTGATACACAGATTATGAAACACACATGCACACTTACACACACACACACACACACACACACACACACAGTTGCACACATACACACAAATGCAATAAATGAACAATAAATAAATTAGTAACAATACAATAAAACAAACAATTTAACATAATTCTATACATAAGTTATATAGAATAAATTATTAAAATAAATAAATAATAAGAAAAATATTCAAAGAATTAGATTAAGAGGAAAGAAAGGCTGATTCTCCAAGCTCCTCAAACAAAATTTTAATTTGTGTGCATGTAGCAGTTTTGTTAGACTGGGGATTTTTGACAACAGATGTGTTTGAATCAAACAAGTTTCTCTTAATAGAAGATCTTATTGTTTAATTGGGTTATTTGGTTTGTTCCTTTTTTTTTTTTTTTTTTTTTTTTTTTTTTTTTTTTTTTTTTTTTTTTTTTTTTAACTGTTTCCCTGCCATTCGATAATTCTCTGTTTAGCTCTGTACACCATTTTTTAATTAGATTACTTGGTTTTTTTTTTTTTTTTTTCTTTAGTTCTTTATATATTCTGGATATTTGTCTTCTGTCTGAGGCAGGGTTTGTGAGGATATTTTCTCACCCAGGCTATATTGACAGCATTCTTTGCTTTGCAAAAGCTTTTCAGTTTCATGAAGTACTATTTATTAATTGTTTATCTTACAGCCTGATCTGTTGGTGTTCTGTTCAGGAAGTTGTCTCCTGTGCCAATGATTTCGAGGCTATTTCTCAATTTTTCTTCTAGTAGATTTAAAGTGTCTGATTTTATGTTGAGGTCTTGGATCCTCTCAGAATTAGTGCAGGGTGATAAATATGGATTTATTTGCATTTTTCTACTTGTAGACATACAGTGAGACCAGCACCATTTCCTGAAGTTGTTATTTTTTTAATTAAAAAATGGGAGTGATCTAGAACCCCTGCACAGATGTAGCCCATGGCTGTTCAGTGTCCAAGTTGGTTCCATAGTAATGGGAACAGGGATTGCCTCTGACATAAACTGATTGGCCTGCTCTTTGATCACCTCCCCCTGAGAAGGGAGCAGCCTTACCAGGCCACAGAAGATGACAATGCAGCCACTCCTGATGATATCTGATAAACTAGGATCAGAAGGAAGGAGAGGAGGACCTACCCTATCAGTGGACTTGGGGAGGGGCATGTGTGAAGAAGGGAAGGTGGGATTGGGAGGGGAGGGGGGAGGGGTTTATGGAGGGATACAAAGTGAATAAAGCATAATTAATAATAAAAAAAAAGAAAAAATAGGAGTGAGGGGAACAGGGACTGTCTCTGACATAAACTCAGTGGCTGGCTTTTTGATCACCTCCCCCTAATCAAGGAGTAGCCTTGCCAGGCCACAGAGGAGAAAAATGCAGCCACTTCTGATGAGACCAGATAAACTCAGGTCAGATGAAATGGGAGCAGGACCTCCTCTATTAGTGGACTTGGAGAGGGGCATAGGAGGAGATGAGGTAGGAAGAGTGGAATTGGGAGGGGATGAGGGAAGGGCCTACAGCTGGAATACAAAGTGAATAAACTGTAATTAATAAAAAATAAAAATTTAATTAAAAATGGGGTACAAAGCTAAACAGGATTCTCAACAGAGCAATCTCAAATGACCAAGAAACAATTTAAAAATGCTCAATATCCTTAGGTTCTTAATCATTCAGGGAAGTTCAAATCAAACTGACTCTGAGATTCTATTTTATACCTGTCAAAATGTCTAAGATCAAAACCACAAGTGACAGCAAAATCAGGCAGGGTTGAGAAGAAAGGGGGAAACTCCTGCATTGATGACGGTAGTGCGGACTTGTATAACAGTTTTGGAAATCAATCTGACACTGTCTCAGAAAATTGGGAAAAGCTCTACCTGAAGAACCAACTACACCACTCTTGGGCATATACCCATACTTGTATGTTCCCCACACAACAAGTACATTTGCTCAACCAAGTTCACAGCAGCTTTGTTCACAATAGCCAGAAACTGGAAACAGCCCAGATGTTCCTCAACCTAAGAATGGGTAAAGAAACTGAGGTACATCTACACAGTGCAATACTATTCAGCTATTACAAACAAGGACGTCATGAAATTTGCAGACAAATGGATGGATCTGGAAAAGATCATCCTGCATGAGGTAATCCAGAACCAGAAAGAAGTGCTTGCTCTATACTCACTACAAGTGGATATTAGCCCTATCTACCTACTATAACCTGGAGACCTAAAGAAGCTAAGGAACTAGAAGGATTCTAGGGAGGATGCTAAATGCTCATTCAGAAAGGCAAATAGAATAGACACCAGAAGTGGTTGAAAACAGGGAACAGGGTGCCAGCCTTCCATAGACGTGTTCTGAAAAACTCCACCAAGCAAGGGAATCTAAGGAGATGCTGGGACTCAGAGCCAAAATTTAGGCAGAATGCAGGGAGTCTTATGGAAGAGTGGTGGTGGGATAAAAGAACCCAGGGAAGACAGGAAATCCACAAAAAGATCAGCAGAGGAAACAAATCCAGGCCCAAGGGGATGTGAGAAGATGGATGCACAAACCAAGGACAATGGGTGGAGAGGACCCACATCCTTGAGATGTAGACAGTAGGCAGCTTGGTCTCCATGTAGGCCATCTCATACCTCTGAAACATGTACCGTTGTTATCATTCTTTTTTAATTTTATTTTTTCATATTAATTGCAGTTTATTCACTTTGTATCCCAGCTGTAGCCTCCTCCCTCTTTCCCTCCCAACTCCCTCACCTTTTCCCATGCCACTCTCCAAGTCCACTGAAAGAGGAGGTCCTCATTCTTTCTTACTCTCTTTTTTTCTGCATTTTGTCCTCCAACATTCTCTGACACCCCACAGTCTAATATCTAAAAGATAACAGAGTAGCTAAAATAGCACAATACTTCATAATAAAAATTTTCAAAAGGATCAGTAACCAATTAGAACCTTTACCTAGGAGAATGAAGTGATAAAAAGCTGCCAGAATAATTAAATGTTTAGTAAGATGGAAAGAAAATAAAAATAAGAGAAAAAATAAGAAAAGAAACTAAGACTCCAAAAAAAAAAGATACAAAATGTCTGAAAACCAATCAATCAAAGTCACAGTGTAAAGTATAGTTAACTGACAAGACCAAGGAGATAAACTTCAAGCATAAAGTATAAATGCAAAGCAATAATACAGTGTATCACAAAGGAACAAAAATATGATCATTACCAATATTTCTAAGAGTTCTAGATAGCTTTAAAAGACCAAACTTAAGAATTCATGACATAGAAAATAAAAAAAAAGTCTAATGTTATTGACATCTTAGTGAAAAGTATTAAGACAGAGAAAAAAATTTCCAAGCCAAGAGAAAGAAATGGCCATCAAAGCATAAGAGTAATTTAGAATCTAAAATAGACAGGCTCAAAGAATGTCACCCCAACATAATTGTCAAGATGTGAAAACAGAAACAAACAAACAAACAAAAAACAATATTAAAAGATACAAGGGGCTGCATTGCCGTCCTCTGTGATGACCGGATAGGCTAGGGTCAGATAGAATGGGAGGAGAACCTCCCCTATCAGTGTACTAGGAGGGGTATAGGAGGAGAAGAGGGAGGGAAGGATTTTGAAGAGTCAAAATGGGGGCCACAGCCTGGATAAATAGCTAATAAATTGTAATACATAATAAATTAAAAAAATTTAAAGTTGCAAGGGGAAATGCCAACTCACATACAAAGGAAGAAACATCAGAATCTGATCAGATCTCTATTGTCAGAAAGTTTGACAGCCAGAGCATTAAGGAATAATAAATTTCAAGCTTTAAAGTAAATAACTGACAAACAATATTGCTACATACAGCAATGGTAACTCTTAACTCCGATTGATAAACAACATCATTTCAATGTAAGTACAAACTAAGGCATTTTATACAACCAAGACAAGACTGCAGTGTAAAATATTTTATATACACAGAGGAAAAAGAAAAAATATAATCCACAAGGGTTTATGAAAGAATATATTTATGGGAGTAATATATGAATATAGGGGAGCTCAGAAATGCTGTACTTCCCAACAGTAAAGTACCAAATCCTGAATACTCAGGAAAGAAAGAAAATAACTATCAATAATTAAAACAAACAAAACAGAATAAAAATGAAGAAACTTGTAAATGTTGTTTTTATTTATTGAGATGAGGAGATGAGAAGAAAGCCATTCCCAAGCCTTTCTGGCCCTTTCTGAACTCTCACTGGCTCGTTCAATTCAGCTGTTCTGACCTAACCTCCTCTCTAAGCTGACTGACTCAAATGGCATCTGACTGAATTGCTTTGCTGGCTTCAATTAATTCTAACAAAATATTTTAATCTTTTGGTTCTTTTTCATTCCCGACTCGTTCTGTCTGTACCTATGTCTAGCTTTTTCTTTCTCTACCCTGTCTCTTTAAAAGTGTCCCAGGAACCCATACACAGATGTAGCCCATGTCAGCCTAGTGCTCAAGAGGGTTCCCTAGTAAGAGAAACAGGGACTATCTTTGACGTGACTTCAGGGATAGCTCTTTGATCACCTTCCCCTGAGGAGGAGAGCAGCCTTACTAGGCCAAGGAGGAAGAAAATGCAGCCAGACCTGATGAGACCTGATAGGCTAGGGTCAGTGGGTAGGGGAGCAGGACCTCCCCTATCAGTGGACTGGGGGGAGGGGCATAGGAGAAGAAAAGGGAGTCAGAGTGGGGTTGGGAGGAATGAGGGAGGGGCCTACAGCTGGGACAGAAAGTGAATAAACTGTAATAAATAAATAAATAAATTTAATTAAAAAATTAAAAAAAAACTGTCCCAGGAATCAATTTTCTGCAAAAGTTATCCCTCACTCTCCTGAGACACTCTTAAGTAAACTCTCCTTGCTTTTCGGTTCTTGTGAGAGTTGGGTAAATCCCATCTCTGGCTCATTCTGTCAGATCTGTCTCTGATTCATCACTTTGTCTGATCCTCAATTAGATGTCACTTCCAAAAATGGGAGCTTCCTTGTACAAATTAACATTCCATTCATTGTCGGTATCAAAGGTGTGAACTAAGGGTGTACTAAAGGTGTCTGCATTCCAACCAGATCATACTGTAATCCAGAGTGTGTCTGCGTTTCAGCCAGATCACATAGGCCTAGAAGGTTATTGGATCTGATACCTTGCCAGAGAAACCATGTTGGTGGATCAAAATTTCTCTAGAAAACTATAAGAAATAGCACACTTTCTTAGTGACATCCTTATTACAAATGGACTCACCTCATATTTTTAAAAAAGCCAACAACAGGGTAATTGATTTGATGAAAAACCAAGATCCAACTATCTGCTCTCTCCAAAAACACAAATAACTGGTAAAAACACATCCATAAATAGAAATAAAGGACATCAGTATTCTTTGTCAAAGGAATCTGTCAATAAGCTGTTGATATATTATTAAGTAGACTTCCAGCCAATATATCATAAGAAGCAAAGAACACTATACGTGGATAAAGATATTAACATAACAACTGTAAATTTTTCTGAACTGAATATTTGCACTCCCAAATTCATGAAACACTAAACATAAACACTAAAAGGCAAAAATTTAAAATTGAAACAAACACAATAGTGTGAGATTTAGATATCTCACTATAATTTTTATTTATGTCCTACATACTAAAACAGCAAAGAATTCAAGAAGTCATATTGAAAATGAATTAAATATAGCAGATATTCATAGATTATTACACTTAACAAATAGACATACATTTTCTCCAGAGCTGATGGAGAGGTATCCAAAATTTACTGCACTGTAGGCCAATTTCCTAGATTTATTTCTGTTGGTACAATAAAATTTCCATAAAAATACCAATATTACAAAGTGTTGATTGCAGCTCTCAATTCAAGGTTTTGATTCATTATTGCATAACTTGAAGCAGCTTATAAATTGTACTCAAATTTAAAAAGAGAAAAACAAATATATTCATTTGTTTGCTTAATTTATTCACTTTTACACAAATTAGCACCTCTGCACAGATGTAGCCCATGACAACTCAGTCTCCAAGTGGTTTCCTAGTCATGGGAACAGGGATTGTCTCTGATGTGAACTCAGTGGCTGGCTCTTTGCTCATCTACCACTGAGGAGGGAGCAACTTTACCATGCCAGAGAAAAAGACAAAGCAGCCACTCCTGATGAGACCTGATTGGCTAGAGTCAGATGGAAGGAGAGGAGGACCTCCCTTATCAGTGGACTGTGGGAGGGGCATGGGAGGAGAAGAGGGATGAAGGTTGCGCCAGCTGAGTTATAAAGTGAATACATTGTAATAAATAAAAAAAAATAAAATTTTAAAAATAAAAAACCAAACCGGTAAAAATAAAAACATTTAGTTGAGTAGTATCCTTAAAAGCCCTGCTTCCTGTGGTATATGTATCATTTATTCTACCTACAAAAGTTCTAGCTCTGACTAACACCTTTGATATTCCAATTATCCTAATACATTAATTTTCTCAGTTTTACTTGGGGCATGATACTGTTTACAGACAATCACATCACTAACATTACTGGAAGCTTAATTCATCCTAATTTTAAAATACCACTTGAAAAAATTCAATTGTTTCATTCCTCCCACACACTGATAAATGTATGTGTTATGACTCTACCCAGAAGGATTTACTCAAATTTCCCTAATGTATTCCCATAGGTTAATCACATCAAATGGCCAGCAAAAGCTAATTCAAAGAGAAACAAAGAACACTGACTTATTGTGCACAGCAAATTAAGGCTAACATATTGCCTCTGTACTCCAGATTCCCAGTGTTCTACATTCATCCTGAAATAGGAATTAGTGTGGATTGCATTTGTTGCCCTGAAAGAACTCATGTTTTGCCCTCAGGTAAGCATAGGTTACTGTGAAGAGCCTTGTTGGAATGTACATTCTCAGTGGGGTTCATATTACTATTATGTGTCTATGAGCATAGTCACGCAAACACTGATTTATTTCTCTAGTACAAATTTATGAGGTTAGGGTAATAGGATCATCCTAAAACTTATAAATACTTGTGTGTTAAGACCACATTGATAGGATCTTTTTCATGTGAAACTGTAGTATTATTTCTTTGATCATATTTTGTGAACATATTTTATGGTTTGAAGTACGTTTATTTTGTCACATTCTCATACCTTTCCAATATGTAAGCCATTAATCCTATAATTGCAAACATAAATTTGGTGTGTTTTCATATGCCTATCTAGTTATCCTGCTGTTGATCTTGTCTTTTTGACACAAGAATCTCTTCAGGGCACTGAAGTTACATTTGTTTACATTCTGAATCTCATTCTTTTGCATTGAAATAGTGAAAATGCGTTCAAATACATTCAATTTTGGGAAGGAAAATAAAATTTCAAAAATGTTGCTGCATGATCATCAGGCAACACTAAAATATACATATAGGAAAGAAGGCCAGAATGCAAATAAAGTGGGTGTGTACAGAAGCATGAACCATTTTATTTTGTCTATCTATCAATCAATCAATCTATCTATCTATCTATCTATCTACTTATTTATTTATTGTCTATGGAATACAAACTCATTTTAGATAAAGTAAATCTCTTCCAAGCCATTTCTTTTTTTCTTTTATTTTTATTTTTATTTTTAGTTATGTTTTATTAACTCCGTATCCCAGCTATATTCCACTCCCTCATTCCCTCCCAATCCCATCCTCCCTCCCTCATCTCCTCCCTGCCCCTTTCCAAGTCCACTGACTGGGGAGGACCTCCTCTCCTTTCATCTGACCCTGTTTTATCAGGTATCATCAGGACTGGCTGCAAAGTCCTCCTCTGTGGCCTAGCAGGACTACTCCTCACTTGGGGGATGGGGAGGACAAAGAGCCTGCCATTGAGTTCCTGTCAGAAATAGTCCCTGTTCCCCTTACTATGGGAAACCAATTGGTTACTGAGTTACCATGGGCTACATCCAAGCAGAGGTTCTTGGTTATATCCATACATGGTCCCAAGCCATTTCTAAAACTTGAAATAAGTAGTTATTTTTGTCTTCCATTTAAACTGAATTTCATTCGATTTAAACTATGTTACTGATTAAAAAATATCATATGTAGAATTAACATAAATGTTTTTATCATGGCCCAATTATCATGACATCAAAAAATATTATGTAGTTTATATAGGTCTAGAATACAACAAACAATTCAGATATTGGTTTTTAATATAAATAGAAATAAAAATTTTCTATTCACTTTATTTCTTTCCATTTTTATCATTATCATTTTAAACAATTTATTCAATTTGTATCCCAGCTGTGTCCCCCTCCCTCATCTCCTCTCAATCTCACCCTCCTTTCCTCTTTTCCCTTTATGCCCCTCCCTCAGTCCACTGGTATGGGAGGTCCTCCTCTCCTTTTATTTGACACTAGCCTATCAGGTCTCATCAGGACTGGCTGCATTGCCTTCCTCTGTGGCCTGGCAAGGCTGCACACCCCTGGAGAAGGGAATCAGAGAGCCTGCCACTGAGTTTATGCCAGAGAAAGTTCCTGCTATCCTTACTAGGGTAACCACTAGAAGGCTGAGTGTATGGGCTATATCTTAGCCAGGGTTTTAGGATTTCTTTCCATTTTTAACAAATTTTTACCACAAATTTACCACACATAAAGACACAAGTTATTTGTTCTAAAGTTTTAACCTCATGACTTAAAATAGTGTGAACTCATTTAACTGTATTTATATAACATTAAAAATGAACAAATATATCTGAGTTCATGAACTCAGTGACTGGCTCTCTGTCCCCCCTCCCCCTAATCTAGAGAGGAGAAGCCTTGCTAGGTCACAGAGAAGGACAATATAGACAGCCCTGATGAGACCTGATAAACTAGTGTCAGATGGAAGGGGAGGAGGACCTCCCCTATTAGTGGACTTAAGAGAGGGGCAGGGATAAGATGAGAGGGTGGTTAGGAATTGGGAGGGAATGAGAAAGGGGACCACAGCTGAAATACAAGGGGAATAAACTGGAATTAATATAAAAAATTGAAAGAAAAAAATGAACAAATCATACTAAACATGATCAGAGTTTACATGCTCTACAACAGTCTTAAATTATTCTGACTTACCATTATTCTGACCAAGGATGAAAGTTTATTATGACTGCCATGTAAATGACTAATTATAATATTAAATTCATTAGTTTTACTTTTAGCTTTAGCTTTCAGTTTGTAAGTTATACATAAATAGACTTAAAAAGCCTCTGAAAACTGAAATGTATGTTTAGAAGTATGCATCACACATGAAAGAAATGGAGATAAATTTTAATTTTTCAGAAATCTCAATTAAATATTGAGTGTAAACTATTTTCTAAAGACCCACAGCATGTTTGGATTCAACTGTTAGTATGTACTGAGCATATAACCGCATCAACTGGTATTGGAATTTCCTTCATTTTTTATTCCCTTCAAGCCACCATCTCTTTCTAACTTTCAAAATCAACTCAAATTCTGTTCTGTTACTTGTTTGATTTTTTACTTCTTACAGATTACAATAAACCTCAGTTTCTTAAATCCTGTCCTGATGTCTGACCCAAAGCAATGGGCATGACAAACAGTATTATCCAATACACGGCTCTTTGGCCTTCTATCTTACAGGAACCACCAAAAGGCAGTAACTATCTACCAATAACTGCCAAAACCTTCAGGGGGCTTCCTAAGTTAAACTATTTAACTCTTGTCTATTCTTGGCTTTTTAGCTATTAAACATTGCAATATTTAAATATTTTGTGTCTTTGAAGTAAGGATGACAGAGACAATAGTAAGTAAACTCATGAATTTTTTAATGTTTGTCCTTAATGATCCCCACTACCTCAATCCTGGAAACTTAAACTCTCCAGTTGTCTTCTTTCCTTTGGTGGGTCTGCTAACTTTCCTTCCTATGTTATTTAATCTCACACAATGTTCGATATCTATTTTCCTCATTTCTTCTTATAAGAGAGAGCCACTAATGCATGCAGATTTTGCTAAGCATAAGTTCTACCCACATATATGAGTTTCAGCTTATGAAACCAGCTTTAAGTCTGCTTGGAAAGTGATTTGTTATCCCCATGGCTTTCCTGCCACTTTAGCAACAGCTTTGCCAGTCTGATTATAGTAGGTTTCAGAGTATTAGTCAGAGTATGTATTTTTCAGTGTTATCCAGAAAACTAAAACTGACTATGGTGTTCATTAGAGTAGATTATAGGCTTTGGATAGTCCATTAATGGCTGTCTTCCAACAGAAAGGTCAGCAATTTGGTGACTGTTAAGCCTGTAAGGCTTCTATCTCAGCTAGTCATTACTCTGCGTTGGCCACCTGAAGACTTCTATTCTAATACCAGCAAAGGATGTCTCAATAACAGGATAGACAAACTTGACAATGAGAGTGAGGGCAAGCAGGCAAAAACTAGATTTCTAGTTTCATGTCCTTTTTTTCCAGGTTTCTTTTTATTTGGGTTGCTACCAAATGTGATGGCCCAGATTGAGGGTGGTCTTCCAATTCTAAATGATCTAATCAACAAAATCCCTCATAGTTGTGCCCAGATTCTTGGGTTTTAATTGATTATATATGCTGCCAGGTTGAAAATAAAAATTAGGCACCACATGTACCCACAATTCCAAAGGGATAACACATTAATATCACTGAACTTTCCTGTCTTTCTTTCTTTCTTTCTTTCTTTCTTTCTTTCTTTCTTTCTTTCTTTCTTTCTTTCTTTCTTTCTTTCTTTCTTTCTTTCTTTCTCTTTCTTTCTTTCTTTCTTTCTTTCTTTCTTTCTTTCTT
>REGO01000388.1:1432092-1499455 GCA_010120015.1 Rhombomys opimus | reverse complement strand
TTTCTTTCTTTCTTTCTTTCTTTCTTTCTTTCTTTCTTTCTTTCTTTCTTTCTCTTTCTTTCTTTCTTTCTTTCTTTCTTTCTTTCTTTCTTTCTTTCTTTCTTTCTTTCTTTCTCTTCCTCTTTTCCTTGCTTAATTGCTTACTTGCTTTTATTCAGTGGCATCTAATAGTGGACATTGATGTGTACATTTATGGGACCCCTGAGTGAACTATTTTATATGTATACGTGTACACATATTAGGAGACTCCTATTGTAGTAGGTTTCAATATGGATTTTTCAAAATGTGTATTAGAATTATCCCTTCATATTTGCTCTTCTTTTCTGTCCTTTCATCTACCACCCCATTATAACACTTCCCATTCAGTTATTCCTCTGTAAGCCTTTATACTATTTTGTTCTATTTTCTTTCACCTGACCTCCCTGTGTGTTCCAAGTGGAACACACAGATCTGAAGATTCAAAGCTAATATCTTATATGAGAGAAACCTTATGACTTTTGTCCTTCCTTCTCTGATTGAATAAAAAGAATGAATTCACAGTAATTGTGTCCATCTTCATCTGCTTACCTGAACATTCCATTTCTCTTACTCATTTAATAGTAGTCCATTGTTTATTTGTGCCGTATTTTATTTATCCATTAACAAGGTGATGGACCTCTAGACAGTTTACCTAACTGCTGTTTTGAATACACCACCAATGAAGATATATGAGTCGCCATATTTATAATAGAATATAGAGTCCTTTGGGCATAAAAACATGTGAGTGACTAAGTGTGGAGGCTACAGGTCAGTATGCTTGTCATGTCTCAAGATGTCATACAAGTCGTTTTTGGTGACAGAATCTCTTACTGGAATTATCTGAGTAGTTCAGGCATGCTGGAAAGTTTGCCCATTAAGTATGCCTGTCTCTTTCTAATTCTGAAGTTGCAAGTATGGTCCACTATGCTCAGATTATTAACTTGAGTTCTGGAGATCAAATTCAGGTCTTCATGCTTGCACAGCAAGCATTTTGCCTGAATCATTTCCTAAGCCTCAGAGAGGGTATTTTGATTAGATAAATATAAGGAGAAGCATCAGTTTCTGAACAGGGCTAGGAGAAATAATCATTTATTTGTATTCCCATGGAGAATTCTGATAATATTAACTAAACTTTTTTGTAGACATGCCTAAAGTAAATGCATCATTTATCTAATGAGTGATTGATGAGTTAATGGTTCAAATCTCAAAGAACTTTTCCTCACATTCCCATCGCAGATTTAAAGCATGCAGTGATTTAACTTTTCACCAGAGTGTCAAGCAAGGCTTATCTGGAAAAGACGTTAGTGATTCATGCCACGGGCCTATCTTGCAGCTGAAAAAGCTTTATAATGAGGCACTTCTGCTGCCAGGAGTAAGTTCTTTAGGGAAGACTAAGCAGAAAGGCATCTTGCCAAATTTCACACCCGCTCAGATTATATCTATACTCACAGTTAGGGACAGAGCTGATTTTATGTGATAAAGTTTTACCACCATTGGGAATATTCAGAAGAAAACACTGCAATTGATTTCAAACACAAACTTTTGAGCAGTTTTGACAATGACAATCAGGTTAGGAAAAAATTAGAACTTATTAGAGACTGATATTAAGGATAAATGATTCTTTACATATTAAAATTCTAACACTTAAAAAAATCTGTCAGGTGCTTTTCCTGGGATTTGCATGTACATGAATGCAGGCATGTTTATCCACAGGCGTGCCCTTGAAGATTTCTCTCATATGACACATTTCCAACATAGGTGATTTTTTTCTCTAATATTTCAAGAGTAGAAACACATCATTTTGAGTCTTTATCTCTGGGTGAATTTTAAAGTATGAAATCTAACTTTGATGCATTAAAGAGATTTTACCTCTTTAAACATTCATGGTACCACAGAAGCAGGATACACAAAAAATATCTGTGTATTGTTCTGGTCTCTTGGATCTTTAGCACAAAAATAACAATAGTCATAGGTATTTATAAATAAGTCTACCTTCTTTTAGATATGGGTTAATTTACAGCTCAGAAAATGTACTCCCTGGAGAAATAAAGGAGAAAAGCAAAGGAGACAACCAATAGAGTTGGAGTCCTTTAGTAAATGAACTGAAGTTATTAGCTAAAAAAGGAAAGAAAAGCAGATTCTTTCAGAGGCACTCTATGGTAGGCTCCTGTCCTTTTCTCTGTCTTCTCCCACTTCCAATGTCTATACTGTTTGCCCTGCTGAATGAGGATTAAACATCTTCCCTAAGGTCCTCCTTGTTGTTTAGCTTCTATAGGACTATAGATTTTAGTACATTTATCCTATATTATATGGCTAAAATCGCCTTTTAAGTGAGTATATACTGTGTGTGTGTCTTTTTGCTTCTGGGATATCTCACTCAGGATGATCTTTTCTAGTTCCCACCACTTGTCTGAAAATTTCATGATTTCCTTGTTTTTAATTGCTGAGTAGTATTCCATTGCATAAATGTACCACAAACTCTATATTCATTTGAGGGACATCTATGTTGTTTACAGAGTCTGGATACTATGAATAAAGCTGCCATGAACATAATTGATCAAATATTCTGGTTGTATGGTTGAGCAACTTTCAGATATGCCTAGGAGTGCAATAGCTGGATCTTGATGTTGCACTACTCCTAATTTTCTGAGAAATCACCAGATATATCTCCAAAGTGTTGTACAAACTGTCTATAAATGGATGAATGAATAAATCAATAGAGCATATATGCAGAGTAAAACATAATACAACATGATTGAATCTTAGACAATTATGATAAATAAAAAAGTTAAAGAAAAGAAAAAAGAAAGGCAGAAAACATGGTGTTCTCCAACCTTCCTCAGACTCAACACAGTTTCTCAACCTCCAACACCAGAAGGCATTTCCTGGGAAAATGCAGTTTCTCAACTAGGGAAACATGTAGGCCAACTGTGAGTCTTTATTTATCCCACTTCTCCTTAAATTCATTACTCTAGTTTCATCTTCAGATCTGCAGCAGACCACCTACTATGACCTCCCATCAACCCTTGACTCTGACTCCAGCAGATCACATTCCACTCCAAAGTTCTGTCCTTCCACTTATTACATTACTTTATCCCAGCCCCAACTCAAGCAGGCATTCACTGGGAAACTGCCAGCAGAACCAGACAGAAGCAAGTAGGTCAGCAAAGCAGGCAAGCTGCAGATCTACATTCTCCCTCCTCTTCTCCATATGCAATCCTCCATTTTCACTCTCAGCTCTGTAAGAAACTCCATGCTATCACCTCTTTATATGGTCTGCCCTCATTCAAATGGTGCAAAGCAGATCTTGGTGAAAAACCTACTTCCAGCCCTCATATGAATTCTTTCAGTCTCTTCCCCTCCTTGTCCATCTCCATTCCTAAATCTCAGCTCCCAATACCAAGAAACGCATTTTACCATGAACTCTCATTGGTTACACATATCAGGATTCCAGATCTATCTGTCAGGCAGCACACAATCACCACTCTATCCTGGTGAACCAGAGTGGGCAAGAGAAAGCAAAGAAGAAAACACTACCCAAGAAGACAAGATTAGACATTAGCACTTAGAACTATAATCTTCCCAAACCTGTATTCCTGTATGCCTAGATGCCATCATAAAAACACACTCAGTAAGAGCCAGAATAACATGTTTCCAATAGAGCTCAGCAACCACAACACATCAGGTATTTAGTATTACAGCATAGCTGAAGTATAAGTAAAAGACCTTTACAGGGGTTTTATAAATATTATTTATGTCTTTAATGAGGAAATGAAGAAAACCCTTAAAGAAATCCATGAAAATCAAAACAGTGGACAAAAGTGAATGAAGCAGTTCAGACCTGAAAGTGGAAATAGAATCATTACAGAAAACACAAACTGAGGAAAATGTGGCAATGAAAAATTTAGAAACACCACAGGAACTTTGGCAACAGAACAGAAGAGAGAAGAGAGAAATAACAGGATTTAAAGACATGACAGGAAAAATGGATCTTCAGTCAAAGGAAATGTTAAATCTAAAAAGTTCCCAGGGAAAAACATCTAGGAAATCTGAGACAATATGAACAAACCAGGAACCTAGGGAAAAACTAAATACTACACTTTAATGATAAACAAGTATAACAAACATAGTGACAATCTGTTAAACTCCACCTAAAACTGTGCCTTGTTCAACCATCATCAGAGCAGCATCTTCTTGCACAGAGACCCTCCTCCCCAAACCAAATATTATGCAGAGTTAGAGACCTTGAAACACCCAGCATAAAAGAGATGTGTTCATAAATTCTTCACCTCAGGGCCATGAATCCCTGGGGAGAGCAGAAAAAAGAATGGAATTTTATGAAAGAAGGGAGAGGTAGAAAGACCTGGAGGGGACAGGAATTCTAAAAGGAGATCAGCAACAACAAGGACCTGGGTCCTGGGCATCCTGCAGAGACTGATATCCCCAACCAAGGACAATGCATGGAGAGGACCTAAACACTTGCTCAGTTGTAGCCCATAGACCCAGTCTCTAAGTGGGTGTCCTAGTAAGGGAATCAGGGACTGTTTCTGGAATGAACTCAGTGGCAGGCTTTCTGATCACCTCTCCTTGAGGTGTGCAGTCTTGCCAGACTACAGAGGAAGACAATGCAGCAGATCCTGATGAGACCTGATTGATGAGAGTCAGAGAGAAGGGGAGGAGGACCTCCCCTATCAGTAGACTAGGGGCGGGGCATGGGGGACAAGAGAGATAGAGGGTGGGTGGAAGGAGATAAAGGGGGGGGGTAACAGCCAGGATACAATGTGAATAAATTGTAATCAATAACAAATAAATAAAATTTAAAAAGAATGTCAGAGCCAGAGGAGATCAAGGGCATCAAGACAAGCAGGCCCCTCAATCAACAGGATCAATGCACATATGGATCCACAGAGACTGAGGCCGCATGCATGGGTCTGCACCCTAATATATACCTAGAGGACTTAATGCAGTCCCATGCATGCTGTCTAGGTGTTTTATCGTGTTTCCACGTATGGGAAACAGTATTTATCTCTTGTGCCTATCTCTTGCCTTCTTTTATCTTTTCTTTGTTTTATACAATTCTGATCTGTTGCTTTTGTTTTATAAATTATATATATTATCATATAGAAGCCTGTTTGTTTTCTAAGGAGTTAAAAAAAGAGGGGTAGATCAGAATACAAGGGAAGGGGAGGAGGACTTAGGAGGAGTAAATGGAAAGTAAACTAAAAATAGAATACATTATGCAAGGAAAAAGTCTATTTCCAACAAGATAAAGAAAACAATAAAAACAAATATAAAAAATTAATATATTCATTCCTAATACAATATATGAGTCTCTCTCTCTGTGTGTGTGTGTCTCTCTTTCTTTCTTCCTCTCTCTTTTTTTTTTCTCTCTCTCTAACACACACAGACACATACAACAAATACACTTTTGTACCTGGGTGAATTGTTCACTGTTTTTGCTATAATCATCTTTTCCACTATTTTTCCTATAAACATATTTTTGTAAGAACACAATATTGCATTTCTGTCAGAGTTAAGGAAGAGTAGAATGATCTGATTTCAAATATCTCCTTACCTTCTGATTCCTGTTACCTACACATTGCTATTACCTGTTCATAGGTCATATCTGAGATTAATGCTAGGAAGGAAACAAATATTAGCACAATTACAATCTCATTTTGTCTTAATTCCAAAAAAAAGTTTTTGTTCAATTTCAGCTGGTTTCTCCACGATTTAAATTGAGGTCATTACCACCATCAAAGAACAAGAAAATGCTTGGATTTCTCAGGTAAGTAAGAATGAAAACTCTCACCTTAACAAAGGGTTTCATAGGAAACCTGGGCTTCAGCAAATTACAGCCTTAATTAATCCAGAACAAAGTTACATGACTTATCAGCTAAAAGTTTAACGCTTGTGCCATTAGCTAGATTCTTTCACTTTTATTATCTCATTTTTGGATAATATTAGGAGGTGTGGCCTTTAAAACCACCCCTTTAAAGGGGATTCTTGGAACAGTGCCAAATCAGATGGGATGTATTCTCCTCAACTTCTGTTATCTACCACATGAAGACACAAATTGTTAGTACATGAAAAACAAAAATGGCCTTTACCATACATTAGGTCTTGTACTCCTCAGTCTCATGTAATGTAAGAAGGTAATTTCTCTGCCCAAAGTTTGGCTGTGAGTCCCAGTATCTCCTTCAATACCCTGGAGGGTGGAGTCTTTCAGAGGTCCTCTGTGGAAAGCTCCTGTCCTGTTCGTTGTCTTCTACTTCCGATGTCTATCCTGTTTGCCCTTCTGAATAAGGATTAAGCATCTTCCCTTGTTGTTTACCTTCTTTAGGACCATAAATTTTAGTATGTTTATCCTATATTACATGGCTAATATCCACTTATAAGTGAGTATGTATCATATGTGTCTTCTGGGTTACCTCACTCAGAATAATCTTTTCTAGTTCCCACAATTTGCCTGCAAATTTCATGATTTCCTTGTTTATAATTGCTCAGTAGTATTCCACTGTATAAATGTACCACAATTTCTGTACCCATTCCTTTGTTGAGTGTTTCCACATTCAGGCTATTACAAATAGAGCTTCTACAAGCATGGTGTTGAGCAAATGTCCTTATTGAATGGTGGGGCAAATTTTGTGTATATGCATAGGAGTGGTATAGCTGGATCTTGAGGAATTTTCTGAAGAAATTCCAGATTGATTCCCAAAGTGGTTGTACAAGTTTACATTCCTACCAGCAATGAGGGAGGGTTCCTCTTTCTCCACATCATCTCCAGCATGCATCATGCCTTGAGTTTTTGATCTTAGCCATTCTAATGGGTATGAGGTGAAATTATGACTGTATTATTTTTGAGTAAGTTCAAATAATTGGGTAGATACAACATGGAAAGCCGCATTGTTAGAAACCATAGACTAAAATAATCACAAATTCTCTATAGGTTCTGCAAAAAATTTAGACTATACCTCATTAGTGACTATGAAATACAGAATTTCCTGACTTATTTTAACCATATTTCATTGAGTCCTGCAAGAAGATATGGAGTGATATCATACTCTTTAGAAAACAGATATTTAAGCAAATCAGTAGTGAACACTTGTGCATATAATCAGCAGTACCACTGATGATAGGTAGAACACAAAGAGGAGTGGATTGTATGGAAGGAGAAAGTGAAGCTAAGAGACATTCATGTTCCTTTTCTACAGTCATCAATACAACTTAATGTATTATTACTCAGTTATGAGTTTATGATATATACCTAGGCACAAGAAGGTCTTAAACTTTTAAATTTAACTAAAAAACAATAAACTTTGCAGGAATCTTTCCAAGAGAACAAGTATAAACTATTACTATTATCACTGCCATTCCTTTTGGTGACAAATCTTGTTATGTTGAAGCATTTTTCACATGGCAGAACTTGGGTTAGGTACCGTTCTCATTCGACTCTAATATTATATTCTTTTTGCAGAGAAACAACATGTCTTCAATGTCTTATTTGTGAATTTTGAGACTTATTTTTTTTAACTGTGGATCTCTTTGATTTACCTTACAGATGGTTCTTCTTTTTTTTTTAATTTTATTTTTACCAGTTACATTTTATTAATTCTGTATCCCAGCCGTGCCCCAAACCCTCATTCCCTCCCAGTCCCTCCCTCCCTCCCTCATCACCACTGTGCCCCTTTCCAAGTCCACTGATAGGGGGGGACCTCCCCCCATTCATCTGATCCTGTTTTATCAGGTATCTTCATTGAGTTCCTGTTAGAAATAGTCCTTGTTCCCCTCACTTTGGGAAACCAATTGGTTACTGAGCTACCAGGGGCTACATCTGAGCAGAGGTTCTAGGTTATATCCATATATGGTCCTTGGTGGAGTGTCAGTCTCAGAAAAGACCCCTTTGCCCAGATATATTTGTTCCTTGTGGAGCTCCTAATCTTTCCATGTCGTACTAACTCCCCCTTCTTTCATTTGATTCCCTTTACTCTGCTGAAGGTTTGGTTATGAGTCTTAGTGTCTGCTTTGAAACACTGCTAGGTAGAGTCTTTCAGATGCCTTTTGCGGTAGACTCCTGTCATACGTTCAATGCACATCCCATCTGACTTTCTAAACGAGGATTGATCATCTTACCCCTTGTCTGCTCTCTTGATTATCTTTTTTAGGTGTATAGATTTCATTATGTTTATCATATCTTATAGGTCTATATAAGTGAGTATATACCGTGTTTGTCTTTCTCCTTCTTGGTAAGCAATTCCTTACTCAATTTTCTGTGTTGTAACTTTTTTTTTATTACTGATAAGAACAACTTGAAGAAAGGGCTTATTGTAGTGTGCAGTTGAGATAGATATACTTAACAATGCTGAAAGTACGATGAAGGTAGCTTTGTCTGTGGTAATGAGAAGTTGTTTACATACAAGAGAATTAAAAAGCAGAATTGGGACAAAAGTAGGTTGAGCTACAAATTTCAAAATCAACCTGACAGTGACAATGACCTAATTTCTCTGGTGAGCTTCACCAAACACCAAGTTTCCATGATTTTCTCATCATTTTAACCATTTCCATTATCAGGTCTGGTGATGCTGTTGAAATAAATGATCATGGAGTTGACATTTAATGTCCAAACTGTAACATTTACTTTGGTTATTCAATTGTCATTCTTTATATAGAGAAAGCCTCCTTTTATCATTAAGTGAATGAAGGGATGACAACAAATATGCAAGAAAACAATTTTTACATGAGAAAATAGAAGCCTATAATCTATTCTCATTTTCTTTTTTGATTTTATTTTTTTGATTTTATTATTAGTTACATTTATTGACTCTTTATGCCAGCTGTGTCACACTCCCTCATTCTTCTCAATTCCACCCTCCCTCCCTCATCTCCTCCCTGCCCCTTTCCAAGTCCACTGACTGGGGAGGACTTCCTCCCCTTTCATCTGACCCTGTTTTATCAGGTATCATCAGGACTGGCTGCAAAGTCCTCCTCTGTTACCTAGCAGGACTGCTCCTCCCTTGGGGGGTGGGGAGGTCAAAGAGCCTGCCATTAAGTTCCTGTCAGAAATAGTCCCTGTTCCCCTTACTATGGGAAACCAATTGGTTACTGAGCTACCAGGGGCTACATCCAAGCAGAGGTTCTAGGTTATATCCATACATGGTCCTTGGTGGAGTGTCAGTCTCAGAAAAGACCCCTTTGCCCAGATATATTTGTTCCTTGTGGAGCTCCTAATCTTTCCATGTCGTACTAACTCCCCCTTCTTTCATTTGATTCCCTTTACTCTGCTGAAGGTTTGGTTATGAGTCTTAGTATGTGCTTTGATACACTGTTAGGTAGAGTAGTTCAGTGGCCCTCTGTGGTAGGCTCCTGTCCTCAATTTCTTTGCCAAATAGCACACAATCCGATTTTACTCCAGTTCCTTTTTTTTGTGATGTCAGTCACACATCTATAGCCTTTAAACTATATTTTCATATTCTGAAGAAACATTATCTTTTGCCACAATATATGAATTAAATGAATATTTTCATCTCAAAATATTCTAAGAGATACATTATACCATTACCATATAAATCCATATTTACTTTCTATATACTAGTTTTATTACACAAAGAAAGATATAGGGTTAAATAAATTCATTTTTGTTTTAAATCATTGTAATTTGTGGAAGTAAACCAACAGTGTTTAAAAATACATCACAAAAAAGAAAAAAGAAAAACTCTATTTGTAATAGCCAGAAACTGGAAACAGTCCAGATGCCCCTCAACTGAAGAATGGATGCAGAAATTTTGGTACATCTACCCAGTGAAATATTACTCAGCAATGAAAAACAAGGAAATCATGAAATTTGCAGGTAAATGGTGGGACCTGGAAAGGATCATCCTGAGTGAGCTGTCCCAGAAGCAGAAAGACACACATGGTATATACTCACTCATATAGACGTATAACATAGGATAAACCTACTAAAATCTGTACATCTAAAGAAACTAATTAAGAGAGAAGACCCTGAATAAAATGCTCAATCCCCATCCTGAAAGGCAAAGAGGATGGACATCAGAAGAAGAAAAAGAAGAAAACAGGAAACAACTTAGGAACCTGCCACAAAGGGCCTCTGAAATGTTCTACCCTGCAGACTATCAAAGCAGACAGTGAGACTTATGGCCAACTGTTGGGCAACTTGCAGGGAATCTTATGTAAGAAGTGGGAAATAGTAAGATCTGGAGAGGACAGGAACCCTACAAGGAGAGCAACAGAACCAGAAAATTTGAACAAGGGGTGTTTCCAGAGACTCATACTCCAACCAAGTACCAGGTATGGAGATAACCTAGAACCCCTGCACAGATGTAGCCCATGGCAGTTTAGTTTCCAAGTGGGTGACATAGTAATGGGAAGAGGGACTGCCTCTGACATAATCTGATTGGCCTGTTCTTTGATCACCTCCCCCTGATGGGAGAGCAGCCTTACCAGGCCACAGATGACAATGCAGCCATTCATGATGGGATCTGATAGTCTAAGATCAGAAGGAAGGAGAGGAGGACCTCCCCTATCTGTAGACTTGGGGAGGGCCATGCATGAAGAAGGGGGAAGGAGGATGGGACTGGAGGGGAGGAGGGAGGGCCTAATGAGGGGATACAAAGTGAATAAACTGTAATTAATAAAAATAAATAAATTTTAAAAATAAATAAAATAAAAATAAATACTCTGATTGTTGCAATTTTCCCCCAAACCCATTTGTACGTTTTCTGATGCAGAAATTTTCTAAAGTTTGATTCATGTTCAGAGTAGAAAAAATTAATACATCCTTGAACTGAAAATGCAAAACACACACATATACACACTAACAAACAAAAACCTACAAAATGTAGTTCAGTAGAAGAGAACTTGGACAGCATGTGTTAGGTCCTGGGTTCAGTCCTCATACCTAGCAAGCATACCTAGCAAGATAGCAAAATATATAATTAATATCCCTATCCTAGGATTACATTTTTTGATTTTTCATTCTATTAAAGGGAAATCAAGTGTAAAAGTTTAGAAACGTGAATATACATATATAAATTATTGTTTTTAAAATGGGGAAATCTAATTAAATACTTTGACAAACACTAAGATGACAGGATAATTTAAGCCAATGATGTTTCTAACTGTACTTTTATACAGTTTCAACTTTGCAATGTTTACATATTTTTGCATATTTTGAGTGACTTCAGGTTTCAGTTTTTCCCAAAGTATTTGCCAATTTGTTAGACAAATATGTACAATTCCTATTTAAAATATTCTGCAAAGTAGATAGATAAAGCCTAACAGAAGTTTTCAATCGTCATTACAGAAAAACTCTCAAAGAGAGTCAGAGATAACATGTTCATAAGTTATTCAAGAATTAAGTAAATATTGAATCCAAGACTAACTTGCTGAAAGATCAAAATGCTGCCTAAATGTAGAATTCTAAAGAAAGGATAGGAATTTTATCCCCTGACATATTTTAGCAAGTTTGAGCATGGGGAGAGAATGATTCTATAGATCTGGTAGGAATTCTAAGTAGGGAACTGACTTGAATTTTTGCCAGTTTCCTTTCAGTGATGCGACGGATTTTGATCATAATCTACAGGAAAATTCCTTTCTTATGTCTTAGAGTGTTGATACATAAAAAGTATTCATTCCTTTTGGAAGTTTTGTATTAACTTACAAATAAGGGAAACGTGTCTCTCTTATACTAAACTTTCCACTATGTCTCAGTATGAGGGAAAGAAAAATAAAATATTGTTGAGACTTTCACAAAATACACCTAATAGCTACTCAGTTGATAAGCATAGCTGCCAGACAAGAGATATTAAACTATCCACTGGATGAAAAGTCACTAGTCCACATTTACTTTGTAAAGGAAATAAGAGGCAGAAGCCTGTCAGGTTGGCTTTCGGACAAAGGGCAGGATGAGATGAGTGCAGAGACCAATAGGAGATAACATCTCCACCAAAAGATAGGAAATACTGGAAGGACCTTTAGAAGAGGAAGAGAAACTGCATTTGTCTTGAAAGGAATGTCATATAGCCAAGTATGATTTTCTAAATAAAAAATGGAGACTATGATGAAAGAAAAGGAAATGGCTTGTGAAATGAATGGAAAAAACAAATAACTTGTGAAACAGGACTGTTTTGTGAAATGAGTCATCTCAAAAGACAGTCTTCATTGCACTTGGTATCTGAATCATGCAGCAGACTAAAATCTTATAATAGAACCCACTGGTCAATCTCTGTCTACTGACTGCGAAGATGAATATATCAACGGACTATCTCTAATCAAGGGCCTCCAGTTCAATTCTCAACAAAAGGCTCTTCCAGTGTCCTGATTGATTTCATACTTAAGCAAAGGTCATAACTCCACTGCACTATGTGGAGTCATAATAATTATAACTATGATTAATATTTTCTTGGAAATTTTGGGTTTATACATATTGTTCAGTGAAGAAGAATGGCCTTCTACAACTTTGTAGGACCTAGATTCTAAACTGGCCCGTTTGTGAAGTAATAGACATAAACTGCTTCATGAAATAACTGCAAATTGGAAAACAAAATGTTTTGAATGAATGAAGAGGAAGGGGTGGGGTTGTAGGTGGGTAGACAGGCTTTAAATATAATTTTGCTTCCTGAAGAGCCAGGAGCAAAATGAGGGAGAAATGTGCTAGCATATGGAAAACAAATTTGGGGAATATTGGATTCATATAAACAGCTTGCCAAACTTCCATCCTTTTTCTCATATTTGTGTTCAAAGGGTCACAATTAAGAAGAAAGGAAAAATGCTACAGCAATCTTTAATGTGCAATATTTCCCACCTGATCATTTTCTGAATTAATATTCTAAATGCAAACAAATTTTAAAAGTTTTTTTAATTTTACTTTAAATAATTTTCAAGAGCCTAGTCTTAATGAAAACCATATGTACCTTTAAGCTTCAATCATCATTATTACAGAGTTAAGCCTGAGAGGACTCTGATTGCTTTAATGTGGTTTAATTTCGAACATTGTAGTAAAATCTTATATGGCACGTAAATGGAAAAGCCTAGGAAGCTTTAGGGAAGCAATTCAAGCATAGTTTTATTTCTTGATCACATCTTTCCCTCATATTGGAGTTCCTGAATTCATTTAGGGCATTTTCCACCAAATAACTTTCTTAACGGCCTTGTGTATAGAAGACAGATGATCAGATATTTTATTCACCAAATACATGTGTAGCACCCTCTTAGGCTTGAAGTACCTGAAAATGACAAGAAAGTAAAAGGAATGTCAGTTTCCTGCTTTGAAGAAAATTGAAAAATGTGTGAGTAATTTTATGATTCACCCGAGTCAGTAAATAGTATATGCTTAAGGTATGGCCAACATTAGATAGCTAAAAATGTCTTATCTATATTCTTTGTTATATTAAAAAACAGGGATAGACTGAGGGGCCAACATGATGTGTCAGCTAAGCATAAATTTGATGTGACAGTGCAAGAAGGTAATTGTCTTCCATACAATGGGGATGAGTAACATTTTGAGAGGAAGTGCTCAAAATTATGTTGTGGAGTCTCATTCTTGCCATGGTTCATTTGACACACAGTAGAGCTTTTAGTCTGAAATTCAAATATATATATTTAACTACATTCCACTGTATAGATAGATAGATAGATAGATATAATATATGAAATTACATGTTTATATATATAAACTATATTTACTCTCTCACCACATATTTATATGGAGGGAGAACAAATGTAGTTTAAGAAATCAATGAAAATATATTATGTTTAGTTTTTACATTTACAAAATGTTGAGTTGTTCAAGACAAGCTTTAGAACATCCTTCAAGTATTATTTTAAGGCAATGTTACATATATTCTATAAAACAAAACCAAAAATTAATGAAATACTGGTAATGAGTTTTACTAAATTAGTTGAGGAAAAAACTTAGAAAATTAAATACATATACATATATATATATATATATATATATATATATATGTATGTATGTATATACTTTTGGTATATATGAATACCATGAAATAAGGTGTTCCACAAATAAAATTTTATACCTATCTGAAATTTTTTTTCTCAGTTTGAGGGTACTGTGTGGGTGCTCATCTATGTGTGTTTGCTGAGGCCACAGGTTCAGACTGTCTTTCTCTACTGCTTTCCATATTATTTTTCCAGAAATATTTCCATCCCAGAGATCCATCTATTTAACCACCACATGCAACTCTGGAGTTACAGATGCATGCTTATGTTTGACATTAATACCTGGACTGGGAACTCAAACTCAGATCTTCATGCTTGCATGAAAAGCATTTTACTCACTGAGCCAATTCTCTCAGCCAATGAATTTTCTACTGGTTAGATTTTATTACCAAGAACTAAGATAAAACATGCTATTTACATCTGTCTGTAGAACACTTAACCTCAGGCAACTCAGGCTGTCTATTTTACATTTTCCTGAAAAGAATGTCCAAGGAATGTGTGATGAAATTAACACTGAAAATTTTACAACTCATATAATAAAACTGGAAATTTACTTGGAGAACTGAATGCTTTTGAGGGAGAGAATAGGGTTGAGCAGAAGAGGAGAATAAAATGAGCCAATAATTTAAAATGTATTTGCACAACAGATATATTCATCATTTAATTATGCCGGTAGTATACATGCAAAGTTGAAGTTTTCTTTTATTAAATTATATTCTATTATGGAGATGTTGATTATGATAATGTTGGTAACTATGATGTCATGATGTCACTGCCGAGTCTCTCTGAATGGAACGTTCATCACCTTCCAAACTGCTCTTCTTATAACGTTATTATTAATCACAATAGCATTGCCATGTAGAGCAACATGAATGAGGCATCTAAAACACATAAAATAAGAAGAAACGAGGCTGAGGAGATGACAGTGTCTAAGAGCACTGGCTATTCTTCCAAAGACTCAGGTTTAATACCCAGTACCCATGTGGTTGCTATCAACTGTGTGTAACTCCATTCTATTGAGGTGCACACACATATAGGTAGGCAAAACACCCACACTTATAAAATAAAGCTTAAAAATCATATGTGAAAATGTTAAAAAAAATAGTTATGAGCTTGTCTTAGATAGGCTTTCTACTGCTGTGATGAATCGCCACGGCCAAAAGCAAGTTGGCAAAGAAAGGGCTTATTTGGCTTATGCTTCCGTATTGCCATTGATCACTGAAGAAAGTAAGGGCAGGAATTCAAAGAAGCTCCCGGAGGCAGAACCTGATACAGAGGCCACGGAGGGATGCTCCTCACGGCTTGCTCGGACTATTTTCATACAGAGACCAGGACCACCAACACAGGTATGCCCCCACTCTCAGTACACTGGGTCCCTCTAATCAACAAGTAATCAAGAAAGCGCTCTAAAGAAAGGTCTTATGGAAGCAATTTCTCAAACGGAGTTCTCTCCTTTCAGATAACACTAGCTTGTGTCAAATTGAACTAAAACTACCCAGCACAAATCTAGTGACTGATAAAACAATAAGTTGCGTTATATACCTCACTAAATGACAAGTATATTAATAAGAAGATGAAATAGCAAAAGACTATAAATAGGTTCTAGTTGTTTTTTATTCACTGATAGAGGGGATTATGATAATAATGAATATCCTTATCTACTGTAGACACTTTAGTTAGTTCACTGTAGAACATGAGATATGTGATAGAATATTACTGGAGAAATAATAGGATGGTCAAGAAAGAAAAAAAAGCAAGAGCAAAGACAAAATAAAGTATATATAAGCTTAGAGACAACTGATGTTTATATACTGTTTATTGTAGAAACAGCAGGACTATATGGTTAAAAATGGTGAAACTATTGATGTTGATGTAATTCTTTTATTGCGTTCAGTATAAGTGCACTCCAGTATAACTAGACTAATGAGAAAGAAAAACTGTCATTTGCGTAAGCAGACTTAATTTTTTTAAGATACTTTAATTTATACTGAAATGTAATATTCTCTGACAGTTAGATTTTCTTAATGATAAAATGTCTCCTGAGACTATTAGACCTTCCCAGAATAAATTATGACACCAATAGTTTGATAGCCTTCATAATTCATAATTTTTTGTGAATATAAATTATATTTTGTCATTGGTCATTTTAGCAACCTGAAAAACGTTAATGATTTTTACCACACAAAATAGCTTGGAAATGTATGACATTGCTAGTATGAAGAAAACTAACTCTACATGTGAAGTATACAGTATTGTAGTTTCACATTTGCTAAAAGTTTTATCTCCTCTTGTTTGACTTCACTGACAATAATTCTAAATTAAAACTAATAAAATATGTATTATCATTTCAGAACTTATGTTGGACCATGCAAAGAAAAACTACACAAAATAAAAATGAGGATAGTAGCAATATTTACATATAAATGGAGTGTGAGACAGATGTGTTCACAGATGTGTTCTGTCTAATTGAGTCACTTAAAAATCTTTAAACTAAAATCTGTCTGCAAATGACAAAAGAAGTTGTTATTTCTTTTCTATTATACTAGATGTCTTTTCAAATGGAATTTTGTCTTCTCAAGAAGACTTTTCTGTTTCACATTACTTATTGTTCTTTAATGACACATGAGAGCTGTGTTGTCTGTAATTAATAGAAAATACTTTGATCCATTTCCAAATGTAGACCTTACCCATGTGCAGCACTCTTTAAGTTAGTTGATCTAAGAATGCACCTATAGAATAGACATCAGTATTGTTCTTTTAGAGCTCATTATAATAATCTTTTTGTACCATTTTAGACCTCCTGGGTATGACTGTGGTGCTTTGCTGTGAAACACACACACACACACACACACACACACACACTTAAACAAAAAAATCAAAACAAACAAACAAACAAACAAACAAAACCAGATTGCTATTAAAGTCACCTCATTAATATATGTGCATATTTTGTTTATTTTTTTATAAAGACTGAAACAAAGTTTTGGAGTAGTGAGCTTTAGCAAACACTCATATATTATGGCACCAGGTGTACTGTTCTGTATTCTAAAATTACACGGTAAACGTGTTAGCAGTTTGTATTTTATTACCTGTGTATTACAGTAATACTTGAGTATTGCTCAAGAAAAATCTGATGATTTCACTTAAAGTACACATTTTCTTAGAGTATTTAAAGTGGCAATGAGTTTATATACACACACCAACACACACATACAAACACACATACATTCACACATACATACATACATACATATAGAATAAACATATGTCAAGAGACTGTGAACTCATTATTTTACCAGTAAAATCTACAGTGAATATCACAGGGACAGGCATTCAGAGTCTTACTAGGAATGAAAATAAATTAGACATTTACTCAAAAATATATGTGAGTTGGACAGTTGATTAAAAAATGGAAATTTTGTTTTTTCTATGACATATGTATGTATGTGTATATATACATGTGCAATATATATGACATATTTTATAATGGGAATAAATCTATAACTAGACAGCTTTAATGAAATATGTATCAAATTAACATCAAAATTATTATATTATCAGCATTGTACCTATGAGGAAAACATTAGAATTTTGTGCTTCTTTCTGGTGACAAAGTTTAAACATAGCGTCTTTAAGTAAAATCATTAATGGGCTTAATCCTTATTTTAAAAGTCAGTGAAGTTTTTTGACAATAAAGTTGATAAAATATTTTTTGAAAAAAATTGAGTAAAGAGGTTTTTTTTTCACTTCCTAATTTCTACTGAAAATAGAGAGACAAATTCATTTGTTAACTGATAGATTTTACAAGTACTTCCAACTGGTTTACAATTATTTGGTTTTTCATGTGTGTTGTAAATGAAGTGAAAATGTGTTTATTTATGTCAATATGGCTTTTTAGTGTCTTCAAGCATTTCACTGTAATTGGTGTTTACTTCTAATCTCTTGTAATAAAAAGAAAATGCTTATAATTATTTTGTTGATTACTGAGGTTGGCCAACCTTGTGCAGTGCAACAACCTTATTATGACAGAGGTGAGACATTGACCACAGTCTTTACTGGGTTGGCAGGGAATTGTGAAGTGCACAGTATTGAAGCTCCTTCTGCAAATGTCCCTTTCTATGCCATAGGCTTTTTAATAATACAACTGATGCTCCTACAAACACCTTTATCCCAATTAATGTCTTGTTGTCCTAACTCACTCATGATGTCTTTTTGGGGGGGGAATGAACCAGTCAAAGCAGTGTTCAATCATTATTGGACATAGTTCCTACAACTGGATAGAATTATGATGCCATCAGCCATCATCCACACAGGGGTGATTCCAGTATTCTCTGTTGATAACAACAGCTAAGATTTTTTTAATTGTTTATAGAAGACCATATAGCATTTTCATTTAGCCAATACTATTCTCCTGAAACATTTAAATCATTTTTAGGTTACTTATAGTAACAAATGTAAAGTAAATATTATGTGTGACACTGTATCATTTAGTACTTAATCAAGAAGAAATGATTCTACATGTTCACTATAAACACGTTTTTAAAATACAATTAGTATAAGGATAGGTAAAGCAATGGCAATGGGTCTAAAGAGTCCATTGTCAAAAGAGAATTCAAATTTAAGTGCCTGTGCTCCTACTTAAAGTATCTACTATGCTGTAAGAGAAGCACTGCATAAGGAGCAAATCAAAAAAAAATTTAGTTTGGCTTCTCCATGAGCTCCTACTTTAAATACATCTGTTACTTGAATCTCTATTTTCAAATTAGATTCAGAAACTTCATGTGTGTGTGTATGTGTGTATGAGAGACAGAGCCAGAGGCCTGCATATATATTTTTCTTTAAGCATAGTTGTCTTTATTTTGGCAAATACAAATTAAAATTTTAAATTGAACATTATACACATACCAGAGTTTTAGGCTAATTTTCTTTATGCTGCTAAACTCACTTTAAGGTTGTGTGGGCACAAATGGTTCTTTATAGAATTATTTCACTGTTTACAGTGTGTTCAATTTCATTGTATTTGTAGGGCTAGTTTAAATACTTTTAGGACAATGGCAGATGAAATCAGGGAGGCAGAGTGTCACTGACCTTCCTTTCACTCGAAGTGCAATTTAATTTCCTTGTAAATAATCTGTGTTGAAAGGAAGTGTCCAAGGAAATGTCTGTAAATTTCCACTGTATTGAGTAAAAGTATCCGGTAATGAAAAAAATAGGCCTTTCTCTTGAAATTATTTAAATGTCCCTCATTTTAAAATGTGGAAAAATGAAGAACCAGACAGTATTATAGAAGCTTAAAAGTTTCTAAGAAATATTGTAGAGGCCCTGGAGTGAATGTTGGTAGAGGCTTAAATATCTTCCATTGTAGCAACTAATCCATTCTTCATTAATGTTTAAAGAATCTGCCTGGCAATTGAAGTACTATTGATTTTGAAACCATGGCCCATGTAGAAATTGTTTCACTCGTGTTGTTTCCTGTACTTGAGTTAAAATGTTGGGACACAGAGAGCAAAGCGCTGTAATTTAAGAAGCGAATAACATTATTGAGTCAACATTTATCCATCAGTGTGCTCTTCTGGAAGCCTTGGGTAATGTGAAAAAATAAAACAAAACACAGCATTCTGGTCATTGAGCTCCTCAGTATATCTCAGGGAAGAGTGACTGACTTGTCACACCATAAGGTAACTTAAGAACTTGGTAAATTAAAAGAAGATCACCAACTGCTGGAGGGATGCAATGTTCTGAAAGTGACTATGAAGCTAGTTCCATCACCACCATATGGGAAGTAGGGAGATGCCTACCACAGAGGGCCTCTGAAAGCCTCTGCCCTACAGACTATCAAAGCAGATGCTGAGCCTGATGGCCAACTGTTGGGCAGAGTGAATGGAATTTTATGTAAGAACTGGGAAATAGTAAGAGCTGGAGAGGACAGGGTCTCCACAAAGAGAGCAACAGAACAAGAAAATTTGAACACAGGGAACTTCCCAGAGACTCATACTCCAACCAAGGACTATTCATGGAGATAACCTAGAACCCCTGCACAGATGTAGCCCATGGCAGTGCAGTGTCCAAGTGGGTTACATAGTAATGGGAAGAGGGACTGTCTCTGACATGAACTGATTGGCCTGCTCTTTGATCACCTCCCCCTGGGGGGGAGCAGCCTTACCAGGCCACAGTAGAGGACAATGCAGCCACTTTTGATGTGAACTGATAGACTAAGATCAGAAAGGAGAGGAGAACCTCCCCTATCAGTGGACTTGGGGAGTGGCATGCATGCAGAAAGAGGAGAGAGGGTGGGATTGAGAGGGGAGGAGGGAGGGGCCTATGGGGGGATACAAGATGAATAAAGTGTAGTTAATAAAAAAATCAGTCAAAAAAAAAAAAAAGAAAGAAAAAGAAAGAAAGCAGTGGCGATGAGAAAACAACCTTACTAGAGCTTAGGGAACAATGCCATTTGATTTCTCTCCCCAATATATGTCTCAGGTGGTTTTCTAAGAACAAAGAGTCCAAAGACAAAAAGAAAATTAAAACATGGTATTTAAATTCCTCCAAGAGTGCTCTTAAAAGTGCTCCTTCATCCCAGGAGACGTTAATTGTGCCCCATCAAGAGAGTAGAAGGTGAGTGGGAAAAGTTAGCTTTTCTAACTCCTGGGGGATAGGATCATCTCTAAGGGCAAATGGCAGAGTCTCTCCATAAATCTCACCATCCTGCATTCCAAAATAATGGGCAGAGTTATATCAATTTTTTTTTTTCCCTCAACCGTGCCTGTCAATCCTACTCCCTTAAATCATCTTCAAAACATGTTATTAATTTGTCTCAGTAAGAAAACTCAACACCCTCCCTAGGCAGTTAAATTCTTCACTCTAAATCTACACATAAAAGGGAAACTTGTCATTACTTATTTCTAAATGCATCAATTAATCTACGGTATAGAGAAGGCCGACTCTGACAGAGATTAACTCTCTTTTACCCTCTGTGTTGATGCTAAAGCTTAAGCTATTACTTTAGTGATGCTGGCTGTGTAAAAATTGAAATTCATACTCTAGAGCTTCAAGTTCCAAAGAGGTAGACACTAGCTATGTATCAAACTTTAAATTGAGTTCAGTTAAAACTAAATCAAAATGAAGATTTAGTTATTTACATTTTATATTTTAATGTAATTACAGTTTACATTTTTAATTACATTTTAATGCTCAATATCCACGTGTATGTAGCTCACATACTGCCTTCACATAAACAGATTGTATTGATGACTAAAATAATTTAAAATATTTTATTTTCAGATGAAAAGAGAAACATGTAGTAATAAAACAATACAACGGAAACACTGCTAATCAAGAACATAAAATAATATTTATTTTAAATTGATAAAAAGTAATTTAGGTTATTTATTTCTATCTTCATCAAGACTTTCAACTAAGACAAATTTAAATAATTACCGGTATTTAATATAGTGATATTTAAGTGATACTTAAATGGTATCACTATTTAAAAATGATCATTTTGAAGTTTTAACATTATTATTGTGTTAATTTTATAAAGAGACAGAATCTATTGTTCACAACTGTGTATGGCAGGCTGAAAAGCCGTGAGTTTCCAGGGCTTTTCTTTCTTTTATTTTTTTCCTGGTTGATTGTTTTATTTTTATATTAATTATAGTTTATTTACTTTGTATCCCAGCTGTAGCCCCCTCCCATATTCCCACTCAATCCCACCTCCCCTCCCTCTTCTCCTCCCATGCCCCTCTTCAAGTCCACTGATAGAATTTTTCTTTTTTTTCTTTCTTTCGTTTTTGTTTTTTTCTCAGAATAAATATTTGTCATTTGTTTGTTTGTTTATTCATCTTCACTTTAGATCCTGGTTGTAGCCCTGTTCCTCTTCCCCTACCCGTCCCACCCTGTCCCGTTTTCTCTCCCCTATTCCTCATAAAAATGGGAATCCTTCTTCCTGTCCACCCCAGTTTGTCAAGTCACATCATGACTGAGCATGTCCTCTTACCCTGTGGCCTGCAAAGCAGTCCCACCAGTGGGACCTGATCAAAATGCTGGGAGGAAAGTCTGTGTCAGATGCATTCCTCTCTTTCCTTACTTGTGTATCCACCTGAAGCCTGATCTGCCTATCGGCTACATTTTAGAGGGGCATTTAGTTCTAGTCCATGCATGGTCCTTGGTTGATGCTTCAGCCTCAGTAAGCTCCTCTGGGGCCCAGTTAGTTGGCTCTGTTGGTCTTGTGGAGCTCATGTCATCTCCAGGTCTCTAATAGAGGGAGGGAAACACCAACACCCCCACAAAACTTCAACCCAAATATTTTTCTGCCTATACGATGTGCAGGGATAAAGACAAAGAAGATAAAGCAGAGATTAGGGAATGTCTAATCAATGTCTGGCATGACCCACTTTATGGAAGAGTGCCAATGGCTGACAGGTTTGTTAAACCTGTAAACAGAGCCTATCAGAGTTGTCCTCTGAGGAGCTCTGCCCAACCTCAAAACAGATGCCAAGACTCACAGTCGTGGAGCTATGGATGATGCATAGGGAGTATTGTGGATAAGTGAAAGGAAAAAGAAAAAGTTCAGGGATTTTGTTGTTGTTGTTCATTATTCAATCTGAAAGAGTTCAAGTTAATTTACCTTCATGAGAACTTTGTATGTTGAACCAAAAGATGAGACTACCACTCTTCTCTTCTCCTTTGGGGATCCTAAATAGCATAAAGGTGTTCTATATGATTATTTAGAAAACTAAAGCCAATTATTTTGTTCATACTTTGCAATTACTTAGCTGTTTCATGACCTTTCAAAATATTGGTTACATCTTAATTTTCCCCTCAAAACCTTAATACTCAAGACGAAGGTACAGAACAGACTTAACAATAGCCATTAGCGAACACTGGCTTCTGACTAGGAAACATACGTCTCCTCAATATAAATAATTTTGAGTATTGTATTGCCTTTCTCAAGGGGAAGAACTCATTATTTACTTCAGAAATAAATAAAATGGTTGAGGGGCAGATGTCGGTAGTTATTGCATGTCAAAATTTTACTGGACCTCCAGGCCCTGAAAGCACAGCTAATAAAATTTGCCTATCCCAAAACACAAAAGAAAGGCCTGAAGTCATCATTTTGGAGATAAGGTTTCGCATAAATAAAAGAGCATGTTAATAACGTTCTTCTACTGCGCTATCCTGCCACATGCTTGTGCATATAGACTTTCTTTCCATAAGACCACTAATTCAGACTGAAAAACTATCCTTGGATTTTATTCATTTTTGTATGTGTATGTGCTTTTGAGATTTGTGTGTGAGTGTGTTTGCGTTTGTGTGTGTGTGTGTGTGTGTGTGTGTGTGTGTGTGTGTGTACATGTGAAAAGGAACTAGTGAAACACCATACGGAGTTAGAGGACAACTCTGGAAACCCAGATCTCTCCTCCGTGGTTGGCAGGGTTTACCTTGTTTCCAGCGTGCTGTGTATTCTCAGGTAGATAACGAACCCAGTAGCTCATGGAGATTCATTTTCCTGTCTCCAACATCACTTTTTACTGTCAAAATGCAGGGATTGCAGACGTGCTCCTCCACACGTGGTTTCTATAGACAGGTTTTCAGAATTAAACCCACGTTTTCAGGTTTGCTTTGAAAGCACTTTTAAACAGTGCGTGGTGACCCATGGCTATAATTATAGCACTTGTGGATGCAGATGAAAGCAAGATCGAGCTGTGTGACTTAGAGACCAGCCTGATCTATAAAGATAGTCCAGGACAGCCAAGGATACAGAGAGAAACCCTGTCTCGAAAAACAAAACAAAAAACAAAAACAACAACAAAGAAAGCACTTTTAAGTGCTAAGTCATATCACTGGTTCCTAAATTTCTTTAATAAAGTGCACTGTAATATACAATGTATACACACATTTTAATATTTAATTATTTAATTTAATACATACTCAATGTATGTGTACATATATACAGAAATGCAAGTGTATTTATTTTGTTGTTGGAAAGGAGGGAAATGTTCATACACAATAGGCTTTTGGAAGTCAGATAACAACTTAGTAAAGTCAGTTGTCACCTTATTTCATATGTTCTATGGATTAACTCTAGGCATTGGGTTTGGTTTATTTGCTGAACCATCTTGCAGGTCCTGTTGGCTTATTATTTTTTTCTTCACAATTTATTCATTATATATCTCTATTGAAGCCCCATCCCTAAACTCACCCAGTCTAACCCTTCCTCCCTCTTCCCCTCAACACCTTCCCCTAGTCCACTGAAAGAGGAGTCCTCCATTAATGCTTTCTGCCCATAGTTTGTTAACTCTCATCAGGACTACCTGGATACTCTTCCTCCTTGACCTGGCAAGGTCCCATCACCAGGGGTAAGTGATCAATGAGCAGTCAATTGGGTTCATGACAGCAGCAGCCTCTACTCCATTCACTCAGAGATCCACATGGAGACTGTACTGCCAATTGGCCACATCTGAGCAAGGGGTCTACGTCCTCTCTATGCATGGTCCTCCATTGGTGCATCTGTCTCTTCTCTGGCTTATATTTTGAACGATAATGAGTATACTGAAATTACTTACTTCATTTTCCTCCAGTTGATACTGCCTTGTTTCATTTAACTTCCATGTAAACTTTAGACACCAATGTAACTAGGATTTTCTCTCAATTCCTCTTAGATTCTGCTATTCCAAACTACAGATGTGCAGCAGAAGGTATGAAAGATGCTAGCTTTCTCTGTCAGCCTTAGCCAAAATAGTGAAGAAAGAAAAAATTAGTTAAGGCAACCACAATAACAATAAAAGTGGTGAGACTGTAGTTGTTGGTATTTTGTTTTTCAAAGAAATTGCAAGAGCTGTTTACATTAGAGCTGATTTGAACAGATGTTTCATGAGATTTGAAACAAAGTGGATTTTATTATTTACCAAAGCTTTGACTAAATAGTCTTAGGTGTGACATATCTGGACCAGTTTGTTGCATTTAGAAAAAGCAAATGCTAGCACATTGTGCTCATAAACTTTACCCTGACATCCAGAAAATACCTTTCAAGCATCTGTGGTTATCCCAGAAAAACTCAGAGGGGGAAAGTCCAGTGATCAATGAAACAAATCTCCATTCAGTGGGAAGAAGCCTTGAAAATTTATGCCACCATCTATATCAAGACAACATCAAACCTAGTCCTAAAGCATCATGAATTGTCCCTGAAATAAAATTTGAATAAGCAAATTTAATGAACTTCTATTGACAGTAAGTTATAAGAAAATCATTGTGGAGATAAATAAACTTACTAATGAAAACTGAGAAATGAATGATTGAGAAGTTCCTGGTGTCTGCTCTTTTTTTTTATATTATTAAAATAGTCCATTTATTTGAGTTCCTGTCAGAAATAGTCCCTGTTCCCATTACTAGGATACCAACTTGGATACTGAGCTACTGGGCTAAATCCGAGTAGAGGTTCTAGGTTATATCCATACATGGTCCTTGGTTGGAGAAACAGTCTCATAAAAGCTCCTGTCCTATCAAGGTCATATTAACTCCCCCTTCTTTCATATGATTCCCTGCAGTCTGCCAAAGGTTTGGTTATGAGTCTTATTATCTGCTTTGATACACTGCTTGGTAGAGTCTTTCACAGGCCCTCTTTGGTAGGCTGCTGTCCTGTTACTTGTTTTCTTCTGCATCCAATGTTCATCCTATTTGTCCTCTTTCTTGTTTATCTTCTTTAGGTGTATAGATTTCAGTATGTTTATCTTATCTTGTAGGTCTATATAGTGAGTATATACCATGTGTGTCTTTCTGTTTTTGGGATACCTCACTCAGGATGATCTTTTCTAGGTCCCACCATTTGACTGCAAATTTCATGATTTCCTTGATTTTTTTTATTATTTTCATTATTTTATTTTATTTTTAGTATTTTTTATTAATCATGCTTTATTCACTTTGTATCCCTCCATAAACCCCTCCCACCTCCCTTCCTAATTCCACTTTTCCTCCCCCTTCTTCATCTTCATTAATGCCGCTCCCAAGTGCACTGATAGGGGAGGTCCTCCTCTCCTTCCTTCTGATCCTAGTCTATCCTTGTTTTTAATTTCTGAGTAGTAGTCCATTTTGTAAATGACAGCACATGCTGGAGAGGGTGTGGAGAAAGGGGACCCCCTCCTCCATTGTTGGTGGGAATGCAAACTTGTACAACCACTTTGGAAATCAATTTGGTGCTTTCTCAGACAATTAGGAATAGTGCTTCCTCAAGATACAGCTATACCACTCCTAGGCATATATCCAAAAGATGCTCAAGAATACAACAAGGACATCTGCTCAACCATGTTTGTAACAGCTTTTTTCATAATAGCCAGAAGCTGGAAACAACCCAGATGCCCCTCAGTTGAGGAATGGATACAAAAATTCTAGTGTCCTCTTAAAAACTTGTGTCAATTCTTTGCTTAAACTTCCACAGAGCTCACCATTGCATATAAGGTAAAGAATAGTATTCTCAAAAAAGACATATAATGTCTCCTACAACTTTTTTTATGCTTCTTTCATATTTAATCTTCTATGTCTAACTGAAGTTCATACTGCTCAGAGGTATTTGCATCAAGAGAATGTAATCTTTTATATCTATGCTTTCCTTTATCTCTATAACAAGTTACCATCCTTTTTTCACTATCTCTCAGAAGCCTGTCTGAAGTCATTTGATGAAGTTCAGGTCTTTCCCAGATCTACTCCACAGTTTATGCCTCTGTGTCTATCACCTAATGGGATTTTTGACCAATTTTAAGTCAGTCCTTCTCTTGTATATATCCTTCAGCCAACTAGGGTGTTTTCCCCAAGATTCAGCAAATTTTAGCTAATTTATAGAGCAAGTCAAACCATATCCTGTTTTGTGTGATCAAAATAACACTGAAACACAACAATTCCTTTTTTACTTAGCCACTCTGTTTCATACTATAATGACAAAACTGTTTCAATAAACATCAAATCGCTCCCTAAACTAAAGGAATAGCTCCTGGAAAATTTTTCTAGTGTCTAGATGAAATAGAATTTGGTGTAGCTTGTACAGCAAAATTTAACACAGAAGTCTCTAGCTGAGACCACACTTATTGCTTACCTTTTGTGTTTCTCCTAGTCTGTTACCTTCAATCAGTTTTATTTTATTTCTGATTACCCAAAAAATTTCTTCTAATAGAAATGAAAACACATTTCCTACCACAATCTTATGTTTTTTGTCCTGTCTGCTCCAAGTATGTGAATATTAATTCATGATTCACTTTCAGATTTCACTAATTTCTGCTTGAAATTGTACATCAAAATTAAGCTTTAATTCCTTTTTTATTTTTCCTTTCATAATGTGTCATTTCATAATGGGAAGAATCTCCTCAGATCAAGATGAATTAGCGTTGACAGGATCTGCTACATTTCTGTCAATAGACAGTAAATTTACTATGAAGATCATAGTAACTAACTTTGACTCTGTCCAGAGAGTGCACACAGGCAAGGTTAGAGGGTCTGTTTTTATTAATCATAATTATTCTGTAAAAAATGTCAACTCTCCTCCTTTCTCATCCCTTTTAAACTTTATCACAGACTTCTGCTTTTCATCAAATGAGAACACTGTTTAGTTATGTTTATTCTCCAAATGAGTCAGTCAAGGTCAAGGGTAAATTATCACAGGGGCAGAGAGAGGGAGGGGAATGTGCCCTATATGTCCTCTCCAGTCAGCAAAACTGTTGTCTTCAAAGCAGTAATTTTGAAGTAAAAAAAAAAAATGGGGACTAGTATGCACTCTTTATTGATTATTATAAATCAAGAAGACCCATCTTCTGACATAATTTAAAGTAAAGTGTTTTGTGGTGGTACAGAACAAAAATAAAATTTTACAAACCCCCCTTTAAGAGGAAAATGAAATATTTAAGTAGTGTTTTCTGAAAAAAAAAAGGGGGGAGTGTCAGAAGATTATTGTCTTGCTCAAAAGTTTGTGAAGGATATTTTATTCATTGATGTTTTTAATTTAATTTGTTTCTAAAGAGAAAACTTTCCTATTCAGCAAAATTCAAACTGGATTTAAACTTATTATCTTCCAGTATCAGCCTTATTATACATAAATTAGAAGTATAACACCATTTCTTTTTTCTTTTTTAAATTTTTTTATTTTTATTAATTACACTTTATTCATTTTGTATCCCTCATAAGCCCTTCCCTCCTCCCTTCCCAATACTACCCTCCCTCTCCCTTCTTCACCCATGCCCCTTCTTAGAATGTACTGTGCAATATTCTTTTGAATTTTCTCTTTCATCTTAAAGTAGACATAAGAACTTGATCTATTTGTTTAGTATTTTCATCATCTCTATGGTCCAATGCATACTAGATTTTTTTAATTGAAGTCTAATTTTAGCACGGATGCAATTCTTCGGCCAAATGTAATAGCATGCATGACTATCCTGCTGAGTGCTGCACAAATATTATTCAATAACATGTAATATAAGCTCTAAATCTGTGTAACATGTTATATTTAAAGTTTTCCTCATATGAAATATAAACAGTCAATGTGAAAGATTGAAAAGAACTGGAAAATACATGGACATGTGTGCATATGAACATGGCTTTACATTGTTCTTCCTCTTTTGCCTGTTTTGTGATTTTCACCATCAATTTAACCTTTTTTTTTTTTTTTTTTTTAAATCTCACTCACTGAAATCATTTCAGATGAACCACCATGGACTAATTCTGAAAGATTAGGTAACTGCTGAAAATAAACAACAATGTTCAGGGAATGAAGATCAACACAGGAAAGGAGGTCATGGATGTATGGATCAAAGAATGCTAATACAATCCAAATGTCTTTGAACTTCTTTTCTCCACTCCTCCCTCTCTTTTTTCCTTCTTTGTCCTTCTCACCTTGCCTTTCTCCTGCCCTTCTACTTCCTTTTCTTTCTATTGTTTTCTCTTTTTCACTCTCCTTCCCTGGGAGCTACTTAATTTTGGGCTTTTGTAAAAACTGTAAATGTAATAAAAATGTGAAACAATACTGAAACTTCCACCAATATCAAATATTTGGAACAATTGTTTTTTCATATTCTGGGTTGTGGATGATATAGGAATACGCCCGCTTAAAAGCAGCAAAAGGAAACAGTGTTGCTAATTTCATTGCCTTCTTGCTTAGTCGAGTGCTCAAGAAGAAAGCCTACTGAAATTTTGAGCTCGCCTAGCATTTCAGCAACAGGCAGTCTTAAATAGTTTTCCTTATATCTGGAGGATAAGTGTCATGTTTCATACCAGCCTTTATCTAATATACAATTAAAAGAATGTTTTACAGAAAGAAACATATATATTAAAAGTCTCGACTTACATATTATGCCTTCACAGTGCTTGCTCAAAAAGTAACCAGATTTAAAAAATAGGTTTGTATTTATTTGGGGGAAAGAAATACAGTGTACAATAAATGTACGATTTATAAAATGAGAGATATGAAAATAATTCAGCCTGATAATATGAAGGGAGAATTGAGAAAACATCATTTAAGTACAGAAACCAGAAAAAAAGTTTGTGAGTCTGGAAAATAGTTGTTACTCCCTAGTACTAAAGAGTCTTCCCGTTTTCCCTGATGTAGTAAGCCTTTTAAAATATTTTTTATTAATTTCAATTTACTCATTTTGTATCCCAAATATACTGCCCTCCCTCTTCTCCTCCCAAACCCACTGTTTCCCCTTATTTTCTCCCATACCCCTCCCCAAGTCCACTGATAGGGGAGGTCCTCCTCTCCTTCCATCTGACACTAGCCTATCAGGTCTCATCAGGACTGGCTGCATTGTCTTTCTCTGTGGCCTGGTAAAGCTGTTTCTCTATCAGGGAGAGGTGAGCAAAGAGCCAGCCACTGAGTTCATGTCAGAGACAGTCCCTGTATCCCTTACCAGGGAACCCACTAGGACACTGAGCTGCCATGTGCTACATCTGTGCAGGGGTTCTAGATTATCTCCAGGCATGGCCCTTGGCTGCCTTATCAGTCTCAAAAAGATCCCCATGTCCATCTATTTTGGTTCTGTTGGTCTTCTTGTGGAGCTTGTTTCCCCTCCTTGTCTTTCTATCTCCCTCTTCTTTCATAAGTTTCCCAGCACTCTGCCCAAACTTTGGCTATGCATCTCAGCATCTGCTTTTAATTTAATATAAAATTATTGTAAGAATTTATTGTGTGTGTGTGTGTGTGTGTGTGTGTGTGTGTGCACTCAGCATATATGAAGGCACCCACATAGGCAAGAAAATACATTAGGCACTCTGGAGCTAAAAAAAAAAAAAATACTTAGTACTTTCATTCCAGTAAAAGATGACTTTTGGTACAGTATAATGTTCACCATTGTGATAAAGGAAAGATGGAAGTCTGTCTTACGAGTTGACTGAAGATACAGACAACCTCTCATACTGGTGAGTAAATAAAGGCCATATATTATTTACTCATATCTGTTTTTTTAATATTTACATGATAAATAGAGTTTTGGGTTATACAGTCAAACTAACTAATAGGAAATATTTGAATAAAGCAAATCAAGTCAATTCTGCTTTGCCACTGCCTCTACTAAGTGTTTAAACAATGAAAAGAAGAAATAGTATGACCCCTCTGTTTATTTGTTCAGATATTAAGAAGGTGGAACATTTCTGTGGTTGTGAGAAAGTGCAGAAGAAAACAAAAATTGTATGCAGCTTATAAATGTTTCTAAGTGCATTACCTGATTTGGAGTGACTTTCCTTCAGGTGGATTTAAGACAAACACTTATTTTTACTAAAATAAAACACTATCATTGTACACTTATTCATGTGCACTCACATCACGTTCGGATAAAGCGTCAATGAGGACATAAAGAAGAACATTCTACACATAATCAAAGTTGCAACATAATGACTGACAACATGCCTCAAGGGCAGAAACAAACTTCCAGAGAAAGACACACAGAGGGATTTTGTCTAGTCATGTTTTAAAGAGAAAGGAGAATTGTTTCTCCTTGATCCTGCTGAAATGTTTAGAATCAGCACGTGAATATGTCTTTCTCTCTGGGACTGATTACTGGAGAGTGTTGCACACACAGAAGTTCATTCTTTCATCTTCATAGAACCCAGAAGGTTTTATTTTCACTCAGTCTTATAGTGTCCAGCACCGGCAATCTCTCACCTACCAGGATAAACAACATGCTAATAAAAATGGTCTTGTTTGCTCTTGATTATATTTCCTTAAATGGCAACTATGAAAAAAACACTGTTTAAATTCTATTAATGGTTGCAATAATTATGGATTAAGCATTAATATTTAATAAACTCTGAGACTTGACAATGAACATGTCTTTACAGTTATTTTCATAACAAATGTAGGGAAATCTGAACTTCATCAGGGTACTGGTAGTGTTTATGTATCCTAAGTTCACACAGCTATTACAATGTTAAATAAAACTAAAGAAATGTATTGAGGATATCCTAATAGAATGCACAAAGAAAACCCAAGAAGTCCTAAAAAGAATTGTGAATTCAATCTTACAAATAAAAATTCACTGACAATGCACCCCAAATATTTTCAATGGTATATCTTCACCACGATACCAGTAACTTTTCTTTCCATTGAAATATGTCCAATTTTCTATAGGACCTATGAAACATTTAATCCTGGACTCTTTTAGCAATAGTTCTTTTATGTGCTGGGAAATGATTTGGTTTATCACGGAAATACCATCACAAGTAATTATTTGATGTTCTGACAAAATTCTAGTAGCTCGAGAACACTTTGTGCTTCTTATACTTAGCGACCCCTCATCCTTTACACTCTGCACACAATGAGCTATGGTAGGATTCAGGAAACATCACCAGAGCCTGTTCAGCTTTACTTGGTTCTTTTGTAATGTCTTTAATGGATCTCTATTAACTGCTGACTTTTACTTGATGAGAAAACAGTGAGAGGAGGAGGATGTCCATGCACAGGAGTTAGTTATAGCAAGGACTCACTGCCAGGTGAAGCCAAATGCAAATGGAGTATAAAGACAGAATTATAAACTTTATTTTTCTCCTGCATTATCAAAGGCGTCTCTAATCTTGATATATGTTAGTAAATCAAAGTAATTGTCTCTATAACACACTATTTTGTACCAGTCACTAGACTGCGAGTAGTGAAGAGCTCCCATCTGCCATGTGGGACCAAAGCATTTCCCAAAATGCAAAGTTGTCATTTTGTAATGGAGAGGGAGCCAATCTCACGCAATTTTTATACTAGAACTTCTGAGAGTGGTTATAATAATAATTTGATATTAACTCGTTGCAGCTTTTTGGCATTCTACTGCTTAATTTTGACTCTAAAAATAAATAAAATTATCAAGTATTTTAGAAAATTTAATCAGTCTTCTCATTCTACGGTAATGAGTAACTCTATCCAAAACACATGATGCCAAGTAATCCCAGGCTTGTTATTTCATGTAGTCAAATAACAGTCAACAGAGGGAAAAAGACAGACTTTTTTTTTTTTTAATTTCCAAGTATGTTTTGAAAATCTAATGATTATATCTACAAGCAATCAAACTTGCATTCATTGATTCAAAAGGAAATCAGTGGAAAAAATAGTGATATGATGAATATAAGAAATCGAGAAGTTTTCTAGCATCTTGTATATTTAATGATTTTTGTTGTCAGACCATTTAAGTCCAATAAGCACTTCTTGTCCAGATTTTTCATTTCAACTCTCTACATGTTGCATATAATACATTTTTTGAAAACATGTGTTGGATTAATTTAATTAAGAGGGGTGAGAACCTGCTAAGATCAGATTATGGAGTGGTTGATTAAAGAAATCCTTATAATTACCAGTAGTTCAACAGGGAATCACAGTAAGCATTGGATTATTGTCATGAAGGGGTCATAAAACATTCTGCTGGACAGTTATTTTTTGCGTTCTGTCTGCTGCATTTGTTCCATTGTTCTAGGGGTTATTCATTGTCTAACAATGTCTCTTCTGTAAAATTTTCAACTTTTATTCCTGAATTTGTTTAGGCTCAGCATTTTTTTTTCACTTTTTAATTTTTTTTTTTTTACAATTTATTCACTATGTATCTCAGCTGTAGCCCCCCTCCTCCACTCGCAAACCCGCCCTCTCTCCCTCTTCAACTATTATGTCCCTTCCCCAGTCTGATAATAGGGGAGATCCTCCTCCCCTTCCATCCAACCTTAGTCTATCAGGTCTCATCAGGACTGTCTATCAACATTGTCTTCCTCTGGGGTCTGGTGAGGCTGCCCCCCACCATCAGAGGGAGGTGATCAAAGAGCCAGCCACTGAGTTCATGTCAGAGACAGTCCCTGTTTCCCTTAGTAGGGAGCCCATTTGGAGACTGATCTGCCATCTGTGCATGGGCTACATCTGTGCATGGGTCTTTTATGAGACTGATACTCCAACCAAGGACCATTCATAGAGATAACCTAGAACCTATGCTCAATATTTTATATTCACTCTCAAATTTGTCTGGTCATAAAGTGTCTTTGGGTTGCACTCATGTCTACAAGCTTTCTTGACTTTGCCGACTGCATGCTTATTATATGTCACTAATTTAATGGAAACCTTATCCTACAGAATACTTTCTACACACAGCTTTCACTTCTTGCATCTTATTTGTCATGTTGACAATAAATTCTACTAAATATCTGAGGGTCGAATTTGATGGTCATTCTTCAGTTGATTTTTATTATTATTATTTTCTTTAACTCCATCATTCAGTAGAAGGCATACCATTCTTTTTCTCCCAGATCTCCCTTTCTCTGTGACTCTCTCTGTCTTTGTCTCTGTCAGTTTGTGTGTGTTTCTCTCATGTTGCAGGTATTTTGATTCAGTGTGTGTGTGTGTGTGTGTGTGTGTGTGTGTGTGTGTGTGTGTTATACAGCATAACTTTATGCATACATTGGGAAATGACTCCTACAGTCAAACATAATAATTCCCATATCTTTTGATTCATGGACACTTGGGGTACTGTGAATTGCATTTCAAGGAACATGAGAGTGTAGATATTGCATTGATTGATTGATTGCCTTTTTCTTAAGATACGCAGCAACTAGCGTAATTAAGGTATCATATGTTGTTTATATTTTCATGTTTCTGTTTTATTTCTTGACACAAGTGTCTCAGTTAGCATAGGCTGGCATTAAACTCCTTGCATGACAGAAGGTGACCTTGAATTGCTGACCCCTTGCCTCTCTCCCAAGGGCTGGGATTTCAGGTTTGTGGATTCATGCTTGATTTATGTGGTGCTGGTAATCAAACCAAGTGCTTTATGTATGCTAGTTAACACTCAACCAACATAGTCACGCCAATAACCTCTGATTTAAGGTTTTAGGGAGACAATATGCATATGATCTTGATGTCATTTTATATCCTTAGCCATAAATGCAAAGGTGTCATAGAGTCCACATATTCATAAATTATCTTTGATCATTTTAATTGTAGTCATATTAACAGGAAAAGAATAATGTCTTTTGATCATTGTAATTTGAATTTCTCTGATTACTGGTGGATTTTGAACATAATTATTTTTATATTATTAGTTATCTATATATTTTGGGGGGAAAAGTGTGTTTGCTATCATTGCTAATTTTCTGATTTGCTTTTTTATTTTCTGGGTTTTCTTTGTTATTGTTGTGGTTTTGTTTTGTTTCTCAGTTGTTTGATTTTTTCATATTTTTTATGCAAACTCATTATCAGATGACTGGGTCCCAAATCCTTTCTCTATTGTACATTGTCTTAAATTTTTTAAAAAATAATAATTATTATTAATTACAGTTTATTCACTTTGTATCCCAGCTCTATCCCCCTTCTTCATCCCTTCCAATCCTACCCTCCCTCCCTCAATTCCTCCCATGCTCCTCCCCAAGGCCACTGATATAGATAACTTCAGAACAAAAAATTAAAAGAAAACAATCAATGAATCGTAGTAACATCACCAACCCCATAATAAAAGGAACTAACATTCATTGTTCACTATTATCTGTCAACCTCAATGGACTCAACTCTCCAATAAAAAGACAAAGAGTAACAAAATGGTTGTAGAAACAGGATCCAACATTCTGCTGCATCCAAAAAACACACCTCTGCAACAACTACCTCAGAGCTAAGGGCTGGAAAAACGTTTTTCAAGCAAACAGATCCAGAAAACAAGCTATCATAACATCTAATAAAATAGACTATCTTAACATTTTTTAATTATTTATTATGCTATATGTTTTTTGTTTGTTTTTTTATATTATTGTAAACCCATTTGCCTTTGTTATGTGCTGTAATGGCTTGGGTTTTGCTGTTATATCCAAAACACTGTTGCTGAGCCAAATATGTTCTTCCAGTGTCATTAGAGTATGAATCCCTATATCTAATTATTTCAATCCTATTGAATTTGTATTTGTATATATCATGGCATAAAGAAGAAATTTAATTTTTCCATGATTATATCATGTTTACCTCATTACCTCTCACAGAAAAACATTCCTTTCCTTATTTTACATTCTTGGAAACTTTGACAAGATCAACTGAACTCTAGCCTTTTTGTCTTTTACTTGGTTTCAGGTTTGTATTATGTCTAGACCATGCTCTTTTAGTCACTAGATCACTGAGGCATATTTTAGGAGCATGCATTTTTTTATGTTATAGTTCTAGCTTTGATTATTGTGTGCAAGATCACTTTGACTATCAAAAATATTAACTTGCATATAAATTTGGAGAATTTTTTTGATTTCTGTGAAAACTACCAAATGAGTTTGACAAGCATAACACTGGATTTGTATGTTACATGTGGTTATATAGGCATTTAATGTTTCTACTGAGAACATATGGTACTTACCTGTTTGTGTTTTCTATAATTTCATTCACTAGCATTTTATACTTTCTGAGATGAATATCTGTTTCCTTTCTTTAGTTTAATTTATGAGGTCATATTTGACTTTAACTAATGAAAGATAAAGGCCATAACAAAAATAAATAAAAATAAAGAATGCTGCCAGTGATGAACACAGATACAAAACTTATTCACTCTTTGGTAGCAAATCTAATTTAACCACAGCCTATTAAAGTACTCTTACACCGTGCTTCTTTACAGTTACTTCTGAAATGAAAGAATGGATCAACCCACAGAAATCAGTGAATTTGATCTATGCCATTAACAGACTACAGAAAAGCATATCGCTTATTTTGCCATAAAAAGTAATGGTACAAGTTAAGTATAGGAGCAATTTCAACCCAATAGAATGAATGACTACTGTTATGATAAGCCTGGAGTTAATATTATCAAATTTGAAAAAATAAAATTATTTCTTTTAAAATTAAGAAAAAGACAAATATACCTCTTTTGGAATCTTTTGTACATTACTGTAAGTCTCGGCCAGAAAAATTAGGCAGTAATATTAATAACATACAGCAGCACAAGAAAAAATGTCGAATTATCTCTGCCAACTAGATGACATACAGGACACTACAGGAAAAAATAAAATAAAACTCCACCCAAAAATTTTAGAATTAATAATCTCACTCATTAATATTGCATGATACAGATTTGATAACCAAATCTGTGATAAACTTCTTAAAAATAACTTAAATATTGACTGGTTACAGGAGGTGGCTGCTTCAGGTTCCATATATCCTATTGCTAGGAGTCTTTTCTTGTTTTGTTTTTGTTTTATTAATTTTTATTTTCTATATTAATCACAGTTTATTAACTTTGTATCCCAGCAGTATCCCCTCTCTCATTTCCTCCCAATCCCACCCTCCCTCCCTCATCTCCTCCCTGCCCCTTTCCAAGTCCACTGGTAGGGGAGGTCCTCCTCCCCTTCCATCTGACCCTAGCTCATCAGGTATCTTCAGGACTGGTTACCGTTTTGTAGTGTCACCCTTAATGATTCCAATGACTTAGGTCTCTAGCTCCTCCAAGAAATGCCTCCCCTCATCAATTCCAGTTCTCTCAGTTCTCTTTTCACCCCTTGAACAAATGATCCCTCCTATTCCCACCCTATTCCCTCTCACACACATACACACATTTCCCTTCCTCCATCCCCCCCACCCCTCACTGATAATCTATTTTATTTTCCCTTCCCAGTGAGATTCAAGCATACTTGCTGGGCTATCCTTGTTACTTGACTTTCTTGGGTCTATTGATTGCTGCATGGTTATCCCATACTTTATGGCTAATATCCACTTATAAGTGAGTATATATATTTTCCACTGACACAAACTGCAACAAGAATGAATTGATTTAATAAGATTTCTTTTAGTAATGTTTGTTTATAAAGTGGAGCAATGTTCTAAGGCCCATTCTGCACATCATTACTGAAAGTCCACAAAAGTAGGAGCCAATTTTGACAGGTATCTGCTTTAAAAAAAAAAAAAAAAAAAAAACAAGGCAAATCAAATACTACTCAGTGTCAATACTGGAGCATGCAATTTAAAAATATGCAGAAAGGTTAGATTAAGAACAGAATTATTCAACTGCCATAAAAAATAATTTTATAATATTAAATTTGACAGTTAAAATGGCTGAATTTGCTGTAGATCTTCTCAAAGATATTAATCTAGAGATGCTCATTAAGACTTCTGAGAGAGGAGTAAACCCTGAAGGACTGTGAAAATGAGTTGTGAGATAAGCCCTTCTCTTTGAGAAGAATACCGTAGCAGATGGCAAAGCAGTCAGAACTAATCTTCCAGGCATGCACTTGTTTGCACTTTTGAATTAAATAAAGGTGTTCATTTAGATTCAGCTTTGTTAGTGACCTTGTTGTAGTTGCTGCTGCTGTTAGTCCTGTTTTATGGTAATATATTTTCATTTTCCCAAACTCAGCCTAATGACATGTCTTAGTATTTGAAATTCCTTTTCAAGTCAACCCAAGTGATTGTCTTACTGCAGCGGACTATGTTGAGTCCTTGCCATGTCTATCATCGCTTTATTTTTTTCCCCTGGACATCTCTGCTTAGATAGTTTGGCAACACTGCAAAATGTGTATTCTAGATTCCCACCTGCCATGGAACCATCTCTTTGCCTTAGGCTTTTGTTTCTGTAAACATAATTGCTGTTATTTCCCATCAGTACTTTAGAATAAAAGTAAAAATACATTTGTGTTCCATGGTTCTCTATTCTTACATTATAGACTACATCCATTGCCTTTACAGTGTAATACACACATATACACATACAAACACAAACAAACCTACACCATTACTTTATGTCATTTTATGTCTATAAGCTGCAGCTGTTCTCTGCTCAACACTCTGTACTGGATCTCTATATGCTAATAAAGACTGCTGTTGTCTGATCATTCTTTTATTATTTCTTTTAGGTCATTTCTCATAGAGTAGTTTGCACTCTTTTTTTTTTTTTTTTTACCTCATATTTCTGTAACGAGTCCTCCTCTTCTGGAACCTTTTTATTTGGGGTAGTCTGTGTTAAATTTTCTATCCAAATATTTTTCTATATCTTTAAAAAATTTATTAATTACACTTTATTTACTTTGTATACACCCTCTAGTTCCCTACCTCCTTCCCTCCCAAGCCCTCCCCTCCTCCTCCTTCTCCATGCATGCCCCTCACCAAGTCCACTGATAGGGGAGGTCTTCTTTTCCTTCCTTCTGATCCTAGTCTGTTAGGTCTCATCAGTATTGGCTGTGTTGTCTTCCTCTGGGCCTGGTAAGGCTGCTCCCCTCTCAGGGTGAGGTGATCAAAGAGCTGGCCAATCAGTTCATGTCAGAGAAAGTCCATGCTCCCATTACTATGGAACCCATTTGGCGACTGAACTGTCATGGGCTACATCTGTGCAGGGGTTCTAGGTTATCTCCATGCATGGTACTTGGTTGGAGTATCAGTCTCAGGGAAGACCCCTGTGCTCAGATTTTTTGGTTCTGTTGCTCTCCTTGTGGAGCTCCTGTCCTCTCCAGACCTTACTATTTCCCACTTCTTTCATAAGAGTCCATGCACTCTGCCCAAAGTTTGGCCATAAGTCTCAACATCTGCTTTGATAGTTTGCAGGGCAGAGCCTTTCAGAGGCCCTCTGTGGCAGGCTCCTAACTTATATCTTGATCCTCACTTAGGAGAGTTCACTGAGTGTACATGGAACTAATCGAGATTACCTCACTTAAGATGATCTTTTCTAGTTCCATTCCATCTAACACCCATCAGAATGTCTAAGATAAAAAACTCAAGTGACAACACATGCTGGAGAGGACATGGAGAAAGGTGAATCTTCCTCCTTTGGTGGTGGGAATGTAAACTGGTACAACCACTTTGGAAATCAATCTGGTGCTTTCTCAGAAAATTAGGAACAGTACAATATCAAGATCCAGTATATCACCCCTAAGCATATATCCAAAATATACCTAAGTATACAACAAGGAGATTTGCCCAACTATGTTTGTAGCAGCTTCATTCATAATAGCTAGAATCTGGAAACTACCCAGATGTCCCTCAAATGAGGAAAGGATACAGAAATTGTGGTACATTTACACAATGGAACACTACTCAGCAATTAAAAACAAGGAAATCATGAGATTTGCAAGCAAATGGTGGGAACTAGAAAAGATCTTATCATGTGAGGTAACCCAGAAGCAGAAAGACACATATGGTATACACTCACTTATAAGTGAATATTAGAAATACAATATAGGATAACCATATTAGAATAATATTTTTATAATACTTCAGTTTATTCAGTATATTTTTAAAAATAGATACATTTTTTAATTGAACGCATGACAGGGGTCTACTGAGCGCATCTGAAAGCCTCTAACTAGCAGTGTTTTCAAAGCAAAGACTCATGACCAAACCTTTGGCAGAGTACAGGGAATCATAAGAAAGAAGGGGAGTTAGTCTGATGGGGAAAGGATAGGAGCTCCACAAAGACCAAATATATCTGGGCACAGGGTCTTTTCTGAAACTGACATTCAACCAAGGACCATGTATGGATATAACCTAGAACCTCTGCTCAGATGTAGCCTGTGGTAGCTCAGTAACCAATTGGTTTCCCAAAGTGAGGGGAACAAGGACTATTTCTAACAGGAACTCAATGAAGATACCTGATAAAACAGGATCAGATGAATGGGGGGAGGTCCCCCCCTATCAGTGGACTTGGAAAGGGGCACAGTGGTGATGAGGGAGGGAGGGAGGGACTGGGAGGGAATGAGGGTTCGGGGCACGGCTGGGATACAGAATTAATAAAATGTAACTGATAAAAAAAAATTAAAAAAAAAAAAAAAAAAGAACCAGAGGATGCTGACAGAGGTCAGAGGGCAGTAAGAGATGAGACATGAGAGTAATCAGAATGTATTAAGCACATATATTAAATTATCAGTAAACAAATCAGTTTACATACAATAATGTTATTTATTAATTAATAAAGAAACTTTAAAAATAAAAAAAAATTGACATATACAAGTGTGAGTGCAGACATCTACTGACCCTTTAATTTGACAAACACACACTCACACCCACATACACAATAGACAAACAGAGTGACATGAACGGAACAAACTAAGAAGCATTTCTTAGTTGGTATTTTCATATAGTTATGTAATTATCCATATTGGCATGAAGGATGCTTTACATCAGTTTTTTATTTTCTCATTTTAAAAGTAAACCATTTAAAATAACTTTAAATAACTACTGAAAATAGTTCATATTTATTTTGCAGACAATTATCCATTTCTGTTTTTTGGTAGAAATGTTAGCTCTAGTATATTTCACTGGTTATGAGATCACTGATTTTGTTATGTTGAAACCAACGAGTAAAAAATCATATGGTAGCAACCAGTGGCTACATATACCAGTATAATTTTTAAAATAAATATAAAGGCAAAAATATTAAATAGAGTAAGATATTTTCATAACCAAAACCCAAGTACCATTTTTTTATTAACAGTCCTCTAGTGTTATATAGTAGATACCCAATAAACACAAACTAAATAAAAAAAATTACTTCAAAAGCTGTCTCAATCAAACAAAAATAACATGGGTAAAAAGATGTATTGAAATTATATGTTTAGAATTTTCAAAATTTATGTATACATGAGGCAAATGGGCTCAGTTACCTTGATAATATGGTTCCCTATCAGCATTGAATTCATCTTTGCACTTTACATCTGTTTTTAAATATCCTTTCATTGTCTTAAAAAAGTTGTGTCTTAAAAGAAGGGTGTCCTGCCTGAAAGTAAGAACTTGCTTACTTACTAAAAAATTTCTAATAATAGAACTTTAATTCAAGATTTTATCAGATGCTTATATTTTAATCATAGTGTTTGCAATAATTTCTGAAATGCTTTACAATCTCCACTGCACAAAGGAAAGTATTGTCTTTAACTTCAATGGTCAAGGCATTTACTTTCTCTTGAAAATGTTTTAAGCTGAAGGAAAAAAAAAGTTTTCATTTAGAAATGTAAACATTTGAGCTATTAGGGTGGTACCAAATAAAAGACTCCCTGATTGCTTCAAATGAGCCATTTAGAAAACCCTTGCCAATGTAGACACAGCCCGTTGGTATTCCACAATGTGTCAGAACGTTCCACCTTCTTTGGTGCTTTTGTAAATCACACCAGGGATTTGAGTAAATTATGTTGGCTTTTCTTCAGAAACCAGATGTTGCACCTCGGCAGAGTTCAACATGGGAAAACAATGTATTATTAAAGTGAGTATGAGCTGTGTGATCAGGAAGAAATACCACATCTGGCTGTCCAAATCACTGCCCAGTTTGGAGCTGTAGCAACAGACAGTCTGCAAGGTGACTCTCCGCTCACCACTAATGGGAGTGTGGAATTGGATAGGATAGTTACAAGAGTTTATGGATTGTAAGACTATGTAATAAACCATGGGTCTTGCCAAAACCAACCTTTGGTGAGGTAGAGGTTAAACTGGTTTCTGTAGGAGTAATGAGTTATGTATGCAAACCGTCCACATTGGTAAACCTGATTTGCATCAGAGTTTTCACATGAAGCTAGCTGATCCAGGTGGTTAAAAAAAAGTAATTAGTTCATGTATAACATAAAGGAAATGGAAATTAAGGAGTCTCCAAAGAACACGTATAGAATGACTCGGTGAGGCACACAACTATGTCCAAGAAAGATGAGTAAAGTAAAATATCAAATAGAATTAGAATAGTACCTACTATACTATAAAGATTGAGAGTCTAAGGGAGTATAAGAAAATCCCTAATATGAAGTAGGTGTACAAGCATTAATTTCTCACTGAAAGTAATATTTATTTCTAAAGAATCAAATATGATAAAAATATTAATTGACACTGACAAAAATATTGTGTAGCCTATAAAAAGGCTAAAATTGTGCTGTTTCTAAAGCATTTCAACAAAGTTTAACTCATTAGATGACTTAATGGGTGCTATATTCTTTCCTTAATAATAATGAATAAAAACACATGAACACGGACCTGTGTGTGTGTGTGTGTGTGTGTATGTGTGTGTGCGTGATAATGATAGCTGAATGCTAATCGTTAAAGCCTTTTGTTTTTTTTTTTGTAAGAAATATGTGTTTTCATTCCTCAGTCCCCTCTTAAGGATGTGTTTGAATTACTGTGTCATCATTACCTAATTCTCGAAGCCTTTTTACCACACCTCACTATCAGAAATAGTAATGTCAGCTTAATCTCTTTATATTACACAGATGTCCAATATTTCAGATCACACCTGCCAACATTAGTTTGAAGTATCTTTTCATTACTGCAGTGCAGTGGTAAGATACTGATTCATTCACCCTTGGGTTATCTAGTAGGAAAGTAGTGTGACTGACAAAAAATACATGCCAAAAAATAATTTAATTTACAGTGCATGTTAAAGAGTAGAGGGAAAATTATATTATTCATGAAAAAAATATTTAACTTTTCTTTGGTGTCCAACTGTTAATTTTATTGGAATAATGAGTGCAAGAAATACACAACTTCTTTTAGCTGAAAAACTAAACAAATTCTTCATTTCACCTCTCTTATCTCAACATTAGAAAATTAAGAGTTTGTATGCCTAATTTTCATTTAATTAAATTATTGATTTTTTTTTTGTCCTGGGTCTTATTTTATACTTCTGGGAGATATAACCACTTCATTGTCTCAACACTGTTAGGGCTTTTATTGAGAACATGGTAATCTTTGTACAATGTTTTTTTTTTATTTTATATTTTTTAATATTATTTGTCAGACTGCATTCTACCATTCTTTATTCCCCAAAACAAAGAAAAGACCAAACAACAAGACAATGAAAGTATCAGCAGATCACTTCTCTTAGCTGGTGGATAAGCTACAATAATATCTCAATGACAGCTCTGAAGCTGGAGAGACGGCTCAGTGGACAATGCGCTTCCAATGGAAGCAGGAAAACTTGAGACTGGAAAGGCAGGTGCAGAAATGCTACCTTATTAACTCTAGCATTGGGCAGGGGTCATTGGGGTTGGCTAGCTACCTAAGGCAGCCCAGTTGTTGAGTTAAAATATGTTTCAATTGTATCTGCAGAGATTTATTTTCTAGCTTGCAAATGTGTGTACATTAGTTAACATTCATTAAGTTTAAGTGAAAGAGAACAAAACTTGAGTACATGTGTCCAGTAAATATTAATGAGTCTCTACGGTAATTTGCCTCTGCTATTTCAAAAATACACATTAGTTCTCAACTCTGCCATTTGTTACATGTTCTGCTGAGCACCTGAATTAAGAAATGACATTGTACAAGAGACAGCTTTGTAAAGGATCACAAAGAAAGAAATATTGAGACTTTTTTTTTTTATTGCTGCAGGTAGGAAATAGAAAAAAAAATGCAGTGACACATACATAGAGAATAAGAACTCGTGGAAGGCTTACTACCTAAAAAATGAGACTGCAAAATACAGAAAGAACAGCCACTCTTCAGAGTGTGAAGCACCCAGTGAATCCTGAAAGCACTGTGTGTGCTTGCGTTCTTGGTCTCAGGTTTTTGGACAATAAATCCGGCTAATTAAGGCCCATATTCAGGAGCCGTGAATGTTTTTACTTTCTTGATACAAGGAGAATTTAACTCATCTTAACACTGCTGAAAACATTCTGAGACAAGAGATGATCCAGGAGATTAGCTTGGAAGCAGCGTGGACAGTAGATTACAATGTCATAACTTATAAACATTTCTTATGCGAAATTCTGAAAGATGTTCGTGCCAAAGGAGAATGGGCCTAAGGATGGATTCTGCAAGCCATGATCCTGTGACACACTGGAGAGTCCCCAGCTTTACAAGCTTTGGGGTTTTGCATGATGCTAAACGGCTTACAGGCAGAATCACTGAACATATTCACTTTTGATTTTAGACAGAAAATCTTTTGCTTGGTGATCCTGCAAACAAGTCTCTGTAACAGACCCCCATGCCTGTCCCAGAAGAAATCTTTGTCCTTCTATGTACATTTAGGTTTAAAACATATTGTTATTTTGTGGCTGTTGAAAGATTTCTTTATTTATATTTTATGTGTATGGGTGTTTTGCTGACATATATGTCTTTACATGATGGGTGTGAATGCCCTCAAAAACCAGAAAAGGGAAACTGGTTCTTAACTTCCATGTCAGTATTAGGAACAAACTCAGTGAACGCTGTTAATCCCTGAGCCATTTCCCTACTTACTGTTCAGCACTGTTTTTGACAACTATATTTACCTTCCTGTTTGATGCACACATACACATGTGCACACACATATGTACACCAACCGATAGGATTACGTAAGTGACTGTATAGGCTTCTATGCTGAGGTCTGCAGAATTACCAAGACTACATTAGGAAAGATGAGGATCTGGATTTCTCGGTGTCACAGCTTTGGCTAGTTGTGTAAATGCCCCATGCTTGCTTCAAGGGCTGCCAGAGAAACAGATGTGAAGAAAATAGCAACTACCAGTGAGCTGTGCCTGCTACTGAAGAAAAAACAGCTGCTCCTTATCACTTCTGCTTCCCATATCTCTGCCTACTTTATCAACAGTAAGTAAAATACCACCAGTTTCAACCATATATTTTTCTGTTTGTAATAAACCTTTAGGACATATCAGACCATTTCATTTTAAAATGTCTTTTTTTCAATTTTTTTTTATTAATTACACTTTATTCACTTTGTATTCCCCCATAAACCCCTCCCTCTTCCCCTCCTAATCCCACTTTCCCTCCCTCTTTTTCACACATGCCCCTCCCCAAGTCCACTGCTAGGGGAAGTCCCCTTCTCCTTCCTTCTGATCTTATGGCTGCATTGTCATCTTCTGTGGCCTGGTAAGGCTGCTTCCCCTTCATGGGGAAGTGATCAAAGAGCAGGCCAATCAGTATATGTCAGAGGCAGTCCCTCTTCCCATTACTATGGAACCAACTTGGACACTGAACTGCAATGGGCTACATATGTGCAGGGGTTCTAGGTTATCTCCATGCATAGTCCTTGGTTGGAGTATGAGTCTCTGGAAAGATGCCTGTGTTCAAATTTTCTGGTTCTGTTGTTCTCCTTGTGGAGTTCCTGTTCTCTCCAGATTTTACTATTTCCCACTTCTTTCATAAGATTCCATGCACTATGCCCAACAATTGGCCGTAAGTCTCAGCATCTGCATTGATAGACTGCAGGGCAGAGCCTTTTAGAGGCCCTCTGTGGCAGGTTCCTGACTTGTTTCCTGTTTTCTTCTTCTGATGTCCATCCTCTTTGCCTTAGGGATGGGGATTGAGCATTTTAGTCAGAGTCCTCCCTCTTGATTAGTTTCTTTAGATATACAGATTTTAGTAGGTTTATCCTATATTATATGGCTATCTGAGTGAGTATATACCATGTGTGTCTTTCTCTTTCTGGGACAGGTCACTCAGGATGATCCTTTCCAGTTCCCACCATTTACCTGCAAATTTCATGATTTCCAACACCCTTCACAATAGCCACAAATGACATCAAGTACCTTGGTATAACCCTAACCAAGCAAGTCAAAGTCTTGTATGAAAAAAATTTCAAGTCTCTGAAGAAAGAATTAAAAGAAGATATCAGAAGATGGAAAGAACTCCCATGCTCATGGCGTGGCAGGATTAACATAGTAAAAATGGCCATCTTACCAAAAGCAATCTACAGATTCAATGCAATTCCCATCAAGTTACCAACACAATTCTTTACAGACCTTGAAAGAAAAATTCTCAACTTCATATGGAATATCAAGAATCCCAGATATAACCTAGAACTTCCGCTCAGATGTAGCCTGTGGTAGCTCAGTAACCAATTGGTTTCCCAAAGTGAGGGGAACAAGGACTATTTCTAACAGGAACTCAATGAAGATACCTGATAAAACAGGATCAGATGAATGGGGGGAGGTCCCCCCTATCAGTGGACTTAGAAAGGGGCACAGTGGTGATGAGGGAGGGAGGGAGGGACTGGGAGGGAACGAGGGTTCGGGGCACGGCTGGGATACAGAATTAATAAAATGTAACTGATAAAAATAAAAATAAATTTAAAAAAATTAAAAAAAAAGAATCCCAGAATTGCTAAAAAATCCTACACAATAAAAGATTTTCTTGAGGTATCTCCATCCCTGATCTTAAGCTGTACTATAGAGCAACAGTAATAAAAACTGCATGGTACTGGCATAAAATGTCTTTAGAAGCCACAATAGAGCTATGAGGTAACACACATATTAGGTAATATTCTAACAACTTTTTATTAAACAGTGCATATCATTTACAGCTTTTGGAAAATAGTCCCAAAGATGTGATTATCTTACATGTAATAAACCTATTAAGAAAGGATACATGCTTTGGCTCTCTATAGAGAAGATTTCAGATTTATCATTATTTTTCTGTGCCTCTAAAATATTATTTCTCTCTGATATCCAAAAAATTGATGGACACAAGAAATTCGCATAAACATTACACATATGTTTTATCTCTACTGATGAACAAAATGGTTATTTGTATTCTTAAGAACAAGCAGGATGTCTCACTATTACTTTTGTTAGCACAAGCATGAAGAAAAGATGTAACAGGGACAAGAACAGTGAATTTATCACATTTGATTATTCATAATCAGTTCAGTGCAGACACCAATTTCATTTCTCGCTCTTATTCCACAAAAACTTTACTTATGTATTCTGCTAGTTATTTAATTCATTGGGAATTTTAAAGATAAGATTCTAAAGTCAACTGTGCCCTCTGTCATTTACACAAAGCCATCTGGAAGTATTTAGTTTTTATCCCTAAACCACCCTGTGCAAGGCTTTATCTTTTCACTTTTATATTTTTTGATCCTGCCTGCATAGTGGAATCTCTCCAATGCCTCTTATTTAATCTGAAAAAAATCTTACAGAATAACATAACTAAGTGTATATAAGTAATTATTTCTTCTCCTGTGTGTTCCTACTCATTACCACCATCCTTTGTTTCATAGTGCAATGATTTGAAATGATTTAGATCATGTTTGTTTTATAAATTGAAATTCTTCATTCAATTAATTTGCAGTACCCTGGCATGAAAGACTTATCACTAAGAACATAGATTTGTAGGTAGGAATTTGATAACCTGTTGCACATTTTTTGTCAAATCTGGCTGTTAATATTATGCTACTATTTATCTAATAATAGCTATGTTTCTTTATATCCTTCAAATGAAAAATAGTAACATTGTAGAGTAAGAGCATTGTGATGGCTGAAGATAGATTGTACACAAGGCACTGAGTAGGGAGCATTACACATAGAAATGCTTGTGAATTGTCAATAACGATTATTGTTCTTGAAGTACGTACACTGTATGTCTTTGAATGGTATGCATATCAACACACCACATTTCTGGGGCAGATCTGGGTCCTAAGAGGATTTCTCCCTAAGTCAATCCTGGTGTTCACTCAGCTTTTGATGGCCATTTCTCTTGAGTTTGCTACCTATCACCTCTCTAGCTTCCTGGACTCTAGTCATGGTAATTATTTAAGTATAACTAACATTTCAAAGACTCCTGCAAGTCAAAGTCAAACTTCAGTTTTATGGCAGTACATTTTTCTACAATATACTTTTTAAATGGTTTATTATGTGTAAACAAAATATTTTCCAGTGAGCTTTAGGTACAGCCATTCTCACTGAATATTCTGGCAACTACCTTGGAAACATTTGCCATAGCTATGAACACTTCTCCACTTCCTGCCCTTCTCAACCCTGAATAAAATTTTCATTAGTTCACTGTTGTTAAGGTTTCCACACTGATTTGAGTCTCATTTGTGAGTTATATTCACTTTGATCCACAGAGTTTGGCCTTGATGAGCCATAAGAAAATTCTAAAAGGCATACCATAGTGAGCTTGGAATTCTGTTTGCTTGGTACCACTGCTAACTCCAGGCTCTATCAATTGCATGCTACATCATTTAAACAACATCTAACATTTGAATGCTTTTATTTCTTCAAAATTAAATGGGATTTGACACAGCCTTTAAATGGTGAGTGTGATAAGTGGCATATAAAACATTATTAGAGAGGCAGCCTGTAAGAGAAACATCAGACACTGAAGTATGTGCCTCGATGTTCCTATTACACAGTTATAGGGTTGCTCTCTCTGTAATATGACCATAAGGTTTGTTCAGTAGTTTGAACACATAAAATTATTAGAAAAAAATGATTTGTGTAAAGGGCTAGCATCTTCATTCCAATAAATTTGTATTTTAAAATAAACTTCAAAATGAAGATAACCAGAATGATAAAATTGACCAAAAAAATTTTTTTATTGCATCTGAAGGGTAAAATCATACTGCACCCCTTTGATGCTAACACATTCAGAGACACTTAAAATTTCAATTACCTAAATGCTATTACTTAAATTCAGACCTAAATATTCAAATGAGCACAAAGTCAGAAGTCTGTTTTTAAAAAGTTTCCATTATCAATGTTACTGATAATTATTTTACAATCTACTTTGTAACATAATAATAAAAATATTATCTTATTTGCCTATTTGAGGCATAGTCATTTAAAGTGTTAATTTCATTGACATTTTAACCGATGTTTCAAATTTTTTAATACATAAATATAGATGTCCAATTAAACATCAAAACTGTAATATTAATTCTTGAAGTATTGGTAGGGAATCTGCAGATAGTCCAATAAAACATCAGTATCTCATAGGCTTCTCTCATACCATGAATAGAACAATAAATTATTTCAGAATTTGCATTTTGATTGAAATTATGGAAAACTATTTTCATTATTTATTGTATGCAAGACAAGTGTTCCCCTTGCAAACTGTCATATGCAGTACTAAAACAGTTCTATAATGGAGAGAAAATTTGTAAAGTCTGCAGTGATGAGCAATTTTAAATATGTCTGTTCACTGAATTTTAACTAAGATATAAGCACAAAAGACAAAACTTGGGACTTACCCTAATGTATAGTCACTAAAATTATAAAATATCATAAAATTAAATACCTCACATGTATTTGGCTATGTTTATTTTTCTTGTATTGTTAACAATATAGTCATTGATGAAAGAATTAAAGAAAATATTAGAATAATTTTTGCAATATACTTGACACCTCATTTTCTTTATTACGCACATCATATATTAATATGACACATTTGATACAATAAATGAACCAACATTATTAACCAAATATACAGATCACTTTCTTCATTCAGGTCTTAATTTTTTTCTACTGTCCTCTTGATTTCAGGGTCTCATCAAGCATGTCACATTATACATATTTTTCACACATCTTTTTTTTAATTCTTTATTAATTACACTTTATCCACTTTGTATCCCCCCTGTGGTTCCCTCCCTTCTCCCGTCCCAAACCCTCCCTTCCTCCATCCTCTGCATGCAAGTCCCTCCCCAAGTCCATTGATTGGGGAGGTCTTCTTTTCCTTCCTTCTGATCCTAGTCAATTAGGTCTCATCAGGAGTGGCTGCATTGTCTTCTTCTGTGGCCTGGTGATGCTGCTTCCCCCTCAGGGGGGGGGGTAATTAAAGAGCAGGCCATTCAGTTCATGTCAGAGGCAGTCCCTGTTCCTATTACAATGGAACCCACTTGGATACTGAACTGCCATGGGCTACATCTGTTCAGGGATTCTAGGTTATCTCCATGCATAGTCCTTAGTTGGAGTATCAGTCTCAGGAAAGACCCCTGTGCTCAGATGTTTTGTTTCTGTTGCTCTCCTTGTGGGGTTCCTGTCCTCTCCAGATCTTACTGTTTCCTACTTCTTTTCTAAGATTCCCTGTACTCTGCCCAAAGGTTGCCCATAAGTCTCAGCATCTGCATTGATAGACTGCAGGGCAGAGCCTTTCAGAGATCTTCTGTGTCAGGCTCCTGACTTGTTCCGTCTTTTCTCCTTCTGATGTCCATCCTCTTTGCCTTTCTGGATAGGAATTGAGCATTTTAGCAAGAGTCCTCCTTCTTGATTAGTTTTTTTAGGTGTACAGATTTTAGTAGGTTTATTCTATATTATATGTCCATATGAGTGAGTATATACCGTGTGCATCTTTCTGCTTGTGGGATAGCTCACTTCACAATAGCCACAACTCTCTACAATAAAAGATCTTCTGGAAGTATCTGCATCCCTGATCTTAAGTTGTACTATAGAGCAACAGTAATAAAAACTGCATGGTACTGGCATAGAAACAGGCTGGTGTATCAATGGAATAGAATAGAAGACCCTGACATAAATCCATACACTTATTGACCCCTGATTTTTGACAAAGATGCCAAAACCATTCAATGAAAAAAAAAAAAAGACAGCATCTTCAACTGGTGCTGGTCTAACTGGATATCTACATGTAGAAAAATGCAAATAGATCCGTACTTATCACCCAGCACAAAACTAAAGTCCAAGTGGATCAAAGACCTTAACATAAAAGCAAACACACTAAACCGCTTAGAAGAAAAAGTGAGGAAGAACCTTGAACTCATTGTCACACATCTTAATTTCTGTGAGTGTGAAGGTGGTGGTGGGGAGCCTCTCTGTTTAGTTCAATTTGGCCTTGAACTCATACAGCCTTGGTTGGCCTTGAAGTCACTATCTTTCTGCCTTAGACTCCTGGTCCTGGGATTAGAGGAGAGTACCACCATGTCTGGCTTTAAGATTTGCTTGAGTATAAGCTTTTCAGATTTGTGTTTGATGCCATGTCAATTTTTTTTCTTTTTTTTCGGATTCATTATTATTATTATCAACATTTTTTTTCACAACTTATTCAATTTGTATCCTGGCTATGGCCCCATCACTCATCTCCTCCCAATCCCACCCTCCATCCCTCTTCTCCCCCTGTGTCCCTTTCCTAGTCTACTGATAGGGAAGGTTCTCCTCCACTTTTATTTGTCGCTAGCCTATCAGCTCTTATCAGGACTCATTACATTTTCTTCCTCTGTGTCTTTGCAAGGCCACACCACCCAGAGAGAGGTGATCAGAGAGCCTGCCACTGAATTCATGCCAGAGAAAAGTTCTTGCTCTACTTACTAGGGACCCACTTGAAGACTGAGTCTATGGGCTACATCTGAGTCTGGGTTTTAGGTTCTCTCCATACATTGGTTGGGTTATCAGTCTCCCCAGTGCTTAGTTTTAATGGTTTGTTGGTCTCCTTTTGGAGATCCTGTCCCCTCCAGGTATTTCTATCTCCCCCTTCTTTCATATGATTCTGTGCACTCTGCCCAAAGTTTGGCTATGAGTCTCAGCCTCTGCTTCAATACCTTGATCAATAGAGTCTTTCATAGGCTGCCTGTGGTAAGCTCCTATCCTGTTCCCTGTCTTCTCCTGCTTCAGATATCTATTGTGTTTATCCTTCTGAATGAGGATTGAGCATCTTCCTTAGGAACTTCCTTGCTGTTTAGCTTCTTTAGGACTATAGATTTTAGTACGTTTATCCTATATTAAATGGCTAATATCCACTTTTGAGTGAGTATATACCATGTGTGTCTTTCTGCTTCTGGGTTACCTCACTCAAGAGGATCTTTTCTAATTCCCACCAATTGCCTGAAAATTTCATGGTTTCCTTGTTTTCAGTAGCTAAGTAGAGAATATTGGTTTCTACAGCCTTAACGTCACTGGAATTCTGGTGTGAGGGGGAAAGGAATTTCTCTCCTGGTAGTTCCATTGGGTATCCACATGCCACAAGAGCCCCCTTTGGTCCTGCAGGTTGGTGTATGTGAAAGCTCACTTTGTTCCAGTTGAGTATTCTCTCTCATATATTTGTCTTATATTCATCTGTTGTTAGTGGTTTGGGAGAAAGATCTCTCAGGTGAAGTGTTGGTTTTTCTTCCTTACTTTCTTTCTCCTTGAGAGACATTTCTACATTCATTTAGTTAGTGTTTCTGTGTCAGCTCCAGGGCATCTGTGAGGTGAGAGGGCAACTCGTGGGAGTAAGTTCCCTCCTTTTGTGAGTTCTACAGGCTGGATTCAGGTAATCTATCTTGATAGCAAGTTTTCCTCAGCCTTTGATTCACCTAACTGGCCCTGAAAGGTTTCATCACATTACATCAGGGTACAGACTGCCAACATGACATAAGCTGTTGATGCTGAACTTATTCATCTGGTCTTGTTCTGTGTGCGTGCCTTCTCCAGTGTGAAGTCATTTTGTTTTCTCTTTAAGACAGTATTTGAAAACTCACAAAACAAGTTCGAGTTTATGATAAAAGTTTATTTTAAAATGTATATTTTTGTTGTTATTCTTAACAAAAAAACAACAGTCCATGGGCAAAGCCCAGTCCACTGCTATATTTTTTTCTTTTTCTTTTTAATTTCTTTCTTTATTTGTTTATTACAGTTTATTCACTTGGTATCCTGGCTGTAGCCCCATTGCTCCTCTCCTCCTAGTACCACCCACCCTCACTTTTCTCCTTCCATACCCTTCTCCTAGTCTACTGATAGGGGATGTCCTCCTCCCCTACTATGTGACTCAAGCCTATCAGGTCTCATCGGGGCTGGCTGCATTATCTTCATCTGTGGCTTGGTAAGGCTTCTCACCCTTCAGGGGGAGATGATCAAAGAACCGGCCACTTATTTCATGTCAGAGACAGTCCTTGTTCCCCTTATTAGGGAACCCACTTGGAAACTGAGCACTCCATGGCTTTCTTCTGAACAAGGATTCTAGTTCCTCTTCATACATGATCTTTAGTTGGAGTATAGGTCTATGTAGGCCTCCTGGGCCCAGGATTTTTGGCTTTAATAGTCTCCTTGTAGAGTTCCTGTCCCGTCCAGGTCTTTCTAACTCCCGCTTCTTCCATAAGGTTTCCTGCACTCAAAATTTCATATATACCATTTATTTTGATCCTAGTACCTCCATTTCTCCTTCTTAGAGTATATGTATATCCTGTGGATTATATACTCATGATTATGGGAACATCTACTGGAGCATTGTCAATTAACTAGTGGCTATATCCTTAAAAATTGGACTCTTTCTCTTTTCCAAAAACTCAGCTGACAATAAGTCCTCAAATAGAAGTGTTAGATTCATAAATAATAATAATAATAATAATAATAATAATAATGATAAATATTGTGTTTCTAGTGGAGGGTGGTTATGAATCAGTACACATTTCTAAACCATCGTTTCTTATATTTGTGTAGAAATTGATGTGTAGAAATGGATAAATATTGGAAGCCAAACAACTGAGGGGAAGTTCAACCAAAAAGAGATAGACCAGGCTCATCACAGCAAGCCATGGTTCTCTCTGTTCTGATTTTTATTATAAGTTCTCAATTCAATATTAGGGGACAAATGGAATCATTTATGACATGTAAAATAGTGATAAAATGGAACAAATTAACATTTCAGCAGTGATTATATTTTGTTTGACAATGTGCTTCAGTGTTCCATCTTACTCTTCCTTCTGTTACTCAGTCAGTTTGAGCAGTTTCTTTATGAACTGCACTTTATTAGATGCACCAAAATCCCTCCATTCTTAACAGTGCAAAACCCTGTGAGTATATAAGCTAGTACACAAGCAAGTAGCATATTCAGGTGAGTACCACAGAGGAAAAACTAATTTAGAGTAAAAGGTAGAAAAAAGTTAACAGATGATATGTTAGTACATAGACCATCCAACAAAGTGATATACTATACCATCAGATGAAGTAAAAAATATCATTCTTGTAAATGTTTGTTTGGAGATCCAGAAGCCATGTGAGCTTGTGGGTAACATTTGAAAGAATAAGTAAGAGCAAAGGACATAGAGAAGACTTCTGCCTATGAACCTCTCATTTTTGGAAATACCTGCTAACTCTGCTTACACTTTCTGCCTTTCAGCCTGAACCTTTATCACCTTCCAGATTGGCACTCTCTGAGTCAAAGGCCTAAATTATATTTTCTCTCTTATCCTTGTATAATTCCTAAAAACAATGATAAATACAGCGAGCTATTTTTGTTAACAATTAAATATTTTAAGAGTTAACATCTTCAGGCTCATCTTACTTTGGCTCAGGATAGCTAGGATTTATATTATACGTTTTTCACTTTTCCTGGCCTTTGTTTTGCATTCTTACACATAGTTATACATTTTGGATGTATGTAGAGATTTCTGTGTGTGATTGGACCTCTTAGAAAAATATCCTCTTTTATTTGATAATCTGAGAGAACGTTGAAGCCCTAAAGCCATGTACAGTCTATAATTACCATTTTACTTTTGTCCATAATCAGATAAAAATAGTTCTTGTTTCTCAGACCCTATTGTTTATACTTCCTTGGTTTAAACATTGAATTCAAATCCAAGTAAGTCTTAACACAAAATACTCTGAAAAGAACTACTAAAAAAAACATTTATTATGGGCATTTTTTCATTATGATTGCCTGTTTGCCTTTGACTTCTGACATTAGTTAATTAACATTCATTAAATATTCCCCTCAATATTATATGTGCATGCTCATCATTCTTCAGATAGCATGACCCCTGAATTCCCCCGGCTTCCCTTAACTAATAACTTAGAAAGTCCTTTCTTGTGTTGGCATCTCCTGCTGCTACAATCAACTCAAGCAGCCAGTTTTGTTTTATTCTCATGGCTGCAGGCTTGAAAACAACTAAAGAAATTTCACATCGTTTGTCTGGCTCTTTGAACTGCCTAAGGCTTTGTCAAACAAATTTAAAATATAGTTATGGTGGTTTGCTAACAGTATAGGTTAAGGTTTCTCATAAATGCATTTCTGGATTGTTCTTTCTACATTGGAGAATCAAAATAAAGGAAAAATTTTAAACAACTTCTATGCAGTCAAAATTTGAGATTTTAGTAAACCAAAGAGTTATAAAAAATATATTTGCTTTCTCTTTCCTTTCTCAGCTTCACAAGCGATGTACAAAGTATACCTACAACTTACAGAATTATGCTTACTGTTTTCTTCCCACAACTAATTGGAGATACAAAAGTTACAGCCACCAGCAGCCACAGTGACCACAGAATGAGATGAAGTGGCCTGTGGTCGGCAGTGATTCATTATGCCTGAGTTTTTAGAATTAAACTTAATGGAGGGGAAATGGGCTGCTCTTTATGAGTGGCTGCCGCTTTCTCCATGGGTTCAACCACATTGTTAAACAGAAATATATTTTACTTAAAATTTACAATTTAATCTAAGTACTTGTTTACTCAAGTTAATGTGAACTAAATCTACCATCCATTTTTAACAGAACCTCAAAAATTAAAGATAATGGGAATGTTTTTAAGTCTTGAGTGTAAAAAAAAAATGAGTTGTTAACTACATACAAGGCAGAGATTAAGTCAGTGTGTGTAGCATGAAGGAATGAAGTCTACAATATATAAATAAACTATGGTATAAATAAATCCAGTTACAAAACATTATTGTAGATTTATTGCAGAGTCTATAAATTCAGCTGGAGGCATAGTCTCCCATTCTATATGTTAACAAATATGAAATTAAATGAAAAACAATGTAGAATTTCAATAAATTTTATTAAGAAATTATAAATGGACTGTGTTACAGAGATGACATAGTGAGTAAGGTGTTTGCCATGCAGGCAAGGGGGTCTCAGCTCCCATTTAAGAGCCTGGCATGATGGCTTTTTTTCTATAATCTCAGCACTAGGAACAGTACAGAAGACATGAGTGACTCCTTGACCTGACAACCCAGTACAAGCAGTGAGCTCTAGGTTCAGAGAAAGACCCTGCATCAAAGACAAGAAAACAAACCAACAAAGATGGTTTGAATAGAAAAATAGCCCATGTCTAATGAAACTCTGGTTTGCATAGTCCTGTGTGGGTGGGTGCATCTTCTGATATATACATGCACACGCGCACACACACACACAAACCATATAAACACACACAGTCATTTTTAAAAGAAGCCATTCATTAAGTGTGTGACAACTTTTACAGCAAGTTATGTGACAATATCTTAGTATAAAAATGTCTCTGCTCACCTAGGAAGTTTACGTTATCCACTCCTCTTGCCAGAATTTTTCTTCATCCTGGGTAAAGCATATTATATTTGTCATCACATAAATCGTTTCCTGTAAGATATAGTTCTCCTATGAATGTGAAATTAAAGTTTTTACTCGGTGATAGCAATATGATATAAACATTTTAAAAATGCTCATGACACAGTAGTTCAGTATAATTTACAAGCCAGGTTTCCTGTAGCATAAAGATTTGAAGTCCCTTACAGCCAACAGGCGTCAGAATGGGTTTTCAGATCTCAGGGCACAACTGGACCTTTCCTGTTTTCTGTATCATACTTGGTATTCCATCCTAAATAGCTTTCTCTACAACGTTTACTTGCCTAATACTATATGCGCAGTGAATGCGTTTTTATTTGATATCATTCTAATCACCTTGCATAAAAAAAGGAATTTAAGTGAAAGTGTTTGTTTTATAATTTAATGTAAACACAGGCTAGATTTTCTATGGTACACCACATGATAAATGTTAAGAGGAAAACTTGAAGTTAGGCAAAAATTGTAGGAGAAGAAGGCATAACTGTATTCCCAGTATCCTATTGACACTGCCCAACAGGAACAAAGCATTATTTGTAAAGCTTGGACAGCGTAATGGAGAATTTTTCTGAGGTTGTAGGCCCTCACTTGAGTAGATCCATTTCACCTTTTCAGGCACACAGACATGGATATTTATGCCACACAGCTGCTAATTACATATGTCTTTCCCCTGGATTAATTAAATGTGGGTTTGACCTTTGTCTGTTCTGTGCTTCATATTTCAATCAATGAAACACACTGTATCATTTTTTAAAGTGCATACCTAATCTCCCTCTGGTACAAGGGGTGATATTCAATTACATTTGTCAAGTTTCTCAGTTTACTTCTGGCAGTGGGACCCTTAACACTAATGCAAATTTACTGTCTGGATAATTATCCATTCCCATATCAGTTATTTAGAGAGCAGGAAGTCCCCTTTTGCCAGAGAACATGTGATTTTATGAAGTGCACCTTTTCTACTCAGATCCTTCTAGAACTTTGGCACAAATGACCATCATGTACTAAGGTTGTTCTCAGTTTTCACATCACATTCAAATAACCCAGCTAATGTGAAAAATATCTGTGCCTAAACCCACATGCAGAGTATAACTCTACACCTTAAATGAGAATTGAGTGCTTATATTTTTGAAAATTTCACAAAGTGATTCTATTTTGTAGGCAGAGAAAATGAGAAATTCAGAGGAGAGAAGAAACCCCAATATAACCTGTGAGATTTGTAGAAATGCAAAAGAAAGAAAGAAAGAAAGAAAGAAAGAAAGAAAGAAAGAAAGAAAGAAAGAAAAGAAAAAGAAAAAGAAATCTCAGACAGTATCTCAAAATGTGGTTCAATATCTATAGTTGTAAAAAAAAAAAAAAAGAAAAGAAAAGAAACAAAAACAGTCATTATCTGTATGAGCATTCAATTTCAAAATGCTGTGCCCAAATGTTTTGTACACTCTCACTTTGTGGAAAGCCAAGCACAGAAGCAAATGGCTGTCTCTTTGTCCAGAGTCAGGAAACTGGCTAAGAGAGAACAGAGCTAGAAGTCATGTATTAGACTTCACTCACTGGATTGTTTACCTGACACAGCGAATATTCAGCATGAAGGACGGCAGACTTTGTGAATGTATAGAGCCTTCCTTCAAACTGGAAGAAATCTAGCAGAAATCTATTCCTCTTGCAAACATTACGGCTTCTTTTATCTTCATAATATTCATAACTACTTTAAAAGAAACAAAACTCTAGTCTATCAGGTCTCATCAGGACTGGCTGTTAAGGTCAGATGGATGGGGAGGAGGACCTCCCCTATCAGTGGACTTGGGGAGGAGCATGGGAGGGGACAAGGGAGGGGGCTACAGCTGGGATACAAAGTGAATAAACTGTAATTAATAAAAAAATAAAAGAATAAAACTCAATACAAAAAAGGACCTTAAGTGACAAGTACTGAGAACTCAGTCATAACTTAATAGCCATATACAAATCTGATTGCTATAAAGAACATGTTAACACATTTAGAAAATTTAACGCTAACAAAGAATTGAGCTTTCCAGACTATTGTGTCTTTGTTGTTTTTCTCTAACTTTTGCTTTTCTAGTACTTTTAGTAAGACTGAAACAAAACAAACATTTAAAAATATGGTCCTAAATTCTTAGAGCTACCTTTGATAATATTCATTCTTTGCAGAACTTGTTTGATGTCTTCCAGTATTTGTTTGCATAGTCTAAAAATCAAAGAAAGTGCCCAGAAGAATTCCCCTCTAGCCTGTATCTATCTAGCTCTGTTTATTATAATATCAAAAGCAAATAGAGTGAAAGCAGATGTCCTTGTTATCAGTGACTGGTTCTGACAGCCTTGCCTATGCATTTCAATTTTTTAACCTTTAAGAAGAGATTACTGTCTTTTACTACTGTAATTAAAAAAACATAATGAAAAATAAATATCTGCTGAAAAAGAAGTACCTGTATTAGGGTGAGGATAATCTATTTAAAATGGAATACTGGTATAATGTAAACTATTTCAAATTCACAATAACATGTTTTGTTATGAAGGGAAAGTGTGTGGTGTTTGTTTGTTTGTTTGTTTTTTTACAGATTATTTAACAAATTTTGATCCCAGATTAATTTAAGTAAGTCATTAGTTACATGCTTACATAGCTCTGTGTTTCCAGCGTTGCTGTGACAAATAAACGTTTTATAAGATAGCAGTTATAAGTTATTTAGGCTATCCATTTTCTTTGGTCTGTTGCCATTGTACTTAAGGGAAAACACGAACTTTAATCGCTGAAGATATGCTTTGTGCAGCAAGTTCATCATTTTCGGGTATCACTCTTCAGACAAAAGAAAATAAATGTTCAACAACTACCTCTTACTACACAACACACACAGACAGGTGTGCCTTAGTGACAGTTTTACCTGTGCAACAACACACTGCTCTTAGAAATAGATACCCATTTTAATAAGTCAGTGGTGGTAGGATGCTGATATTGTTCTGTGAAGTTTGCAGAAAGGTGAAAGTATTTTTGATAATAAATGAGGAAGTAGAGAAATAAGAGATATGGTTAACCAAGAACGATAAATAGAATCACAATGAAATCACTATTTTCTGCAGTTCCTAGAGACAGGCGTATTTTTCAAATGAATTACTGACATTTGAAAAGCTTAAGAGTATAATACACATTTGCTAATTTTGTTTCATATAAACAAATGCAACTTCTTTAGGGTTTTTTAGGTCTTCAAGAATGGAAATTAAGTAATATTTAATAATATATAAATAAAGTTAAATTCTAGAAATCATTCCTCTTGCAAACACTAAGAGTCCTTCTGTCTACATTCCACAATCAGATATAGGCTCCATATCATTTGAAGATTGTGACTTTTCAACCTCAATCATAAACAATGTCCAATATATCCTAGTTACGCTGCAGTTTATTACATGAGATAAGCCAGTAGGACTTTAAAATTTCCACCTAGAATGCTCTGGGAAAAGTCATCACATTCTTACAGAGCAAGTGACAGATTATCTATGTAACACCAGTATGCTGCCATACCTGGCTATGATGTCCAAAACTCCAGTAGCTGCCTTGAGTCCTCAGCAGTACTCAGATATTAAAATAGGAAAAAATCCAGGAAGCAATAGTCTGTTCACTGTGGGCTTTTCTTTATTCAATAGAATATGGTACTTTCTACTACTACTTCTTGCTAAAGAAGTTAAATTAGTAATGTCGTACTTATCTCCCACCAAATGGTAAATGAAGAAGTATAGTCATATCTTCTGAACATATTTTTATGTTTGATATTTAATGTAATTCTTATGTAAATATTATGATAAACATTCTTCAAGTAAAAGGTTTATATTATCTACAATTCACAAGTATTTACAGTGAGAAACAGCCCATGCTACTCAGTTTCTGCAGTGTGTAACACTAAGTTAAACATGTTTCTTTCATTTTATCACAATTATGAGATAAAGAGGTAAGAGATAAAATATGCTTATGTTGTGTTTTAACAAAATAAGTTATTAGATACTTAACAATTTGCCCTTTAGAAGCAAAGTAAAGTTCCTGTCTATTACATTTAGTTAAGTATAGTTGGTCAGAAGGAGAAATAAAAACATGCAAAAACAAACAAACAAAAATGAAAGTGTTCCAGGCTTTTATTTTCCATCACTTACTTGATATTGATCTAATTTTACCTCATTTTTCATCCACTAAGTCACTGAAAAGCTTTGGTGAGTGAAGATAGTATAGAGAAAAGAAGGGAAAAAAGGTGGAAAGCAAAGGAAGTGGTAGAGAGAGAACAAAGTAGACAAAAGGTTAAATATCTTCAGGTGAATGTAATTGCAGGGCCAATATGCATTATATATATTATACACAGTTTACACACATTCATAGCATATATAAAATATATGCTGAAATATTTATCAAAGGCAACGCCCAGGGATTCCCAAGGTTAATTAAGAGAGGTTGTGATGCTTTGCCAGGGTCCAGTTAGAATCAACATAAGAAAGCTGTAGCTGAATAAAAGATATGCCCCTTGGGAAAAGTTAATTGGTTCAAGTCTTTCTCTTTGTGTAAATTTGACCAGTTCATTTAACCAAACCTTCAAGGACTTATGAAGTATCCTACATGAAAACAATCATCTTTAAGACAGACTATCTATCATGGAACAAAATGAGATAGGCCTTATGAAGAGCATATTGAAATGCATTATACATCTGTCCCCTAAATCTCCCAATCTCCTGCCTCAGCAGCCCTAGGTGCAAAGCTTCTGCTGCTCACCGTTTTCTGTAAGATGGTGAAGTTTTGCAGCTGGGGTGTAAAGACTCTCACCAGGATTGGCCCAGTGTATTTGCTGAGAGGAAATTAAGCTGAGAATATTCTAAATCTATTTAACTTTCCTACTTCTCATTCCATTTTTCACACTGTGCTGTGTCATCTGCAGCTAATATTCTTCAAACACTCGGAGCAGTCCATAGACCTGAGCAATCAGGGATCAAGTTTGAGAAAATGTGCTTATTGCCTGGATAGAACTTGATGTCCATCAAGTAGATTCACAGTTTGAAGTGACTTAAAAAATACTTTGCAGTTAGCAAAAAGGTGTACTTTTTTGGTCTAAACAAACTGCATGAATCTTGAGACTAACCACAGAGGAATTTTGTCTAACATGTGGAATTTCACTGTTTTGTTATACAAAGATATATGAGAAAAATGCAGATGCAAACACTATTACTTATCTTTGGTTAAAGTCACCTCTGTTGGAATTCCTCCTTGGATGCAAGGGTATCCTGGGACTCAGGAGCACAGAAATCACACAGCTCTGAGAGGAGGCCTCTGAAGGAGGATATCCCTGCCTGAGCTGGAGTGGTACAGTAAAATACCTCCACTTTGCCTCATTACAGCTCTTAGGGAAGAGAATCGCCAGCTGAGATCAGGAGCCCAGGAGCCTCAGGTCTGCTTCACTTCTTGGTTTCTTCCTCACTTCTTTGTTTCTTGGCTTCTTGTGATGAAAGAGTCACACCAGGTAGCAAATCTCATAAAGGAGATTTATTGGGAAGGATGATCTAGGGTTTGGAGGCAAGAACCCAGGGTTAGTTGCCTCTGTCCCCAGAGAAGAGAACAGGGAACTGAATAAGTAGGTAGAGTTTATATGGGATTTTTTAGGGGTGATTTTTTTTCAGTGGAGGATTATTGGAATTTTAAGTCCTGAGCTTGGGGGAGCTCAGGGATTGGTAGGATTTTTCTTGTTGAGCAGAGTATGGACACTTTCCCAGGTCCAGTTGTGAATGACATTTTCAGCAATTAGACAATGACCATAGGGGATGTTAGGAAAATCTGGGGTTGGGGACCTGGCTGCTGGAGCTCCTCAGGCAGAGTGAGACATTGCCACTTTACAAAGTGTATAAAGTATGCAAATATTTTAAAGACTACAGAGGGAATCCGGCACAGGTAACACTTTCTCTACCATTTGAGTTGCCTTGAGCAGCCAACGATCCTGGCCATGTAAGATAGATAAAATTAACCCAGTGGTTTTATAGAACATTACTTTCCATATTAAATAGTATTAAGTTTAAAAAGGTCTACTACCTACAGTGAAATCTCATCTTCGCAGAGCACACACTGACCATAGTAGAAGTCTCTTTACATTATGCCATAGTAAAAAAAAAAAAAAAAAAAAATGCTTCCTAATGGGTGTCGGGAAGAACACAAGGAGAACACTAGATCAATACTACTAGCTCAAGAAAAATGACTTGGGGAGTGAAGACACAGCTCAGTGGGATAAATCGCTGGAGCTACAACCATGGCTTCAGATTCCCAGCATTAACATAAAAGGGGAGGAGTCTAGTTGGTGCCTGTATCCTGAGTGCTGGGACGGTAGAGGCAGGGACATACCTGGAAATCTCTGGCAAGCCAAGCTAGAAGGTGAAAGTGTAAAGAGATTTTTGTCTCAAAAAATGGTGTGGAGAGCAATAGAAGAAGATATCCGTTGTCAGCTTCTTGATATCATACACATATGATATCCACACACCACACATGAAAGTTAGAATGTGAAACAATGACTTTTTTTTCTGCTATTTTTTAGTTTAAACAAAAGAAATTTCATTCTCAAATCAGGGAACAAAGATAATATAAATGTTTGTTCCTTCCTTTACTAATTTTATAAAGGATGACCCAGATTTATTGTTTAATACCATGTTTTTATAAAATTGCAAAAGTGACTCACATTTGCTTGACTGCACACCGTATTTCATTGCTTTGCAGAGACCAGTGGAACAAAATAAATCAGTCTGAAGTGTGAGGATACAAACAAGCTAGAAAGTTGTACAGAGAAAAAAAAAATGCAGTTAGAACACAAAGACCCAAAAATATTTTCAGAGTTTCTGCATAGGTTGTCAAATCTTTATCGTAAAAGCCCATTTCTGACAAACATGGGGGCAGAGTGGACACACACTCCCTGAGCAAAGAAACCTCAAAATGAAGTACAGCTCTGCTGTTATCTTGATAATTGTAATATGCGTCAGCATTTTCTATGAATTTTGTGAGGCAACTTATTTTTTTTTTTTTCTGTCAGTGGATAAGTGCTGCTTTCAGAACAGGTTCTGCGCTGGTTTCCAGCATCTGAAGATCTCACAGTAATGGTGTCCAAGAGCATATGTCCTCTTCATTACAGGAAGCATTAAGATACTTACAGAACAGGGACCCATCTGGCCTGTTAGAATCAAAGTAAAATCAAAAGTAACATTATGGAAAGATTTCTCTACTAACTAAACAGAGGTGCTGAGCAGTGAAAAATCATCTTTGGAAGCTAAGAATAGATGCAGTGTCTTTTCACTTAGCTTACTCAAGGCATTGCTCTGAGGAAGGCTGAGGACAGCAAGATCGACTTGGATCACTTTGACCTGATTTGTGGTTTCTCTGAAAGAGTCCACAGCAGAGTGCATCACAATGTCATTGTTTGTTCAGTCATGGACCCAGAAGTTCTGCTCAGAGAAAAGCTGTATCCTGTTATCCTGTGCCACTGGGCTGGCCTCTCCTAGACTTAGCAGGTTTTTAACTATGGAAGAGTTTAAGTCTCTGATATGTCTAAAACTAAGTTCAGTTTCTCCTAATATAAATATTATACTCCTTACGGAATGCTGATACTTCTTAAAGAGCCTTCAAGAATTTCATTCTTTTGTATGGAAGAATAACTGAATATCCAGAAAGTTTGTTCAGATCTAAAAAAAAAAAAAAAAAAAAAAAAAAAAAAAAAAAAAGTCTTTCTTCCCAATTTGGTATATACTACATTTTTTTTTCTTTTCCAGTAAAAATTTAGTCAGTTAGTTAATTAGTTAGTTGATAGACAAGTTTGTTTTTGAGTAAATGTGAATCTCTGAGCATATACCACATATGTGGTGATGACCTTGGAAGCCAGAAGAGGGCATCAGGCTCTCCTGGAACTGGATTTACAGATGTTGTGAGCTGTCTTGTACCTGTTGTATGCAGGGCTTTCATCACTGCTGTAGTTGGCAGTGACAGCTGCCCTGCTGCCTTGGACAGAGGCTCACTGCAACAAACCGAAGCAGCCGTGGAAGCTGCAGTGGAGAGGAGATGGCAGAGAGTGCCCTAAAACTAGAGGGACACCCAGGCCACTGTCCACCCTAAGCTGTAGCGCCCCCAGTCTGGAGGCTCCCAAGCCATGCTGACCCACTGCCAACCACTCCCCCATCCAAGGGTCAACAGCGAGTCCACGTGGCCCACTACCCCACCAGCTGTGAGGATACTTCCCCAAAGTTGTGTCTAGCCCTGGATCAGTAGGCCGATAGAGCTTAAAGTGGCACACCCTCAGACTCCACTTCCTGCCTCAGGGAAGTCAGTCCCTCCTTCCCGTCTTAGATCAGACAAAATGACAGCTCCTTTCGGTACCTCAGCGGGAGCCATTCAGGGTGACTGTTCCACCTTTCCTGCCTCAGAATGCCTACTGTGCCACCATGAGAGCTGTCCAAGATGACAGCAACCTTTCCTGCTTCAGCCTAGTGCCTTCACAGTGGAGTCTTTGGAAACTTTTAAATCATTTTAATCATAAGGCCTGAAAGCATATTTTATGCCTTAAAACTTTATCTCCTCAAATCAAATAAGCAGCTAACAATAATAACAAACAAAAATTCTGGGTGGTATATCCTTGGTAAATCACCCATAAACTTTGAAATGTGCACATACATAATTTTAAACAGAGATTTTCAACTGGACTTTCAGCATCTTCACATTCATTTTACTATCACAGAATATCTGTTCTTGCTCTGCATACCCTTTCTAGCCCATGTTGTTTTTAATATTTTACTCATTTTTTTTGTTATTTCTGTACCTTTTCAAGAAAATTTTCTCAGACTGTTTCTAGCTTCCATCCCAAAATGAGATATAGATTCCTAATTCTGTCCTTCTAAAATGAGCAATAATATAGATATGTACACATAATATATGATGTGAATAATACTCACCATAAATCTAATGTATAATATAATGTAAGCTACATTTTCCTCAACAAACTCAAAATAGTTAGTTCATTAATTAAAAGATATTCATGATAGAAACCCCAGACATGCATTTGTATATATCACACAAAATTGTTATGTCAGTTGTATTTTAATCTCAGGCTGGTTGACTCAGTGTCACCCTCTGAGCTTATGAATAGACAGAACATGAAAAATATTAAATGTATAAATATAACTTCAGAATTAATATTTGCTTGTCATATGCTACCTGAGTTTTGCTCATAAGATAAAGTTTCCTCAGTGATATATAAATTCTACATAATTTGAAAATAACACAAAACTAATTTACATAACATATTACTTATTCTAAGCCTTGATATTTTTGAAAAAAAATGTTCAGATCAAACTAAATATCATTGATATTAAAATTCAAAGACCAAAGATGTATTTGAGCTTATACATTATTAGGGCATAAATGCTCTTGCTTGAATGATGTGCTATATAAATTGTGGAGAATGTTCACATTTGACTATCAATGTGCAAAAGAACATTTACAGGAAAAAATTCAACTATCATAAGAAAAAGAACAAAATCCTGTGGAGTAATGTTATTTGACTTAATTCAATAATGATGAACACAATTGGGTCACAGTTTGCCCTCATGTATAAAGTAAACAACAACAAAATAAAAATATCTTTAGTCTGCCTCCCTTGTTTTCATTTGTCAACTTGCAACAGTCTGTAAGTTCATAACAGAAGATTAAATACAACTGAGGAAAACAATCATTGTTAATGGTCTAAGCCAAACACAAATAAAACTAAGCAAAGAAAGGCCTTCTTCATTTTTCTTTTCAATCTTCCTCCTGCTCCTCCTTCTTAGTTACAACAAATATTTTCAGAACCCAGACATTCCTCACGGGGCATGTAAGCCACTATTGTCTTATAAGCATGTATTTGCTTTTGCCTGCTTTATCTCAAATTTGAATCCCTGACCAGTGGATTAAGTTTGATTTCTGTTTCACCAGTTCTAAAGCATATTTAGTGACAGGAATATTCTTTTCGCTTTTACACTTCAACCTTTTCTTTTTTTTCTCCACCAGACTTTTGTTTCACCTTACACCCATCAGAATGGCTAAGATCAAAAACTCAAGTGACAACACATGCTGGAGAGGTGGTGGAGAATGGGGAACCCTCCTCCATTGTTGGTGGGAATGTAAACTGGTACAACCACTTTGGAAATCAATCTGACGCTTGCTCAGACAAATAGGAATAGTGCTTCTTCAAGATCTAGCTATAGCACTCCTAGGCATATATCCAAAAGATGCTCAAGTACACAACAAGGAATTTGCTCAACCATGTTTGTACCAGCTTTTTTCATAATAGCCAGAACCTGAAAACGACCCAGATGTCCCTCGGCAGAGGAATGGATACAGAAATTGTGGTATTCTTACACAATGAAATACTACTCGGCATTTAAAAATGAGGAAATCATGAAATTTGCAGGCGAATAGTGGGATCTAGAAAAGATCATTCTGAGTGAGGTATCCCAGAAGGAGAAAGACACACATGGTATATACTCACTTATATAGAACTATAAATTATGATAAACATACTGAAATCTACACACGTAAAGAAGATAAACAAGAAAGAGGACCCTGGGTAAGATGATCAACCCTCACTTAGCAAGACAAATGGGATGGACATTGGATGTAGGAGAAAACAAGTAACAGGACAGGAGCCTACCACTGAGGGCCTCTGAAAGACTCTACCTAGCAGTGTATCAAAGCAGATACTAAGACTCATAACCAAATCTTCTGCAGAGTACAGGGAATCCTATGAAAGAAGGGAGAGTTAGTATGACCTGGAGAGGACAGGAGCTCCACAGGGACCAAATCTCTGGGCACAGGGGTCTTTTTTTGAGACTGTTTCTCCAACCAAGGACCATGTATGGATATAACCTAGAACCTCTGCACAGATGTAGCCCATGGTAGCTCAGTATCCAAGTGGGCATCCTAGTAAGGGGAACAGGGGCTATTTCTGACATGAACTCAATGGCAGGCTCTT
>REGO01000388.1:1409592-1429592 GCA_010120015.1 Rhombomys opimus | reverse complement strand
TTGTGGTAGGGTGCAGAACTTTTGGGTATATGCCCAGGAGTGGTATACCTGGGTCTTGTGGTAGAACTATTCCAATTTTGCTGAGAAACCACCAGATTGATTTCCACAGTAGTCATACATGTTTTTCCCTTCCAACAACAAAGAAGGCTTTTAGCCACCATCCAATCTAATCTAGGCCTAGAATGTTTTCAGACTTTGAGTCATAGTAATGAATAAGTGAATCTTTTCTAGCTCTTTCTGAACTCTGGCTGGCTGGTTCAACACAGCTCTTTTAGTTCAAACTCCTAAGCTTATTGGTTCAAACTGGATTCTTTCAGCTTGTGACTGAATTGTTCTGGTTGGCCTCAAACTAACTCTGTTTAGCTTCACTGTTTGATATTAAAGGTGTATACCAAAGGTATCTCATTTTCTAGCCCAGAGGGATTAAAGTTTGTGAAATGTCTATATTCTAGCCAGATCACACAAACCTAAAAGGTTTTTGGATGTGATCAGAGTAGCCATGTTGCTGGATTAAAATTCCATTACACCTCCAGAAATTCATTGACTGTACCACGGGATTGTTTTAGCTATCCTGTTTTTTGTTTGTTTGTTTGTTTGTTTTGTTTTAAATCTTTATTTATTTATTTTACATCCTGGTCCTACCCCCCTCCCATCTCTCCTCCCAATCCCTTTTTTCCCTCCCCTACTCCTCAGAGTAGGAGAGCCTCTTCCCTATTCACCTACCCGAGCATATCACATCAGAGCTGAGCACATCCTCTTCCCCAGTGGCCTGGCAAGGTAGACCCAACAAGGGAAAGTGCTCAAAAAGCAGGCAACAGAGTCCATGTCCGAGTCAGCCACTGTTTCCCTTACTGGACACTCTTATGAGGATGGAGCTGCCAATCAGCTACATCTTGTTATTCCATATGAAGATGCATATTGTTCTATCAAGGTCTGTAAAGACTTGTGTTGGAATTCTGATGGGAATTGGATTGAATCTGTAGATTGCTTTGGGTAGAATGACCATTTTTACTATGATAATCTCACCAATTCATGAGAATGGGATATTCTTTCATCTTCTTAAATCCTTTTCAATTTCTTTCTTCAAACATTTGAAGTTCTTGTTATACAAGTCTTTTACTTGCTTGGTTAGAAATACACTGAGATATTTTATACTGTTTGTTGTTGTTGTGAAGCATTTTGTTACCTTAATTTCTTTCTCAGCCTGTTATTATTTGTATGTTGGAGGGCTGCTGAGGTTTTTTTCTAAATATTTTGTATCGAGCCACTTTGTGGAAGGTGTTTGTCAGTTGTAGGGGTTCCATTGTAGAAATTTTAGAATCACTTAACATATGCTATCATATCTTCAATGAATGGAGATACTTTGACATTTTCCTACCTAATTTGTATTCCCTTGATCTCCTTTGCTTACCATATTGCTCTAGCTAAATTTTGAAGTACTATATTGAATAGACAAAGAGAGACTGTAAAGCCTTGTCTTGTTTCTAATTTTTGTAGAATAGCTTTCAGTTTTTTTTTTTCATTTAATTTGATGTAGGGTTTAGCTTGATATGTATTGCCTTTATTGTTTTCAGGTATGTGCCTTGTATCCCTGAAGTGTCCAAGACTTTTATCATGAAGGATTGGATTTTGTCAGAGACTTTTTCAGCATCTAATAAAATGAGGATTTATTTTTTCTTTCAAAATATGGTAGTTATGTGGTTATATGGTTGACATTTTTGGATTTTCTTATGTTGAACCATCCCTACATCTCTGGGAAGAAGATTATTTAATCATGGTAAATGATCTTTTTAATGAGTTGCTGGAATCATTTTGTGAATATTTTATTATATTATTGTATCATAAGGAAAGTTTGTCTAAAATTCTCTCTCTTTTTTTTTTTTTTTTTTTTTTAGTTGAGTCTTTGTGTGGTTTAGGTTTTAGGGTGACTGTGGCCTCATAAAGTATTTTAGCAGTGTTTCTTCTGATGAAGTAATTTGAGGAGTATTGGAATTAGCTCTTCTTTGAAGATCTCCTCAAATATAGTTTTCTACAGTAGAACCATCTAGCCCTGGGCTTGTTTGTATTTCTTTGTTGTTGTTGTTTTTGTTTTGTTTGTTTGTTTGTTTTTTGTTGTTGTTGTTTGGGAGACATTTAATATCTGCTTCTATTCCCTTAGGGGTTATAGATATATTTAGATTGTTTACCTGACTTTTATTTTCTCTCTCTCTCTCTCTCTCTCTCTCTCTCTCATGCTTTGGGTTTTGTTTTTGTTTTTGTTTTGTTTTTTCCTAACTAGGTTTTTCTGTGTGTCTGTATAGCCTTGGCTGTTCCAGACTCTGTAGAACAGGTTGGCTAAAACTCAGAGATCTACCTGCCTCTGTTTCTTGGCAATATGTTGTGAGGTTTTGATTCTTTTCTGTTTGCGTGAAGTGTTCTATGAAAATCCATTAAGTCCATTTGAGTCATAATGTCTGTTAGTTCAATTATTTCACTGTTTGGTTTCTGGATGAACTGTACATTATGAGAGTAGGGTATTAATGTCTCCCAATATAATGTGTTGTGTTCAATATGTGATTTAAGCTTTAAAAGTTTTTTTTTTTTTTTTTTTTTTTTTTTTTTTTTTTTTAATGTAGGTACCCTTGCATTTGTGTCTTAGATATTAGAATTGACATGCAATCTTGGTGGATTTTTCCTTTGGTTAATGTCCTTCTCTATCTCTTTTGATTAATTTTGGTTGGAAGTCTATTTTATTAGACATGAGAACTGTTACTACAGCTTGCTCCTTGAATCCATCAGCTCTTTACTCTGAGGTAATATCTATCTTGATGTTTTGGTGTGTTTCTTGTATGCAGTAGAATGATGGATCCAGTTTTTGACTCCATTCTGAGAGTTTGTATCTTTTTATTGGGAATTGGGTGCATTGATTTTGAGAGATGTTAAAGATCAATGATTGTTAATTCCTATTATTTTGATGTTTTTGTTTTTGTTGTCAGTGGTATTGGTGTGTGTGTGTGTGTGTGTGTGTGTGTGTGTGTGTGTGTATGTCCCTTCTTTTGGTTTTGCTGGTGTGATATTATTTCCTGTTTTGTTTTTGTTTTTCTTGAGTGTAGTTGAGCTCATCAGTTCCTACTATCTTCTGTAGGACAAGATTTGTAGGTAAATATTGTTTAAATTCTGTTTTTCCCTTGGAATAACATTTTACTACTGTTGGCTGAGCTTTAGGGAGTATTTCAGGTGGGGACTTGGGAATGGGCAGGTCTTGCATGGTTGTTCTTGGTGATGCAGGCCTCCAGAAATGCAGGCAGAATTGTGACCTGAAAATGGAGCACCAGGGACAGAGCTCAGTTTTCACTCCTGCATGTACACTAAAGATACCTGGCAGGCAAGTCACCTAAGATGAGGTCTTACCTGGTTGTTCCCATGGTGGCAGGTGTATGGGAATGTAGGGGAATCATGAGTCAGAAAATGACAAGCAGGGTACCAGGTTCACTTTACGACTTTTGGGTAAATCCCAAGGAGATCTAGCAGGTAAGCACTTGGGGAGAGGATGCAGGAGGCCTACATGGATGCAGACAATATTGTGGGCTGGAAAATGGAGCACAGAGAACAGGGTCATCTCCTTGCTGTTGGGCATAACCCAGGGGCATCCTGGAGGCAGAGATTGGTAGGGGAGAGGTCTTACCTGTTGTCCCTAAGTCCAGCAGGACTCAGAGGATTGATTCCTTAGCTTTTTGGTTCATGAGTGTAAGAAACCTGAGGCCATGCAGTTGGAGACATCGGTACACTTTAAGCATGGCAGAGCTATCATCACTGAGAGATTTCTGAATACCTGGAGAGAAATGGCCACATGATATATGTCAAAAGGCTGACTCCATGGTCTCTACTTTCACCTGTGTCAAGTACCAACGACTCAAGACTGGCGCAGAAGTTTCTAAGCTAATTAATATATAGAGTAAAAGTAGATTAAATTCCTTCCAGTAGGTTGTTTTAACTATGAAGGTGAGAGGAGTAACAAACTACATTTACATACATTATTTTTATTTTTTTCACACTTATTTTTAGTGTGTGTGCACAATTTGTGCCTGTTTAAAATGTGTAGCTGTGTGGTTGTATAATTTTCAGTATGTAAATGTAATAAGGCAACTTGTGAGGACAGATTCTATGCTTCTCCCTTGAGTGTTTCTGAAATCAAAATCAGTTCATCTTTTCTGTAAGCCAGCACTTTCACTTACTATGTAAGTTACTATATAACTTACTACATAAATAGAGTGAGTTTGAAAAAAAAATGAGAAAATATAAAGTTTGAAAAAATGAGAAGACGGTGATTTCATGTGGAATACAAGTATTGTGTAAACTTAGCTAGACTTAAACTCTTTTTAAATTTTTTTTTACTTTTTTATTAATTTCAATTTATTCACTTTGTATTACAGCTGTAGCCCCTTCCCTCTCCCCCTTCCAATCCGATCCCAACTCTCCTCCCTTAGCTCCTCCCATGCCCTTCCATAAGTCCACTGATAGGGGAGGTGCTCCTCCACTTCCCTCCTACCCTAGCCTATCAGGTCTCATCAGGACTGGCTGCATTGTCTTCCTCTGTGGCCTGGTAAGGTTACTCTCCCCTCTTGGATACTGAGCTGCCTTGGGCTACAAGCGTGCAGGGGTTATAAGTCATCTCCATGCATGTTTCTTGGTTGGAGTGTCAGTCTCAGAAAAGACCCCTTTGTCTAGCTGTTTGCTTCTGTTGCTCTCCTTGTGGAGCCCAAAATCACATAATCACAGAAACTGTCTGCAGCTAGCAAAATCACCCTCCTGCTAGAGAAAGAGACAAATCGCAGTCACTTGCTGCAAAGCAGCCCTACTTCCCCACAGCTGGAATTAAAACAACAACAAAAACGTTTTCTTATTATATCACTGAGCTTTTTAAAGAAACCAAAACTGATAGGGGAGGTTCTCCTCTTCTTTCTGATCTTAGTCCATCAGTTTACATCAAAAGTCCCTGCATTGTCCTCTACTATGGCCTGGTAAGGCTGCCCCCTCCCAGGGGGAGGTGATCAAAAAGCAGGCCAGTCAGATTATGTCAGAGGCAGTCCCTCTTCACATTACTATGTAACCCACTTGGAGACTAAACTGCCAGGGGCTACATCTGTGCAGGGGTTCTAGGTTATCTCCATGCATGGTACTTGGTTGGAGTACATACTACATTGAAGGCAGTTTATTTTATTAGGAAATTATTTTCTGAGGATGTGGAGATGCTCATCATGTCGGCAGACGCCAGATTTCAGCATTCAAGCTATAGAGAGATGGACAGTTTCAATCCTGTTTGTCTGCTTTTTCATATCGGCTATAATCCTGAGGGCATGCACTGACTGATAGTCATGAGGGCATACTGTTTAAACTCACCCTATTGTAGTTAACAACTCTTATAAATATTAAAATTCTAAATGTGTATGGTTTAATCTGAGCAGATATTCGACATGCTACAAATAAATCTAAAAAAAAAAAGTATAGTTATAACCATTGCCAGTATTAAATTCTTCTCTCAGAGACGTTAAATTGAAGGTAACATGTTTTATGTGAATATATAGGGAGCACAAGGCAAAATCGAAGGTATCTACTGTGATACTCTCGCCATAGTAGTAAACACCTGAAATTATCAATTTCCTAAAGAAAAAGATTTCTTTTGTTCTGTTTTCATGCTCAGGGTCATAATGCTTGGATATGTCCAGCAGATGCTGTACCAACTGTAATCTCATCAGCAACTCTGTGGACATGAACATCCAAGACATACCAGCCTCAGCGGAAGCCATCATGTTTTTGTTTTAAACAGTCTGCAGACGCTACAGAAGCTATGGATTTTGTTGGTTTTTGGTTTTGTGGTGTAGGGTCTCAGGTAGCCCAGCCTTGCAGGACACTTGAAATGTGGTAGAAGATAACCTTGAAATACTGATCCTTCTGCCTCTTACAATTTCAGTGATTATAGGCATTCAGCATCCTGCTCTCGTTATGAGATCAAACACAGGGCTTTGCAAGTATTCTGCCAATTGAATCACATCCACAGCTCAGCTGTTGTATATTGTCTGGGGTTCACTTTAGCCATCTCTAATCAACAGAAGCACACCTGATAAATACTAAAGACTTTTAGTTTACCCATGGAAAAAAAAAATCTCTACTTGTTCTGTATCCTTCATGAATTAGGCCTTTAAATCCTCGGTGCCTGTGTTTACAACAAAAAAGATTACAGAGACAATAATAAGACAATAATAAGACATGTAATCTCCACAGGTGATTAATAACGTCACCATTTGATTTGTGCAGAGAGGAAAAAAAAAAAAAACTTCAAAAGCTAGTATTATTGAAGGTCCTGTGGATACAATAGCAGTTACTTCCCATAGGCAATGAGCTGAATGTAACAACCACGGGGTCGATGAAAATGAGCAAGTGCTAAATCTGAACTTTTAGCAAAAATGCACGTTAGACTAGGTTAAATCATATGCCTATCAATTCTGCTGTTCCAATGAATGTGTAAAATATAAGTTACCTTCACCAAAACAAGCAAGCACCCTTTCTATTCCCCACCAAGCTGTAGTACCTCCTGGTTGCCAGATGCATGAGATGATTGGTCTAACCCTAAGGTGCAGAGAACCTCTGCAGATGGAGCTTAGGCACCTGAAATGAATCCAGAAGAACTCAAAAGAAATTCTAGGTGAATTCCATGCTGTGAGCAAGTATTTCTTGAGATAGAAAATCTGTGTGCTCACAGGTAAATACTTCTCCCACTCTCTAGTTGATTTGTTAATTTGTACAGAAAAACAAAGAAAACAAAATGCAAACAACCATAATATCAGACAGTTCATTTGGGTTCACCCAGCAGGCATGATAAAAACAGATAGTTGATACAGTTTCCTTGTGTTCAAGGTAAAGAGACTGTCTAAACTTTCGCTTCAGTTACCTTCATATGAAGAAATAATTCTATGAAAAATACCATAGCCAAGGATGACAAGATATTTTTAAACTTTTATTATTATTGTTATTATCATTATTAATAATAATACAATTTATTCCCCTTGTATCCCATTGTGTCCTCACAATCCTTTCCTCCCTCTCTCTTCTCCACTTATGACCCTCCCTTAGTCCACTGACTGGGAAAGTCCTTCTCCCCTTCTATCTGAACTTGCCTATCAGGTCTCATGAGGACTGGCGGCATTGTCTTCCTCTGTGGCTTGTCAAGGCTGCACCCCTCAGGGGGAGGTGATCAGAGAGCCTGCCACTGAGTTCATGCCAGAGACAATCCCTGCTCCCTAGTGAATCCACTTGGAGACTGAGTCTATGGGCTACATCTGATCAGGGGCTTTAGGTCCTCTCCATGCATTTTAATCTATTGATTTAACCTAAGGCTTAACAACACTGACTTTTAGGCAAAGTCACAATATTTTAATTTGTGGAGTAGAGTGGAAGCTGTGTCTTAATTTGTTTAAAGATTTTATATTTAACAGAATCAACCTGAATAGACTAGAAGTTCTGATACAAATATATTAACCATATATGATTTTTAACAAATTATTAAAACCATTCAAATATGATTCTACAATGAAAAAATATGTTTAATTCTTTTAAACATATAAACATTCATGAAATTGACTAAAATTTATAAAATACTTACAATAATTGCCCCATAAAATCATTCAGATGGATTCCTCCTGGAAAATATATTAATACTTTCTTTCAAACCTATTAAGATATGCAGAATTTCTGTTATGGATTTGGAGATTTCAAAAAGACAATATCATAACAGTAAAAATCTTTCCTCTAATATGATTCTAATGGTATGAGCACATTTATTGTTGTTCTTGAAACTGCATCTCACTGTCTTGGAACTTGGTGTGTAGACCCAGACTGGCTTTCTACTCACAGAGATCCACATGATCTTTCATCTGGAGCGCTATGATTCAAGGCATGGGCAACCATTCCCAGCCTCAATGTTCCTGTCTTTTATTTTATCGATCTTTTTTCTTAACACTTTTTATAACATCAACTAAGTTATATAAACCTAGATATTCCTCTCTGTCTCTGTTTGTCTCCCTCTTTACCTGTCTCTCTCACACACTCACTATCTCTACTTGCATTTCAATCTATCAAAATCTATATCCATATGAAAATATGTTGAATGGAAGCTGCCTTAACCAAAAAAAGCAAGCACCCTTTCTCTTTCCCAATAAATTCTCGTACCTTCTGGTTGCCAGATGCATGAGGTACTTAGTATAATCCTAAAGTGTTAAAAGAATGTGTGTATGCGTGTGTGTGTGTGTGTGTGTGTGTGTGTGTGTGTGTGTGTGTTAAAATATGTTTTTTGGAAAATAATCAATTCTGCCTCACTACATTCAATTTGATTTTTCTGGAGCAATTGATGTTTTCAGGATATCTTTGAAATTTGGGAATGAAAGTACATTATTTCTCTCTCCACCTCATGGAATTAGATAACTTGTAATAATAATAGTAGGAAACCTTTGAGATAAAAATTGGAGATTCTAAAACAAAACGAATCAAGTTTACAGAGTCAGTGGCAGAGTGTAGATATAATTATTGATGCTTCTTGAAAGCTGAAGAATCCTATATCCAGACTATGCCTGCCTTTTATTTCATCAGTAAGGCAGTATCTACCATTTAGAGGAACCCCAATGAAAGCTGAAAGCTTTGGAAGTTCCTGAAAATGGAAGGCAGATGATTATTAAATCCAGGTTTTTCTAACTGTACCTGCAAATAAAATATTTCACCTTAAGGGTGCTTCTATGTACTAGCTTTGATTCGCTAGCCTTGCTGGCCTCAGAGGGCTCATTTTAATGTTGTCTTTTAACTTTTATTTTACTTTATTTTAGTTCCTTCTCTAAAATTCTTCAGTAAACAATCTTTTTGTAGACAGGCTTTCTACTTTGTGCCTTCACTTGATTTCTGATACGTCCCTGTACTTAGCACCCAAGGAACCAATGAGTTAGTTAACTTGTTAGTTAAGCAAAAGATCTCTCAGAACTTGGAGCTTTAAGTGCAATCTCATTAATTTATGACTGAGGGAAATGTGGCACCAAGTAGAATTTATTAAACTTACCTTTCAGGTTTTCATTAGCATTTTCCTTGTACTGTGGTCTCTCAAGGTCTTCAAAGAGATAGGAACCTTAATCTAGGGAGCCATGTGCCACATAATTAAAATTTACCTGATTAGAACATTTTCCAAAGAGCTATGATCCAGCTCTTAAAATAAAACAAGCTATCACAAAATGAAGGCATTCATCACCAGCAACATACACAGTTCATGGGAGTATCTACCCCCACATTGTCCTGATAAAAGGTCCTAATCCTGAAAAATGGAAACATGAGACATTTGGTAAACTTTACTGATCAGATCGATCAATTTTTTCTATAGTACAAAAATACTAATGAATTGATCTCACTACATTCACTTGAAAAGAAAACATCCACTCCCAGAAAAAAAAAAAAAAAAACTGAGAAATTTTCTGAGACCAGTCATTTGAAGAATTAAAAGTTGAATACAATTGACATAAATTATGAGGACAGAAAGAGTTCATAAATGGCAGAGAAGACAGTTCATTATAAAAGTGATATTAGAAGGGACAGGTGTCCTTTCGCTGTTTTCAAGGTGTCATTTATGTACATCAATGATAATGACTTAGAGTAGGAAAAAAAATCTAACCTTCCCAGATCTAAATTTTGAAATTCTTAATATTTTCATGTTTTCTCTTAACTTGGGTTTTATCACTTATCTTTTCAGTGTGATTATTCAAAACCACACTTAACCTCAATAAAGAAAGTGACGTCTTTCAGCCATACACATGACTGTGTAATGATGCAAGATCATCTTAATTCCCTCTCCCTTCACTTTATTTTCCTTTAGGGGACAACAATTCTAAAGGCTTAACTGTGTCTCAGCTGGTGAAAGCTGAATTGCCCTGCTGAAGGCTGGTGCATTCTTCCTCTCTTTGGTGGTCAAGAATAAAATTCCTATACACTTTTGAAACTAAATCATTTAAAAAGTGTTAGTCATTTGTGTCCAAATGGTTTTTCTTACAGAACTGAGTTAAACACAGGAGGATAGATGGGTTACTATTTCCAAAAACCCACTAAAAGACATAAAATCACACCAAATGATATGTCATTTTACAGATTTCTCTCTTTAACACCATTTTCCCAAAGGCTGCCCTGCTAGTTAAATCAGGGAAAGGAAGTATGGTCAATTACTTAGAATGTAAGAGAGAGAAGCCCAGGGAGCACCATAGGTCTGAATCAAGTTTATTACCAGAGAGTGAGTAATGGGGATGTAGCAGGTTTGACGAGCCCCCTAGTAACCTCTCTGTGGATGCCCAGCTGATTGGCTCAAAGCCCAACGTGTTTTATTATCAGTTCCTCACTCTCCCTGCTCTCCAGTAATTCCCACGTTGCCCATTCTTGCTTGATTGAGTCTTTATAATGACGCCAGGACTTTTAGGCTTAGCTTGGCATGTTCCTGGATGACTGCCTCTTGAGAACTCGCTCTTTCCCTTTCTCTCTGGTGGTGTAAAGTCACTCCAAGTGCCTTGTCCCTCATAGACTGATAGAATAAACGAGAAGAAGCTTCTAGTGCCCAGAGTGTCAAACCTATGGTCATTACGGATTTTTGGATAGGTACCTTTTTCATCCATAGAAGAATCCTGCTGGTGGATTAAAAGATCATAGTTGTGTGTAAGGAAACAGTTCTACAAAAAGAAAATACTTTTTCCAGACCAATCAGGATTAAAAAAGAATTTGTGTATTACCACAGTCTGTCTGGGTATTTAACAGACTGAAATACTGTGAATAGACATAGTATTGTACATGGCTTTATAGAATGCCTGGATTGGACTATTTTAGATAACAGCCCGACTGGCATTCCAATGAGTTCCTAGACAACATTAAACCTAGCCACTTCTCAAATGACAACCCCCTATATGAGGACTACAGGAAATCCATAACTAGAAGAAAAATTATGGGGTTATGCAAGGGACAGTTTAAATGCCTCAAGGAGATTAGGAACATATTTATAGCAATTTTCCCACTCTTTTTCTAACCCTAGGAAAGAGGAACCAATTTAAGTGTCATAGCCTTGGTAAGACAAGATATTGACACTAAGCAACTCCTTTTGTTTTTCATTCCTATGTAGCCGTTAGAATTTTAATCATTATGTAAAGATAATGTAATTCCACTGATAATATGCTCATAATATATAATATACTGATAATCTATTATCAGTATAATATTATAATAAAGAACATTTATTTGAATAACACTTTGGACCTCATTCTATTTCCGCAGCTCTATCAATGGCTGCCTGAATCAGATGTTCTGAAACATGGAGAGAGACTCTCCCACAAAAGTCGGAGATAAACTTGACAGCTTCCCTACTACCAAGTACTAGTAATTCTGGACAAGATGGCTCTTTCTACATTCATGACTATAAGTGTGGGACTCTTCATGATGCGATTATCAGAGATCTGTGCACTTGTTATTAAATGTTGTCTTTAGAAACTCTTGATTGTCTTATGACTCAATAAAAAGCTCTATGTGGATAATCACTGGGAATACAGTCACAACCAAGACAATTAAAATGAAGTGTTTTTTCAGTTTTAAGCCATTTACTGAATTTAGAAGTTATAATTAATGAGACTGATGTAATGTGGATATCACATAAATAATATAAATTGTTTGAATTACGTTAACATTTTCAAATATACTTACCAATTGACCCTAAAGACAGCAACATAGCACTCTGATGTAAAATCTATATGGTTCAAAAAATTGTAATAGCCAGAATCAGGAAACAACCTAGATGTCCCCCAATGGAGGAATAGATACAGAAATTGTGGAACACAATTGTAGAAATTGTGGAAGACTTCTCAGCTATTAATAACAAGGAAATCATGAAATTTGCAGGCAAATGGTGGGAACTAGAAAAGATCACCTTGAGTAATTTAACCCAAAAACAGAAAGACACTCATGGTGTACACTCACTTATGAGTGGATATTAGCCATATTAAAAACTCCAGAACTAAAGAAGCTAAACACTAAGGGAGATCCTAGAGAGGATGCTTAAATCTCATCCAGAATGGCAAATAGGATAGACACCAGAAGTGGTGGAAGAGAGGAAACAGGATGGGAGTCTACTATAGAGGGTCCTCTGAAAGGCTACCCACAATAGGGGATCTACGTAGGTAGTGAAACAACCAGACTTTGGGCAGAGTGCAGAGAGTCTTATCCAAGAAGTAGAAGATAGAAGGATAGAGAGAGGACAGGAGCCAGACAAGGAAACCAACAAAGCTAGAAAATCTGAGCCTGGGTGGTTCTTCAGATATTGATGCACCAACCAAGGACCATGCATGGAAAGGACCTAGATCCGCTGCTCAGATGTAGGCCATTGGCACCTCCATGTGGGTCCCAGAGTAAGGGCGCTGCCTCTGTCGTGAACTCTGTTATCTGCTCTTTGACCACTTATCCCTGGCGATGTGGCCTTGCCAGGCCACAGAGGAAGAGGATCCAGGCCTTCTTGATGAGACTTGATGAGCTATGGGCACATGGCAGAGGAGGTGAACTCTCCCTTTCAGTGGAATAAGGGAAGGGGATAGGGGGAAAAATGGATGGGAATAAAACTGGGAGGAGTTGAGGGAGGGGGCTTCAATCAGAATATATAATGAATAAATTGTAAAAAAAATAAATTTAAAAGAAGATAAAACAAAATATAATGGTTTTATAGAAAGTTTATCAAAATATTAAGACTTGTGAGTTATAAGATTTATTACAGAACTGAATACAAATATGAATGCAAACTAGTCTTTCCATTTTTTGTCAGTTTTTATTTTATTTTATTTTTGTCAAGACAGGGTTTCTCTGTGTAGTCTTGGCTGTTTTAAATCACACTCTGTAGAACAGGCTGGGTTCAAACTCCACCTAAAAAGTGCTAAAAATAATTGTGTGTATCACCACTGCCTGGTTGTGTTTCTGTATGCTTAATATAATGTTTCTATATAGTCTTCTGTGTAATTCTTATAGAATCATTACATTTTATGTTACTTACATTGAATTAGCAGTTTGTTTGAACTAAGTCACATCAGTAAAAAAATATCTAGCTCGTTTAGTGAACCTTTGAAGAGACAATATACCATATAAGATCATTGCCTAACTTATGCCAGAAACTCATAACTGTCTGGAGAATAAACTTCGTGTTGTTTAGTTCAGTTTGCAACTAAGTTCTCCATGAGCTAAACTTATATTTTTAAATCTTTTCTTTAGTCCCATTTCTTTGAAGGCACAGTAAATTTAATTGCATCTGTGTGCACAGTAGACTGATTGTGTTTTCTGAAAATTCATAACCAGTACTCCTTTAGACAAAACCCAGAGTTTCAAACAACTGGTCAATATCATCAGTCCTGAGGAGCACTAATTTCATGATAATTACATTTATTGTTCCTTTAAAAAAAAAACAGGAAATGAGGATAGAGTCTCTAGCTGTCATTTTGTTATATGGAATCACAGAGAGGGCCTTGGAAAAGGGCTCATTGCCGAGATGTGATCATTACAGCAGCCTGTTTACTGATGGCCACCCTGAATAACATTGACATAGAAGTATCTATTAACGTTCCCAGGTCATGACTTGTTGCAGTAGTCAAACTAGCAAAGACAATGCACAAATACCTTTGTGCCCAGCAGCAGTAATACCCTGCAGTTTCTAAAATAAGCCATGCTCAAAGAGTTTCATCACTGGGCGTTGCAGTTTCTCACAAACATGATATTTCACTTTACTTTAGCTTTACTATTGCTGACAGGAAACCTCTTCTAAGCAATCCCTTTGGCAGATAACACTTCTCTCCAATACAACAAGTTGGGTGGGTATATTTCATAGTATACACAATAACCTCAAGTTTCTTCTACACAATAACCACCTTAGATGATAAATACGTGTCTAGATATATGGACTTCTTTCAAATTTGATGGTATTTTGATTAACATGACTATGTGTCTGTGCATTCATATATATAATTATTTGGGACCCACAGAAATAGTAACAGCATTGATGAAAAGTCTAACATCTTCTGTAGATATAACAGAGGTGATTTGTATTTGGAAGGATGGTGAATGTTATTCTAACTCAACTAGACACTAGATTCAAGATTCTGTAATGGGAAAATGAGAGTCTCCAGAAATAAAGCAGAGTCTCTCTAAACTAACATCTATAAAGCACTTTCCATAAAGTTAGATGAAAGTTCCACCTATAAAATAGTCACTGACAACAAAAGATAAGTTTTTATTTCTTCTCTTAAAAATAGTTACCACTCCTGATGAGTAATCTGATCCTGATAGACTAGGATCAGAGGGAAGAGGAGGAGGACCTCCCATATCAGTAGACTGGGGGTGTGGCATAGGTGGGGAAGAGGGAGAGAGAGTGAGACTGGGAGGGGAGAAGGGAGGGAGCTACAGGGGGGATACAACATGAAAAAATGTAATTAATAAAAATAAAAAGAATAGTTGCCAACATTTTGATGAAGTTAACATAATATTAACATCCAATATATGATCTTACAAATTTGATAGTTTCTATTTGGGGTTGAAACGTGCCAACTATGTTTTAGTACTTTGAAATGTATCTTTATGAACATTTTTTTTGTCTTCCTTTATACAGTTTAAGTTAGGGTCTCTTTAGTCTATTTTCTCCACCTGTGAAAATTTGCCTTCTGTTTCTCATTCCCTTGTTACAGCCACAGTTGAGAATTTAAAAATTTATAGCCAGTTATTGTCAAAAAGTAAAAGAAGTAAAACAGTCACCCTAAAATTAGACGAGGCCATCTGTTAGAAATAATTCATTCCTCTGGCCTGGAGGCATAGAAAAAGTCATAGGCAAAGGTTAAGGTCCATCTATTATGCAAACCCACAAACTTTTTGGCAACATTAAGGACGGAAAGTTTATGCTAACTAAATATCAGCTGAAGAATGAGGTCTCCCTGGAAGTAGAATTTAGGTAGTGAAGGAGGCACTAAGTCTGATGTCCTGCGTGTTGGTATTTGCGGACCACAACTCAGTAGAAATTCCCCAGCATGTGAAGAACAAGTCAGATATGAAAATAAATACCAATACAAAAAATCAATGAAATTATGGGATTAAGCAACCAAAGCAGGATCCAGGTGATACACATTTTCCCTTATTGCATACCAATGATCAGGTAGAACAAGTGAACCTGGACCGGCCAATGCAAGGATGATCGCATATATACATGGAGTTTTGTGGAAGACTAGAAAACATTTATGCTGGCAGCCAGCATAGTTTAAAATTTCCCTGAAAGTTTGATGTCCAAGCTAAGACCTCTCAACAAATAACAAAAGGAAGCAGAAACAGAGTAAGGCGAAGACACTGCAACTTGGAAGGTTAAATATGATACCCACTTTTGTTGATTAATGATAAAAGCTAAGAAATTTCAAAATAGTGTGACAAATACTAAAGGACGTCTGAAGTGTCCTTATGTAAATGACTAAAATTCTCACTCAGAATAGTTTGCATAGACTGGAATTCAAGGGCTTCATGTATCTAGACAAGGTTGAACAAAGGAAAAAAAATACAGAATTGATAAAAATAAAAAATAAAAAAAGCAGCCGATGGATTCAAGCATTCCAAGAAGATTCTTTCCTCCTTTTAAATTTGTAGTTGCTGCCAAATGTCAGATAATATTTCCTCATTGTAGTCAGGCTTCTACTTCATCGGAGAATGAAATGACAGTTTCCATACTGAGAGACTATGTATAATTTTTCTTCATAGTAAAACACAAAGAAGGTACCACCAAGAAGTGCACTGTGTTTATGTTGAGAATGGAGGGAGCAGCTCAATGCCTTGTTTGTATTTTACTCTATCTAACTCTGCCTTTGTCAAGATTTCAAGTGATGAGTATCCAACCCAATCTTAACAGGAAAATAAATAATAGCTAGATAAAGTCGATGGGGAAAATGCTGCTTCTTAATATCAATGCTAATGAAACATCTATTAATTGGAATAGAGTACACATTTCTACATAGAAATTTCAGAATTTTTTGTTGAAAACTAATTCAGTGCTTATGGGATAAGAGTCCTAGTTGTTTTACCGCTTAATAATATATGCATTCAATTTTCTGATAGCTTCATGTAGAGCAATATAATGTCTATTTCTTCTAAAGTAATCAGCCCTGGAAGTGAACTATTTTTACGTATTTTGTCAGGAGTAACTTCACTTATTTTTATAACGTTTAGTCATTTCTTTCATTCTCACAATTTCACTTGTCAATATTTCACGTGTTAAAGATGGGAAATCATAAATTAGTTAACAATGAGAACAAAGTAACAGTTAATCAGGTTTAAGGTATTAAATATAAGGTAAATAAACCGTCAGTTTTGGTAAATGTTGAATGATACATTCATTCTCCAATGTAGTAAATTTGAAGTGGAGTTATCCAATAACCCGACTTGCCTGAACCCCTGTGTAATAAAGTGACAGGTTTCAGTGGCTCTGAACTCAATGCATGTTGTATAATGGAAAATGGATGTGCCACATACCTTGAAAAATGTTAGTGTGTCTGCAGCCTGCGCAGATAATTTTGCTTGAGAAAATACGCTTGCTTGAAGCTACCCAGTATGTATGAAGAGGCACTGACTAAAAATGAAGCATCTGAGGGCAATATTAGTCAGCATTATAGGATGAATAAGCCAGAGACAAGCAATGAAAAGATAGCCAGGACTTTCTTATTAGTTCACTGTGTACTGTTGTATAATGGGTATGAGAATTTTTTCACACATGGTGACCAAGAAAAAATCATGTAGAGAGCTGATGAATTGCATGCCTCCAAATTTGAACATACTCACCATAAATTATAGAAATAAAAAGGACTCTAAGTTCAGCTACATTATACTGAAGAATTAGAGATGGCTTTTTATTAGCCTACCACAGCAAAATGGATAGTATCTATGAAACTAATAGATGAAAGATTTAGCAAACTTGGACAGTAATTATGTTCAATATTTTTCTCCACTTTTGTCTGACTCAGTACTATGCCGCACATCTCAAGGACTCAAGAAACAATGGTTTCAATTAATACATAATTGAGTTAATGAATAGTTAGAACGTTTGGAAGAACTGCAGGGAAATATATCGCCTTAGGCAGCAAGCTTTCCATGGAGCAAAGTGTCACTTCAGCACCACTTTGAATTAATACTGTCAGGGTAGTGCACCTAGGTAAACAGATGCCTTTGAAGAATCCGAGTGTGATTTCTAGTTAGAGCATCGGTGGAGAATGGATAATGGGCTCTCAGCAAGGCAGGTAAATTTCAGGAGAAAGTGATGGCATGAATTCGTTTACAGGCCTGTGACCCTGGTTACCATGCCCTTTCTTGAGTACAGCTGGGAGGCCTGGTTTGAAAAACAAAGACCAAGTATCATGATAGATCATTTGAATTCTGATCATAGGAATATTTTCTGTATCATAAATAACTATAAAAACCGTATGAATTTTAGAGTATTTTATTATTTTGAGGCACAAACTTTAAAAGTTTTGTTATTTTGAGTTGGTAACTGGTTGAGAATCATTGACCTTTTAGAAAAGCTCCACCCATTGGAAATTGATATCTGAGTAGAACTCTGTTTCTCCACTTCCTTGAAGCAGGAACCACGAAAATCCCTTCAGATATAGTCTGAAAATCTACAAAATAGGAAATAGGCGAAAAGGTTGGAAAAAAAAAAAAACCTGCCCCTATAAAATCTTGAATTTTATGGTTTCTTTAAATATTTAGTTAATGCCTAATACGTATCAACAAAAGACGGATGAACTCTGCATGTCATAAGACATCAACAAATGATCTCTTTCCAAAAGTAAATTATGTTCTAATGGTGAAGTACACATAAATCGTGTACACATAAAAATATGTGAATTTACATGTTAATGTACATGTAAAATTAAAACACTGTTATAAAGAGATGTACTATTGCTATTTTAGAATGAAAAAAAAATTTCCTAAGGAGCAGTGATGGCTGATAATGCAATCAACAGTTAGGTAGCCTTAAAGAGTGGGTAAAATTTGATTTTATAAAAGTAATAAAGATAATAATTATTTGATGAGATGTTGGTGTATACCAATCAACATATTTTCTTTTAAATGTGAGGGGCACGGTTGCCGTAGCTAGGTTAATTAAGATAAGGTGTTGAAATAGAGACTGCAAATATTGAGTTTCGTAAAGACACTGAACGTGAATCACATGCTGAATCCTGCATTTCTCTACATATTGCTAACATATTTGTACTTGCTCCTCTACCTAGTCAAACCTTAGTCGTTGTCTGTGACCCTGCATTTCTTATGTGTGAGCAGAGTCATTCAGACAAGTGATTTGAGGAAGAAAGGGCTTTTTTTGTTTCAGAGTTTAATGGCCCAAACAATCAAAGAGGGGTCAAGGTGGTAGGAAATTGAAGCAGACACTTGCATTGACTCCACAGTCAAGAAGCAAAAGCAACGTATGCCAGAGCTCAGCACAGTTTCTCTTTTGTAGGTCCCAATCTAAAGGGATGTTGCCAACCACAGTGGGCAAGTCTTCCCATCAAAAATAACCTACACAGTGTAATATCCCAGAAGCCTGCCCAGAAACACCTCACCCCAATGAGTCCAGATTTATCAATTTAATATCTGAGATTAACAATTACGAGTGGGATTATGTGAATCGCAAGGTAGAAAGAAGAAAGAAAAAGAGGAAGGAAAAAAGAAAGAAAAGAAAAAAAGGAAGGATACAATTGATTGTCGCACTCATGATGTAAACTTATGGAAAGAGCATAATGAAAATGAAGAAGAGGAAAAAATACTAATGAGCACAATTTTTGATAAGAATAGAATTACACTAAGCAGAGATAATTAAAATCAGTATATAATTATTTATTATGAGAAATAATAAGTGATAAATTAGTGAAAAATACAAATTACTAATCCACAGTTGTAAAATCCTTTTCAGAAGATGTTAATTTGGCTATTAGATTTCCATGAGCATTTAGTATTTATATACATAATAAAATTGTATGTTAAAAATACTTGTTTATATTTTCCAAACCTTTTTATTTCCTATTTACAAGTTGTATATCATACAATAACCAGAAATTTCTCAGTGTATCTGACTATCAGTAAAACATGCACTACACTTTGTTATTTTTTTTTATTTTTACAATTTTAACAAATTCAGAGTTATTTCTACTTTGTCCAACATTTGAGAACTAATCTAATTAATGATACAAAGTGGAAAATTTAGAAGTCTGTATTTGATAGTCTCTCCTGATGGCTACTGACCTTTCCAAAATAAGACTCGGGTGGAGAAGTTCACTATGAAATCAGAAACTGGCTGAGACTTTACTAAACTCTTGAATAATTCTAGAATGTAAAAAGCAGAATTAAAACATCTTTATTTTATACTAAATATTTAATGTGAAAAGTCATTTTACACACAGTATCCCCATCCTTAAAAAAAAGCAGTCATAAAATAATTGCAGGATCTGAGGAACTCATGGAGATGAAAGTGCTCCTTAATTTTACCGTTTCTGTCTTGATAGCAACAACACTATTTTTTTCTTGGGCAATGGCTGTGCAGTTTGAGGATAGCAAAGATGCACACTCTTACAAAAGCTGTTCAGTACTTTCAAAAGCTTTGGGGGTCACTCTTAGTAAGCTCTAAAAACATCCTGAAATGAGCAGAGCACCTCAAACTGGAATTACTGATTTTGTTCTGCTGAATTTAGATATAGCTCTCAGACTTCAAGTTCAAGAAGTCACTCAGGAAAGAGAATAGTTAAAAGAAAAATTAAAGCTCAAGATACTGTGAGCCAACAGTTGGATGTCATTTCATGTTTTTTTTTTAACTTTTATTAATTACACTTTATTCATTTTGTATCCCCCCCATAAGCCCCTCGCTCTTCCCCTCCCAGTCCCACCCTCCCCCCAGCCCTTTCTGCATGCATGCC
>REGO01000388.1:1378532-1403626 GCA_010120015.1 Rhombomys opimus | reverse complement strand
CCCCATTCATCTGATCCTGTTTTATCAGGTATCTTCATTGAGTTCCTGTTAGAAATAGTCCTTATTCTAATTATAGTTAGTGCACATAAACAATTGTTACCTATTTTGTGAGTGAAATAAAGATGAAGAAAATCTGCATATATTCATGATCTATTGATTCTTAAAATTATTTCTTTTATTTTTATATGTGAATATTTTCCTTACATGTAAATGTATGGACTATATGTCTGCAGACCAGTAGAAGATAACAAATCCCTGAAACTATAATTACTGAAGGTTGTGAACCATGATATGAGTATCGAGAATCAAACTTGGGTCTAATAAAAGAGCAATGAGTGCTCTTAGTTGCTAAAACATCCCTCCAGCCACAGGTCTTTTATTATGTTAAATATGTGTGTGTGTGTGTTAAATATGTGTATGTGTTAAATAGGCGAGCGTGTGTATTTTATTATCAAGTCAGTGGACACAAATGTAAGGATATGGATTATTGGCTACACTCTAGTTAACTGCACTTTCCCCATCTCCAAACAATTTTAAAAGGTTGAAAGATTAATATATCTGCTTCTGAAAGTATTTTATTTTTGGAGTTGTTTATGAAATGATGGAAGGAGAATAAAACATTAACCTAAGACCAAAAACTTTCTTAAAACTAAATGAAGCTATGCACCCCTAGGCAGAAAGTACTTCTTCTAATTAAACTTAATGATACTTTCCTTAAGGGGAACGTGGAAGCTTTTAAACACAAAGTTTTTTGTTCTACCAGGAATGCCCTTCTTAAATATTTCTTTTGCCAAAATCTTACTCAGTTTTAAAGGTCACTACTTTGGGGAAAATTTTTTTCTGTGCATTTCTCACTTTTCTTCAGGACTTAGAAATGTACATATGATGAACTGAGTTAATAATATATAAAACATTTATATAATATACTTCTTTATATAATTTTGTGTGTGCAGATATGTGTTTGTGTATATATGTGTACGTTTGTGTGTATGTGTATGCCTCATGAGTTTGCTGAATGGAGGTGGAGGAAGGGAACTTTATATTTGACATCTGGAAACTGGTCTTTATTTCGGTCTGAGCAATATGCCTTCTGGAAGTCAATATTACTTACTTAAAGTATATGCTTCATCTACTGCACAGACATCCTAACCAGGTTCACAACTCTGCATTATTCAATATTCTATTATTCATATTTTCTTGTTGTTGCTACTGAGAAAATCACCATCATTTCCATGGGATTTAAACACTTAAACAAGACCTTCAATTTAAAGAAATCTAAGCTCACACCTTGTACTAGTTTAAAGTATATTGCAGTAATAAAATATGACCAAAAACAACTTAGGAAGGAAAGAATTTATTTCAGCTCACAGTTACAGCCCATCATAAGAAAAAGTCAGGGCAGGAATTCAAGGAAGGAAATTCAAAACAGCAACAGAAGCCGAAACCATGAAAGAATGTTACATATTGACTAGTTTTTTACGGCTCTTTCATCCCGCTTTCTTATGAGATTCAGTGAGACACTACTTACCCTCCCCCACACACATTAATAATTAATCAGGAAAATATTCCACAGACTCATCTATAAGCAAACCTGGCGGAAAGATGTTATCTGTTGATCCATCTTCCCAGAAATCTCTAGTCTGTTTAAAGATGGCAAAATACTAACCAGTATATCTCACTTCTAAGAAGTGGTCATGAACCTATAGACAAATAGTATTTCTTGCCCCATGAGCTCTTGTGACACAGTTACATAAATTATTCAAATTTAAGAGATTAAATGACAGATCATGTCATCAACATCACTGGAAATAATCGAAATAGTCCCTGTTCCCCTTAGTAGGGTGCACACTTAGATACTGAGCTATCATGGGCTACATCCAAGCAGAGGTTTTAGGTTTTATCCATGCATGGTCCTTGGTTGGAGAAAGAGTCTCATAGAAGACACCTGTGTCCTGATATATTTGGTCCTTGTGTAGCTCCTGTCCCCTCTAGGTCATACTAACTCCCCCTTCTTTCATGATTCCCTGCACTCTGCTGAAGGTTTGGTTAGGAGTCTCAGCAACTGCTTTGATACATTGCTAGGTAGAGTCTTTCAGATGTCCTCTATGGTAGGCTCCTGTCTTGTTTCTTGTTTTTTCCTACTTCCAATGTCCTTCCCATTTGTCTTTCTAAGTGAGGATTGATCATCTTTCCCCAGGGTCTTCTTCCTTGTTTTTTTTTTTCTTTATGTGTACAGGTTTTCATATGTTTATCCTATTTTATAGGTCTAGTACCCCCGTATAAGTGAGTATATACCATGTGTGTCTTTCTGCTTCTGGGATACCTCACTCATGATGATCTTTTCTAGATCCCATCATTTGCCTGCAAATTTCATGATTTCTTTGTTCTAAATTGCTAACAAGTATTTCATAGTGTAAAAGTACCACAATTTCTGTTTCCATTTCTCCACTGATGGACATCTGGGTTGTTTCCAGGTTCTGGCTATTACGAATAAAGCTGCTACAAATATGGTTGAGCAAATAAATGTCCTTGTTGTGTTATGTGCCTAGGGGTGGTATAGCTGGGTCTTGAGGAAGCACTATTCCTAAATGTCTGTAAAAGCGCCAGATTGATTTCCAAAGTGGTTGTACAAGTTTATATTCTGACCAGCAAGAGAGGAGGGTATCCCTTTCTCCACAACCTCTACAGCATGTGTTGTCACTTGAGCTTTTGATCTTAGCCATTCTGATGTGTGTAAAGTGAAATCTCAGGGTCATTTTGATTTGCATCTCTCTGATGGCTAAAGATGTTGATCATCTCTTTAAGTGTTTCTCTGCCATTCTATAATCCTCTACAGAGAATTATCTGTTTAGCTCAGTACCCCATTTTTCAATTGGATTGCTTGATTTGTTGTTTTTTAACTTCTTTAGTTCTTTATATATTGTGGATATCAGCCCTCTGTCAGATATAGGGTTGGTGAAAATCCTTTCCCGGTCTGTAGGCTGTCGTTTTGTTCTGAGGACAGTGTCCTTTGCTTTGTAGAAGCTTTTCAGTTTCATGAAGTCCCATTTATTGATTGTTGCTCTTAGAGCCTTAGCTGTTGGTGTTCTGTTCAGGAAGTTGTCTCCTGTGCCAATGAGTTCTAGGCTGTTCCCCACTTTTTCTTCTAGTGTATCTGGTTTTATGTTGATGTCTTTGATCCACTTGGACTTTAGTTTTTTGTAGGGTGATAGATATGGATCTATTTTCATTGTTCTGCATGTAGACATCCAGTTGGACCAGCACCATTTGTTGAAGATGCTGTCTTTTTTCCATTGAATTGTGTGGTTTCTTTGTCAAAAATGAAGTATTCATAGGTGTGTGGGTTTATTTCTGGATCTTCTATTGAGTTTCATTGATCCACCTTTCTGCTTCTATGGTAATACCGTGCAATTTTTATTACTATTGCAGTGTAATACACCTTGAGATGAGGGATGGAGATACCTCCAGATGATCCGTTGTTGGATGCAACTATTTATAGATCAAATTATCTATGAATAGCCTCAATCAATGTGGGGATTTATTTAGCTCCACTATTGCTCACATTAAGTTTCATTATTAAGAAGGATAAAAACAGAACATCATCCCACTGACCTGTACATTATCAAGTACCCATGCCTGCTTTTGAGTTGTTTGTAATATATAACAACCCAATCTTAGATAAGTATCATATCATGAAGGTTGTAATTGTGGCAATATCAGTTACATAAATGATATGTGAGTGCTAGGACAGAATTACCACATAAAAAGAAGACAATACACAAGTCTGAAGTAAATGAAAGTTCACAACAAAAATACCCTGGGTTAATTCTTGGTTAGTTTTCAATAGTATCAATATGTTTAATTATAAACTTTATTCTTTATTGAGAGCCATGAGATAATAAAACACATAACATGTGAATCAATATTGTACAAACTCAAAATAACCATTGGATGCAGAAACTTTAACAATATTCACTATAAATTAACTCAAACCTATGTTACCAATGTATTCAATTAACTATTTGGTAGGTGGTGAAGAAAGAAAATGATAGGGAAATGTGAAGGGATCCCATATTTATGACATTTATATAGTTTTAAACTCAGGAAGTGTGCATGCCATTTAAATTTAGAAATATTACAAATTAAACATATATCTATTCTAATCATATCATATAAAACAAAAAGTAGTGTTTCTTGTTACAAAATCAGGTGTTAGACAAGAGAAGCTAAGAAAGTATAACCCTGAAGTGAAGCAAGCATCAAAGAAGGCCACACCTGTGGTAAAGCAGAAGGAAGCTTGTCATCTGTGAACCCAGAAGTGACTTCCAGTTGTTTCAATGTATTTGATCACACCAAGAACCCCAAGCTGGTGTACTGGAAAAGTGTGTTTTTGGCTGTGTTGTGGCTCAGCTCTAGGATACTTCCTCATGACTTTCTTTACATCTCTAACTGCCTCATAGGTACTTATGTAACATATAATTTTCATTTCTAACTTATGGTCCAACCTCTCTCAGTTTTGTCTTATCAGAAATGTCATTAATATACTGCCTGCTCCCTCTCACACTCTATAGCAGCAGATCTGAATGAGAGTACTCTATGCTCTGCAGAAGCCCTGAAGAGCTGTTAATCATTTTCTTTATGTATGCTCCTTTAAGTTCATTTTTAATTCAAGGGACTCCATTATTCCCTGAGCCAATTTGTAGAAAATTCATAAGGAAATGCTTAAGCTCCTTATCCTCCAAAGGTATTCAGCACCCTTTTGAAGATAAATATTATGAACATTTTATGTCTTCTTTGAGTGTAACCAACCAGATTGATTATAAACTCCTTGGCATTGAATTTAAGTTAACTCACAACTATCTATTTCTTTTTTTTTCTGTTTTTTATTATTTGTATTTTAAACTAAAATTTTAAATAGCCAACACCAACTCATCTGTTAGGCAACATTAATATTTCTGATGGCAATTTATATACTTTAATAACTAAGGATGCTTTGGTTAATCCTTTTATGCTTTTAGTCAATGCTGTGCTCTCTAACAATTAACAAAACTTTCTTTCACAGTTATAGCTGAGTAGCTCATGACCGAGGAGTTGTTAGTTCAGTATCTACTGAATGTTGTCTTTAAGCAAATTCCCAAACATTCTCTTTTACCAACAAAGACCCAGGACCAAGATGCTAGGGAAAATGCCTACTGGCTTAGGGAGGCAGAAAAATCACCAGCTGACCGTCATATTCAGCTAATATCCCAAAAGAAAAAATTGCCCCTTCTTTTTTTTGTCTTAAAAAATCTTGGAAGTCAATGTCCCTCCTTAGTTCTTCCTATGTGTCTCTCTATCCATTCTCTGGACTTCCTCTCACACTCTATGGTTTTTTACTATGTTCACTCTTTGTCATTTGGTTGCTTTCTCCACCTCTTGACCTATGGTTGACTATTTAATCCTGAAAGAATCAATGGACTGCCTTTGAACCCAAAAGAAAATGAAATATATATATAAATATGATATCAGAGCAGAACTGATCTGTATGACACACAAAAAGAATTGCAATTATTGGTTTCACAAATAATTAAAATGGGATACAGAGCTAAACAGAGAATTCTCAATAGAAGAATACTGAACTGCAGAGAAACACAGAGAGACCTGAAAAACTATTGTTCAACTGTTTATAAACCATAAATAAGTGTATCTGAAACTCAGATTAATGACTATGTTTTTTTGTGTGTGTGTGTGTGTGTGTGTGTGTGTGTGTGTGTGTGTGTTTCTATGACTACTATCAATGGCAGGAGGATAGTTTAAAAGATTAAGTAATGTCTGGATAAATAAGAGTTCAGAGACTTTAAAGCCAGTGTTCCACACCTGGTAAATTTCATCTAAGAAAATACAGATTTGGAAAACCCCAAAATAATGGGAGATGAGTACTCAAGAGTATCATATACCACTTCGGAATCAGCTCTATCAATGAGAAAATGTTCTTTTTATTTTAAAAGTCATAAAAAATACATGTAAGTCAGGGTTGGGGATTTAGGTCAGTGGTAGAGTGCTTGCCTAGCAAGCGCACGGCCCTGGGTTCAGTCCTCAGCTCTGGAAAAAAACAAAACAAAACATGTAAGTCATAAAGTAAGTGGATTACCTATGAACTTCTGTTAACATACAAGTATGACTTCTATTACAACACTATATACTCAGGCACAAATTTTCAGAAGCTTACACTCCCAACAACCTAACATTCCACAAGCAAAAAGATAATGAAATTCAATGGTCGTTGTCTTATTCATTTTTTCCCTCAAGAGTATGCCGCCCTGAGATGCATTTCATATAAATTGCTCATGTATTTCTTGATCAATTTATCTTTAGGGGGAAGCCAAGATTTTTTAATAAATCCCATCCATACTTCCTAAGCAGAGTTTTTATAAAGTTTCTTTAGAGAATTAGTCAAGTATTGCTTTTCTAGAAGCCAGCCTAAGAAGGAAAACTCAGTACAGCTTAAACTTGGCCTCTGTAATACTGTTTTCCAACTACATTCCACTGGTGTAAGTAAAGTCAGTGATTCACACTAAATGTTAGACTTAAAAGGTCCTTAAAAAATAAATAAAATAAAAAAAGAAAGAAAGAGAAAGCAAAAGAAAAAAAAAGAAAAAATCTAATTGCATCAATCAAAGACCATGCATAGGACCTAGACCCCCTTTTCAGATGTAACCCACAAACAGCTCTGATTCTATGTGGGTTCCCCAGTAAGGGAAGAAGAGGCAGTTTCTGACATGAACTCCATTACCTGTTCCTTGATCACTTCTCCCTTGGCAGGGCAACCTAGCCAGCCTATAGAGGAAGAGGATGCAGGCAGTCCTGATGGGACCTGATAGGCTCTGTCAGACAGTAGAGAAGGAGGACCTCCCCTATTGGTGGACTAGGGAAGAAGGATAGGGGAGGAAGAGGGAGGGAGGGTGGGAACAGAAGGGAAAAAAAATCTAGTAATATGGTTTGTTTTCCAGAAACTTTCAACTCAGTACACATTGTACCACTTTCTAGATAAGATATAGCCTACACAGAAAAATGTTCAGATTTTACCTATAGATTTGGTCTTGTTAAGCTAAGTGTTTATTTCAGGCCAGCGAAGTCTCGTTTTATAGATTTTATTCTTTTACAGCTACTGCACATGAACATGTATAATAAGTTGTGGTAGGTTTGCAAAGAGCACATTAGAACTATATCCCACTTAAGTGAAAGTGATTTTGGAACAGCAACCTCAAGGGGGAAGTGCTTCCATTGGTACCTTGTTATTTTCATGATTTTAATTCTGTTCATATTTAGTATTGAAATCAAATGTTGAGGGTACATTCCCTGTAGAACACAATTATTTCTGCCTTTGTCTACGATAGAGGCCAGAGCTGAGTCTAAGCTTCCAAACCACTTACATTATTTCTTCATTTCTCCAGATAGAGTTTTGTCAAGTAATACTGTTTAAATTATTAGCAAAGAATAGTTTTGCTTCAAATAAGATGCTTCCCCAGGGTGAAAGTCATGTATACAATATTTGTATTAAACAATCTGCAAGGAAAGAAATATTTCCAACCTGGGAAAGCTGTGAAGGCTTCCAGGAAGAGACAAAAATAAAATAGGAACAATGAGAGACTTAAATTGTACAAATGAAGGCTAAATTTTGAGAAAAAAGAAAACTAACATAAGAAACACTTTATCAATAATCCTTCTCAGGAAGAACTGCAAACCTTGTGAATAATAAAAATTATTCCAATTGTGTAGAAGGCTTTTTATGAGAAAGCATCTATTTTTCCTCTGATGCTTCTGGTCTTTCTGAAAAGTATAGAAAAAGGAAGTAAAAATTCATAATAGAGTTTAAAATCATAATCACATCTCCTACATATTGTTCAAAATAGCCCTATTTACTCTTTTTTGTTTATATATATTAATTTTTAGCATCAAATGAGAACTCCGGGGAAAAATCTGTCTTTGGTATTCTTAATGAATCCTGGTAATTGGTTCCACTGTAACAATCAGGCCATATTCTAAAAGAGAGAGGCACGTTTTTATGTTAATGGTAGAAATAGATAGTGAGTCAAAACACGTAGCTTTGGTTGTATTTACCTTCTGTATGGAACTGGTGACTAGTAACTTACAAAAAAAAAAAATAGCCAGCAAAGAGATTCATACAAAACTATGTCTCCATCATAAAATATTCTGTGATTCAGGATGGATCACATGGTTATATTTCGCAGGAGAATTGAAAGAAAAGTGACGAAAGCCAAGTAAAGCTTATATTTATGACCATTCTTCTGAAAATATACTGAGTGTCTTGTAAGTATGAAGAAGACGTATTTTTATTACTTCAGATAAAAGGGAAAGTGAGCTTTTTCTATGCCAACCTTATCTATCACTCTATCATCTGACTGTCTTTTAGTCTGTCTATATTTTATGTATGTATATATGTTTGAATGTTTGTATGTATTGTCTTATCTATTGTGGATCTCTCTATATGAATATCATCTATCTATCTAATCTAATCAATCTATTATCTATCTACCTTGTATTTATCAATCATCTTCCTGTATATCTCATATAATAATGCAATACTACATTCATAGCCCAAGTATCAATTAGCTGCAAATGATTAAAACTTAGTGAAATTTATGTAATAATATTAGTAGAAATTTGAATATATTTGAAAATAGAAACAGACTAAACCAAAATAGGAGCATTTTTACTCTTTGCAAATTGGAACATTTACTCCTTTCTGGACATTTAAAAGATGTTAGACTCTGTTCCTTCTATTATGAAATCAAAATTGTATAGTTGTAAAACACAGAAAAAATTTTGATTTTTTTCTTGAACTTTTAAAATTAAAATTACCTCGTGTTCTTTTTTACCTTTATATCTCTAAAATTTCTCTTTGCTGCCTCTCAGAATCATGCCTTCTTTTTTTTTTAATTGTTATTGCACACACACACACACACACACACAAATCATGCCTCAACCCTACACAAATACATGAATGTAAAGGGACCTGCTCAGTCCTTTTGTATTACTTTTATGTATACGATATTTTATTTCAGGCATTCAGTCAATAATATTAAGCACTGGAAAGGAGAGTATTGAAATTTTAAATCCTCATTATGAAGAAGAAAAGTAAAATGTAGCTTTTGGTGGACGTGAGAGTTATATGACAAGCAACAACAACTTTGAATAATACAAATTAAACACTCTAACAAGCCAAGAGACATGATCACGACTTTACATAGGGTGTCTGTGTTTCTTATTATCTGGGTGTCTTCTCTCAGTTATCTCACAAAACAGCCATTATTATAATTTTTCCTGTCTTACAGGTAAAACCACAGCGTGGTAAGATAGTATCCCAACACTACACATTATTCACTACTGGGATCTAAATTCTGAATTTCAAATTGTAGTTAAATGGCTAAGAAAGAAATTCTAGTGTATTTCCATCTATTTTTTTTTTTTTTCTATTAAGCACTGTTTATCAAGCACATAGCCATCCAAGGTTGGGTACTTATGGATCAAATGTGAGAAGCTGGTGTTTGGCCACAGGCCCAGCCAAGGGCAGAAACAGCAAGCTGCTCCAGTATCAGGGACCAGATCTGATAAATTGAAAGTGCCTTCCAGTAAAAGCGGACGGAAAATTCTGTGACTGTCTTTTGGTAAAACATATTGGGACGAACTGATGAAGACACTCTATATGCTACGTGCTATGAGAGACTGAAAGAGGGACAGCCGCATGATTCACATAGTCGAATTTCTTAGATATTGAATAAATGAAATATAGGGTAAAAGTTAGGAAGGCTAAACAAAATGATGCCAATGGACATGCCAAACTAGGTAGGTAAAAGCACGTGAGATCTCACCGCTCCACGAAGACTAACGGCAACTGTAAAAACCTGGTGTAGAAGAGGTGGATTTCACCCTGGAAGAGCACAAGAGTGATTTGTCCACTGCTCATTGTCAGCTCTGAAAATACATCTCAGCAACATTACAGAGATTGACCTGGTTATGTTTAGGAATAGACAAATATGCAATAACAATTAATGATAGAAGGGGCCGTGAATTTTTTTTTTTTTCTTCTCAATGCAGTTTATTCAGGATCCTTGAACAATCTTCTGACCCTGGGGAAATCCAACCCACAGCTTAAATAGCCTCTGGGTAGCCAACCCCAGCGTGCCACGTGGGCAATGCAGATAGGTCCACATACAAGCAAGCCAGATCCTCAGCCTTAGCCAAATATGGAGTTGTTTGTGACAGAGAGCACTCACCATCGGGAAGGTGGAAGGCTCCATCTTTAAGGCGCGGCATTACGCAGCTCTCTACAGTTCCCCCTTTTTGTTTTAGACGCATCAGGCAGGAGTAGAGGTCTGATCTCTGATATTAGAAATAAATTGGAACTTTGTACCAATGTTCATTTAGGTGTCATCCACCCAAAGAGCATCAGACTCATCCGATACCTTTTTCTCAGAGGCGGGACCTGGGGCATCAACCCGCATGCAATCAGATATGCTCTTCTCTGGGTTGAGAGCGGCTGACCCTGAGTGCAGTGCTTAGCCTCTCATCCTGAGCGTAACATTTTAGCTTTTTATGGTAGCCAACCATGCTTGGGGATACTGTCCTGTTTCAATGGCTGTAAAGGCCTGAATGATCATGGCTGCATTACACTGTTGTGAGACTCTAATCTTGCATATACACCACAGGCAAACCAAGGAGACCAACACCAGAAGGCCTGCTAATGCTCCCATGCCGGCCCATTCCTTCAGATGATTCATGGCTGCAGCAATCCATGATGATAATCCTGTGGCTAGTCCTGTGTCCACTCTGGTAAAATTTACCGTAACAATGGCCACTCTCAGCTGCTCCATCATAGTATCGAATTCTCCAGTCCAATTACCTAAAATATAGCTAGACAATTGTTTAGACAGATTTGCAGCACGGGAAAATTTGGGGCCATGGATTTTAAAGAGAGCTGAGAGGATCATGTGGGATGGTCTGGAGGGAAGATGGGAAAAAGGAAATGTGATTTTATTGTAAACTCAAAACATAAAAAAAAAAATTAAAGTTCACAAAACAGGAGTGAGTCCGGGTGAGTAGAGGAAAGCATAAGTGTGAGTGAAGATCAGTCAGTATAGAGGTGTAAAAGGCCCAGTGAAAGGCCAGTTTACAAATAAACAGAGATGAGATCTGGCTTGTTCAGAGTGGTATGGCCTAGAAAATAAAATCATCCTGAGTGAGGTAACCCAGAACCAGAAAGACACACATGGAATATACTCACTGATAAGAGGATATTAGCCATGTAATACTGGATAACCATCCTTCAATACACAAACGTAAAGAGGCTAAGTAACAAGGAAGATCATAAAGAGGGTGTTTAATTCTCATTCATTTGGGCAAATAGAATGGACACCAGATGCAAGTGGTTTTAGAGAGGGATAGGATGGGAGCCTATCATAAATGTCCTCTGAAAGATTTCACCCAACAGGAGATAGAAGCAGATGCTAAGACTCACAGCTACTGATTTAATGTCAGAGACAGTCCCTGTTCCCATTGCTAAGGAACCCACTTGAAGACTGAACTGCCATGGGCTACATCTGTGCAGGGGTTCTAGCTTATCTCCATGCATTATCTTTGGTTGGAATATCAAGTCTCAGAAAAAAAAATGCTGTGGCCAGATATTTGGTTCTGTTGCTCTCCTTGTGGAGCTCCTGTCCCCTCCAGATCTTTCTATCTCCCCCCTCCCTTCTTTTATTGGCTTCCTGGCACTCTGTCCAAAGTCTGGCTATGAGTTTCACAATCTGCTTTGTTACCCTGCTGGGTGGAGTCTTTCAGAGGCTCTCTATGGTAGACTCCTGTGACAATGCAGACATTCCTAATGAGATCTGACAGGCTAGGATCAGAGTTAAGGGGAGGAGGACCTCCCCTATTAGTGGACTTGGGGAGGGTCGTGGTAGGAGATAAGGGAGGAAAGATAGGATTAGGAGGGAACAAGGGAGAGAGCTACAGCTGGGATGCAAAGTGAATAAATTGTAATTAATAACAAATAAATAAATATTAAAAACCTAAAATACCTACTGGGGGAAAAAAAAGACACAGCCAAACTTTGGGCAGAGCACAGGGAGTCATAGGAAAGAGCAGAGAAATAAAAGGACCTTGAGTGGACAGGAGCTCCATTAGAAGACCAACCAAGCCAAGAAATCTGGGCCTATGGGGGCCTGTAGAGAGTGATGCACCAACCAAGGACCATACATAGAGAGGATCTAGATCCCTTGCTCAGAGGAAGCCCATGAGCAGCTCAGTCTAAGAATAAAACTATGTAGAGATGTCGTTAACAGTTTTTTTATGAAATAAAGGACTTGGTTCTTATGTCCAGAGTCAAAACCAAGCACTTTGACTTCCTCAAAATAACATACAACAAGGTATACAGGGTAGTACTAGAAAAAAGAAATAATTGTCTGGCTTTTGTTATTGTGGCCCTCTTTAATATTTCTCTGATAGCTTGATTGAAACTTAATCTGCATGCTAGTGGCAGCCAACTTTGTTTTCTGACAGGCATTTTGAACAGAGAAGTTTCCCCTTTTAAAATGTATTCTCTTTACTTATTTATTTTGGTGATGTGCCACTCTCTTCTCTTAGGCAGATCGCACAGTTGACAGGCATTAGCCCCACTCAAGGATGCATGGATGATGCCAGTGGTGACAATGAGCAGGTGCAGCTATTTTCATTCACCTGCATCAGACTAAGGTCTCCTGAGAATGCAATTTGTTGAAACAGCTCTTATCCCATTTTGGCAATGGAGGGATTTAGCGCTAACTGTAGAACCCAGAGCCGCTAGTTTAAGACAAGTGGCCTGGAAGAGAGATAAGCACATGCTCCTGTGATGCGGTTGGTAATTAGTTCTCAACAACATAAATCGTTCATCTCCAAATGATGAATTTTAATTTTATTCCCAAAACCTTTCAAGGGGAAGGTGTCAGAGCTTAACACTAGCTACTAGATTTAACATAAACGGCTATTTGCCAATTAGCGTCTGTTTGCCAATCGTTTGTGATCTAATATGTGAAAATGAATTATGTGGCTCAAGGTGAAATGAAATCTATAATCCTCTGTATAGTGTTGAAATACTAAATCATGTTAATGAAGTGAGCATCAAACAGGAGCACACTGCTGATTTATACATAAATAGCAGGTGTGTGCCTCAAACAGCTCTGGACTTGGCCTAACAAGGATGTGGCTTTTGTGACTATGACAAAAACATGGATTTTTAAGAGTTCAGGAGTGAATGAAGAAGAAAAAGCCCAGTTATGCCTTTGAACAGCACTAACATAATTAATCTGGCAGAGGGGAGTAGGAGAAGGAAAGGCTGAATCACCAACCAACCATAAACAACTCTAGAAGCTTAGGAAGTATTTTGACACCCTATCGTAGTACTGATTCATTTAAACATAGCATAGTATAAATAAGAAAGGAATCAAGAAAAAGAGGGAAGCTGTTTTGAGACATGTATATAACACATATTAAACTGGGTTTCTTATCACTGGGGTAGGAGGAATTGACATAGAAGTTATACATGTATCCACCTTTATAGTCAAATTGTTCAGGAAATTCGAAGACTTCATGGGGTTATACAAGTGTGTCCCCTAATTCAGTGACTTTAACAACTTTTTTTTTTGAAGTAGATACTGTCATTGGTTGATTCTGTATCCTAAAAATATATGTTGAAGTTCTGAAACACTACTTGATAATGTGGCTGTATTTAGAAATGGGTCTTTGCAAATGCAATCAAGTTACGATGAGGTCATAGTGAATCACAGTGTGCTCTTAATCAAAAATGAATGATTCTTCCATAAAAAGAAAGGGTTTAGACAGTCTGGAGACACATAATTGAGTCAGGTGTTAAAGGGCAAACAGCACATAACAAAATAGACAAGGCCTAAAGTATGAAGACTGCAGATTCCAGGAGTCAGAGGAAGAACAGATTCTTTTCACAGCCTTTGGAGAGCCCAGATACCGTTGGCTTCTCCACTTGTGATTTGCATCCGCAGACCAATAAGAAAGTCTATCATTTTGATTTGTTTTAAGCCACTTTATTTTATTATTTTGCTACATAACTCCCTATGATTCAACAGGTCATGATGATGTTGATATGATTAAAGTGTGAATGAAAAGTAACAAGGGACCAGCTGAAATAGCCCAAGGCCATTGTTCCTCATGACACCAGGGACCTCTCTGAAGAACTTTTTTCTTCCCAGTTATGGAGATTAAGAGCCATTAAATGTTTCATTTTCACATTTTGGACTGTCGCTTATCACGAATATTTATCTAAATAAACTTTATGGGCTCTCTGTGTAGTGAGCACTGATATCTAGCAGTACAACATCATTAGTGGCCCAGAGCCCTGCTGTCTTTTACCAGTGCCACAATACCATCTACTCTCTCACCTGATGTCATGAAAATCAAAGTGCCTCAAATTAGTTTTGGAGGGTCAACTAAGAAACACTGGGGGAAAGCGATGTGAAGTTTCTCTTCTGGAAATGGCATGGCCATTGCACAGACACATGCAGAACAGCTCTGGTTACCTGCACAAGACCAGCCCATTTTATAGAGACATGAAGATCCTCCCATTGCTGAAGAGCTATTGGCAGTTAGTGGCTACGAAGATTAGGACAAGGACTCTTTTTCTTCAAGAGTGTGGCCAAAAGTATGTTCCCATAATCCAGTAAAACTTCACACCCATGTACACACAGAAACCCTAATAGTACATGGTGATCTTTTTTATTTTTAGAGTTAAATAATTAGCTTTACACTCTCACCATAGTCCCTTTCCCCTACCCCTCCGCTCCTCCATCTCTGCTCAGAAAAGGCAGGACTTCCCACAGTTAACAAGCAGCTTTGGCCTATTAAGTTACAGTAAGATTAGACTTATCTTCTTATATTGAGACTAGATTAAGCAGCCCGTTATGCAAAAGGGTCCCAGACAGGCAACAGAGTCAGAGATAGCCCCTGCTTCTGACTGTTAGGAAACTTACATGAAGCCCAAGCTACATGATTATTACCTATATGAGGAGGAGTCTGGTCTGACCCATGCATGCTCTCTGGTGGGCAATTCAGTCTCCGTGAGCCTCTATGGGTCCAGGTTAATTAGTTCTATAGGTTTTCTTGTGATGTCCTTGACCCCTATGTCTCCTACAATCCTTTGTTCTCCTCTTTTACAGGATGCCTCAAGCTTTCTTGACATTTGGCTGTAGGTCTTGGCATAATAAGTTGCTGGATGAAGCCTCTCTGATGACAGTTACACTAGGCTCCTGTAGGCAAGAATAATAGAATATCATGAACATGTCACAGATGGACTCCTTCCACGGCATTACTTTTAAGTCGGATCAGTCATAGGCTGGCTATTCCCTCAATTTCTGCTCCGTTTTTACCCCTGCACATCTTGTAGGCAAGACAAATTATATGTGGAAGGTTTTGAGGCTGGGTTGGTGTGCCAATCCCTCCTTTGGAAGTCTTGCCGGTTACAGGAGATGGCAGGTTCAGGCTCTATATCTCACATTTCTAGGATGTCTTAGCAAGGGTCACCCTCACAGATTGCTGACATTTTCCACTGACCTAGGTTTCTAACTCATCTAAGAGATGCAACCTTTCCCCATTCCAGTTGTCTTTGCCGGTGCTTTTCCCTCCGTCTTCCCGCAACGGGGTCCGCCCTGATCATATACCTACCAAGTTCCATTAAGTCCCCTTCCCTTGTCCACCCATCAAATCTATTCTATTTCCTTTCCTCAGTAAAATTCTCAATGAATTATCTTTAAATGAAGACATGAGTATGAAAGGGATTGATGTGAAAATAAAAGTTTCAGAGGGTATAGGAGGAAAATAAGGCAGGGAAATGGTAGAAATATTAATTAAAATGCTAATGCATTTGAATGAGATGTTAAAAATAGAGACAGTATCAAAAATTAAATTAAAATGTGAAAAAAATTAAAATGTGGCCAGGGGGAAGTCAGTGATAGAGACTCTGCCAGTTTTATTAAATATTCAGTGATTTCTTTAAGTTCTTCTAATATTTAGAAGCATTGGTGTTTATAAACACCAAGAAATGGTAACTGAATGTAGAATTTAATGAATAAAACATAGAAAATGCATTTAATAAGGCACTCATCCTTTGTTTTTAACTTTAAGTCCTTAAATCTAAAAATAGAATGAGCTCCCATATCTATAAAAGAAGTGCTTCTCAGTCTCCCTCCTTACTCACCAAGTACTTTTTCTAAACCATTTTAGGTCGAAAAGAACTCTTCTTGATGTATACTTGAGCATATTTTGTATACATGCCTAAGAGTGGTATAGTTGTATCTTGAATTAGCAGTATTTCTAATTTTCTGAGAAAGTGCCAGATTGATTTCCAAAGTGATTGTACAAGTTTACATTCTCACCAACAATGAAGGAGGCTTCCCCTTTCTCCACATCTCCTCCAGCATCTATTGTCACTTCAGGTTCTGATCTTAGGCATTCTGATGGGCATAGGGTGAAATCTCAGGGTCTTTTTGGGGGGATGTCATTTTTAAAATTTTTTAAGATTTATTTATTTAATAAATACAGTTTTTTTCACTTTGTATCCCAGCTGAAGCCCCCTCTCTCAGCCCCTCCTAATCCCACCTTTCTTCCCTTTTCTTCTCCTATGCCCTTCCCACATTCCAATAATAGAGGAGGTCCTCCTCCCCTTCCAACTGACCCTAGTCTATCAGGTCTCTCTGTGTTTCTCTGCAGTTCAGTATTCTTCTATTGAGAATTCTCTGTTTAGCTCTGTATCCCATTTTTTAATGGATTACTTGATTTGGTGCTATGTTCAAGTATACAACAAGAACATTTGCTCAACCATGTTCATAACAGCTTTATTTGTAATAGCCAGAATGTGGTAACAGCCCAGATGTCCCTCAACAGAGGAATGGATACAGAAATTGTGGTATATTTATATAATGGAATACTACTCAGCAACTAAAAATAAGGAAATCACGAAATTTTCAGGCAAATTGTGGGAGCTAGAAAAGATTAAACTGAGGGAGATGTCCCAGAAACAGAAAGAGCTATATGGCATATACTCACTTACAAGTGGAAATTAGACATAAAATATACGATAAACATACTAAAATCTGTACATCTAAAGAAGCTAATCAAGAAGGAGGACTCTGGGTAAGATGATCAATCCTCATTCAGAAAAGCAAATAGGATGGACATCAGAAAAGGGAGAAAACAGGGAACAAGACAGGAACCCACCACAGAGGGCTTCTGAAAGACTCTACCCAGCAGGGTATCAAAGCAGATGCTGAGACTCATAGATGCATAGACCCAAACTGTGGACAGAGTGCAGGGATTCTTTTGAAAGAAGGGAGAGATGAAAGACTTGGAAAGGACAGGAGCTCCACAAGAAAAACAACAGAACCAAAAAATCTGGGCCCACGCATCTTTTCCCAGACTGATACTACCCCAACCAAGGACAATGCATAAAGTAGACCTAAAACCCTGGCTCAGAAGTAGCCCATAGGCTCAGTCTACAAGTGGGTGCCCTAGTAGAGACATCAGAGGCTGTCTCTGGCATGAACTCAGGTTCTCTGATCAACTGCCCCTGAGAGGTGCAGCCTTGTCAGACCACAGAGAAAGGCAATGCAACCAGTCCTGATGAGACCTGTTAGGCTGGGGTCAAATAGGAGAGGAGGACCTCCCCTATCAGTGGACCAGAAGAGAGAGATAGAGGGAGAAGAGGGAGGAAGGGTGGATTGGGAGGAGATGAAGGAGAGGGCCACAGCAGAGATACAAATTGAATAAAGTATAATAAATGATAATAAAAATAATTAATTAAATAATAATTAAATCACACAAAACAATACAAGAAAAATGCAGACAAGAAAAATACAGAACTCAATCATAAATAGGAAATACTTTCTTTCAAAATGATTTTAACTAAGTTAATAGTAAACATAAACACACACACACACACAAAAAAAAGCCATTTTGGTACACAGGAGTTAGAAATAAATATAAACTATTTAAAAATTTTATTTTGTTGAAAAGCTTTTGTAAATATTAAATTTAATGATTATTTCATCATGCGGCACTGAAAAATGGCTCAACATATATGTATTCATATACACACATACATATTATTTTATGCACATATTGTATATGTATAAAACTTTCAAATATATAAAATAAAATATCTGAACTGCTAAAAATAAAGTTTTATATTGGAAATGTTTCTACTTAGACCTAGTAATTCTAATTTAGTTGATTTATCAACCTAACTTGTACACATACAGAAATGATTTGTATTTGAAACAAATCATGCAAGACCTGTGTAGGGCCATGAGAGAGGGGGAAAACTGCCCTGAGCAAAAGTGAGGTCAAGGCATGTCCAAACCCTGTAAATCTCATTCTGAGATTGGCAGAAGTAGGATTGCTCCTCATTTGCCCTGGTCCTGTGTGCCCTGGCCCTGTACCTCCACCTCTCCCACCCAGGAGGTCACATAGAAGGTATCCAGGTTAAAATCTTCCTCACTTTTTATAAAGGCTTGTTACACAGTATCTGGAGTTCCTCGTTATCCAAATGAAGTATCCTTTGCTTCCTGGCCCCATCCCATGATATACATTCACCCAAAAGCTCTTACCCACCCCATAAAGGTATAAGTAGTCTTTGTCACCCCAATTAAAGGAGACATGTCACTGAAGCCTGTCCCCTGAGAGTCTGTTCTCCTGTGCTCACACCCTCTTGAGGTCTTTTTAGCTTCCAGTGGTTCCTGACCCACTTTCCCTTCTCAAGATCCACAGGCAGCATCAATCTCTGTAGTCTCTCCTGGGCCCAGCTTTTTTGGCTCTTTTGGTCTCCTTGTGCAGCTCCTGTCCCCTCCAGCTCTTTCTATTTCTCCCTTATTCCATAAGGTTTCCTCTACTCTGCCCAAAATTTGGATATGAGTCTCAGCATCTCCTTTGATACACTGATGGGTAGAGTCTTTCAGTGGGCATCTGTGGAAGGCTCCTGTTCTCACCAGCAATGAAGGAGAGTTCCCCTTTTCTACAACTTCTTCATTAGGTCTCATTCCTTGAGTTTTTTATCTTAGACACTCTGATGGGCGTGAAAAAGAATCTCAGGGTGATTTTGAATGCATCTCCCCGATGACTAAGGAAATCAAGCATTTCTTTAAGTATTTCTCTACCATTAGATATCCCTTTTGAGAATCCCCTGTTTATCTCTATACCCCATTTTTTATTTGGATTATTTCATTTGTTGGTGTTCATCTTCTTGAATTCTCCAACCAAGGAAAATGCATGGAGAGGACCTAGAGCCCCTGCTCAGATGAAGCCCATAGGCTGCTCTGTTTCCAGGTGGGTTCACTAGTAAGGGGATCAGGAGCTCTCTATGACATGAGCTCAGTGGCTGGCTGTTTGATCACCTCTCCCTGGAGGGTGCGACCTTGCCAGACCACAGAGAAAAATGATGCAGCCAGCCCTGATGAGACCTGATAGGCTAGAGTCAGATAGAAGGGGAGGAGATCTCCCTTCTCAGTGGACTAGGGAGGGTCATAGGGTATAATAAGGAAGCTGGGTGAGACTAGGAGGAGAATGGGAGAGGCAAGGCAGGGATTCAAAGTTAATAAATTATAATATCTAATAATAATAATAATAATAATAATAATAATAAATTAAACGTTAAAAAAAAGATCCACAGGCAGCAATTGCTGGTTGATGGCACCAAAAAAGGCAGGGAAGAAAAGCCTGAAAAGCAGCACTGGGCTTTATAACAGCAGCCTGGAAATATCCTAATTTTCTGTAACTATCTTTACACAGCATTTATTTATTTATTTATTTATTTATTTATTTATTTATTTATTTGGTGTGTGTGCAGACACTACAAAACACTTACTCTAAACATCTTCTTTACAGTATCAGCCTAATTTTAGAACACTGTGAATGTAAAAGAGCTGTCAAATAATGGGAAGCTTTATTCATCTTCATAATATTAAAGATTACCTTACCTGGAATAAAATTAATAAATTCCAATAATAAATCTTATCCTGAAATATGATGTTAGAAACCAAGTTTAGATATGCCTGGAATATTTCTGGAATGATACAAGAGTTTTTTTTTCTTTTATTTTTTAATGAAAATACAACAGCAACAACACAATGTAAAAAAAAATATTACAATCTCAGAAGACATTGTATATAGTACATAATATTTGGAGTTTCCATTGATGCTGCTTTCAGCACATATCTCAGTCTATTCTTCATACCTATTACCACTGTCTCATCCTAACTCCCATGGTCTTGTCTGTCTAAGGTTAGATTCTCCCTCCTTATCCTTTACACCTAGTCAATATGGGAGCTGTATCAAGAACTTGAAAAGTTTCTGAGTGATTCAAACTAAATTATCAACTTTTTATCAAATCTTTTCTAATGTGCCCTTAGCAGGCTAAATGGTTCTACTGCCACGATTGTGACTGGAAAATGACTCATTAGAACAGTGTCAAAGAAATGCTCAATGCCCATAGTCATCAGGGAAACACAAATCAAAAAAGACTAGAAGACTTCACCTTGCACCTATCTGAATGGCTAAGGTAAAAAATTCACATGACAGCACATTCCGGAGAGGATGTGGAGAAAGGGGAACACTCCTCCATTGCTGGTGGGAGTGCAAGCTTATACAACCACTTTGGAAATCAACCTGGTACTTTCTCACTAAACTGGAAATAGCTCTGCCTCACGACCTAGCTATACCACTCCTGCAAATATACCCAAAAGATGATCCACCATACAACAAGGACATTTTCTCAACCATCTTTATAGCCGCTTTATTTTTAATAGCTGGGATGTAGAAACAACCCAGATGTCCCTCAGCCAAAGAATGGATAAAGAAATTGTTGTACATTTCCACAATGGAATTCTACACAGCTTTAAAAAAAATAACAAAGACATCCTGAAATTTGCAGGCAAATGTATGGAACTAGAAAAGATCATCCTGAGACCCAGAAAGACACACATGGTATGCACTCACTTATAAGTGGATTTTAGTCATATAAAACAGATAAGAATATTACCAGGCTCAGACCCAAAGAAGATAAGTAACAAGAAGGACTGAGGGGAGGATTCTTGAATCTCACTCGGAAAAGGAAACAGAATACACTGTACAGGCTGCTGAGAGAAGGACTAGAGAAGGAGAGGAAACATGGAGATAAATGAGGGTGTAGATCAGAACTGGGGAAACTCCTAGTAGCAGGAGTCATGGAGACTGAAGAGGACACCCTCTTTCTGGAAAGGGATCCTAGTGGATGAGGGGAGCACCAATTCACCCCCAAATCTTTCACCTAAAATTTACCCTGACTAGAAGACGTGCAAGGCTAAAAATAGAGCAGAGATTAAAGGAATGCCCAACCAATGCCTGGCCCAACCTGAGACCCACCCCTTGGGAGAGAGCCAGCTCCAGACATTAGTAAGGATACTTTGCTATGCTTGCAGAGCCTAACATAACTGTCCTCTGAGAGACTCCACTCAGCAGTGGATCAAAGCAGAGGGCAGGGAGTCCTGTGGAAGTGTAGGAGTGAGGATAGAAGAAAACAGAGGGGACAGGAGCTCCACAAGAAAATCAACAGATCAACTAACCATGATCCAGGAGTTCTTGCAGAGACTGAAGCACCAACCAAGATCATGCATGGACTGGATCTAGGACCTCTACATAGTTGTATCTGTTGGCCAGCTTGGTCTTGCCCTAGTAAGAGAAGACGGGACTGTCTCTGAAATGGAGTTTTTTGGCAGCTTTTTAATCACTTTCCCTTGGTGGGCTGACTCAACAGGCCACAGGGGAAGAGAGTAAGTTCAGACCTAATTTGACTTGATGTGCTGGGATGGGTTGGTATGGGGGGAGGGGCTGCCCTTTTGTGAAGAGTAGGGAAGAGTGACGGAAAGTGGGACTGGAAGAAGAGAAGGGAAGGGACTATGGTAGGGTTATAAAGTGAATTAATTAATTAGTTAGTTAGTTAGTTAGTTATTGAACACTGGAAATTATTCCTTAAAGTAATAATTTTAAATTAAATATATTGCAATATATTCTTCTAAAATAAATTAAGTACTGTGAAGTCCTGCTAAATAATTTTCATCTCTTTTTTATCCTCCTCTTTTTTCTCCTCCTTTTGTTCATTGTCCATAATTAATGTTATTGACAATTTTTAACTGTTCTTTTTCTGACCAAGTCATTTTGCTTAGCTAAACATTAGCCAGGATTCTTAACTTCTCCTCTAATTCTTTTCACTTTCTAGTAAGATTACATTTTAGCAATCCTTACCCAAACATTATAGTTTAATTATTCCTCTCAAAATAAGCCTTGAATATCTGAGAAGTGTCTCCATTCTCCACCATTCACTAGATCATTGATCATCCTGGCCTGTTGTTGCCAAGAATAATATTTGTTTAGCATAGCCAGATTCCATCTTATTTCTCATTTTTCTCTAAGTGATTTTTCATCCACTGTAATTCATTAATTGATTCTTACGTGATTCAATTTGTTCATGCTATATTGAGGGTTAAAAACAATGTCTTCCCAGCTCTAGGACAATGTATGGTGAACACCCACCACTATACCTAAACAATGTATCAACCACTCTTTTCCTAAAAAAGTTATCTCTGTAGATCCCTTCAATTTTATGTTCTAGGAGTACAAATTACCTCATGTCTGCAAACAGTTCAGGTACTTGTTCTTAATCCTTGGCCGTTGCTCAGTTACAAACTGAACTTAAATATTAGAACTAGCCAAGTTAATATATTTTCTCCATTCATAATAATCCACATGGATGTAACATTTACTAACACTTTTCTGACCACATCATCAATCAGTGTTATTATGTGATTTATCTGCTGAATGTAAGTACTCAAACTTACATTATATATTCTAATTTGACAAAGACTTCTTTGACACTTGACTATAGCAACAGGAAATACTGTATGTTCAGAGGTCAGCAGAAAATGTACAGAGTACAATACTTTAACACTCACCACTTCTGTGGCCTTCGAATTCTTCATTTACAATATGAAGATGTGTCCTGGCTTTGTGATCTCATATAGCCATGTGTCCATATACATATTAAGTGAATAAACTGTAATTGATATAATAAATAAAAAATTAATTAAAAATAATGAAATAAATCTGCACAAAATTCCCTTAAGCATTCAGGATAAACATTTTTAAGAAAAGTTAATAGTATAATGTCATTAATATATTACATTTGTGGTTAATTGAACATGTCATGAATTGGTACCTACCTGTAGTAGCAACAGAATGTTCGGGAGAGGCATTTTATAATTTACTGTAATTATTTTAACAGGTGTAGTGTTTACAAAACAAATAATGTTTAACTTACTTAAATATGATAACTTAGAAATATTAAACTATATACAATTATGATCAGCTTTTCGTTATATAAAGACATAAAAATGTCTTTTTTAATCTATTTTCATGGAGATCTACTTTCCCACAATGTTCTGATGAATGTCTTTGATGACACATCTTTATAAAGTAGGACATTTCCCAGAGTCTAGTAGTGCACTGTTAGAATCTTAGTAGATTGGAGAGATTGATGTCCTTATATGAGCCTCTTCAAACTGCACTGGACAGCAAATCCACCTAGTACCTGTTCCCCAACTCTGAGATAGCTTTGAATACATCACATTATCAAAACAGGTTGAAAAACTGCCATGTGTGATAAATGTGGGGCACTCTGAAATCCATACAGAGATGATAAGTTTATTTGGCAAAAGATTAAGTCTCATTAACTGACTGAAGGTGAATAATTGGAGGCTATATCTCATATCTGAGCATGGACAGTCATAAATATGTCCTATGGGGCATTTTTATAGTGAAGGTTTGTACAAATACTGAGACCCAGCTGCTGAGCTGTAACCTCAGAATCAGATTCAGCATCGACTGGGGTTCAAGAGCAAATAGATGAGTTGCCTTTGGAATTGAGTTCCTTGACTGACTCCTTTTGTAGATGTAGCCAGCTCCCAATCTGTAATTAAATGTTAGTAAACCATTGTGCATCGTCACCAGGATTTTGTCATTTATATATAAGCCTAATGTCTATAATTATGCCATAATATGTATTGATTGAATTAGGAAAGATGCTTTACTTTAAAAATACCAGCTACACATAAAGATGTATGACTAATGATCTCCACATAAATTTTATAAAGCTTAAAACAGTGCTTAGAAAGGAAGCAGATATTTGCACCACACAGAATTTTTAAGCGAATTGGCATCCAGAAATATTGTGGCAATCACTTTCATTTCCTCATATTTGTTTGTTGAAAACATTCATTTATATCAATATGGTTATGAATTAATTATCATAATATATCTTTGGAAGATATTCTTGATAGATAACATTAGCTTTTCTGACTATATTAGTACAGCCTAGAAGAGAATGCATAAATAAATACACCATAAACATCTGCGTCTGAGTAAACGCACTTGGGATGATCTTTTCTAGTTCCATCCATTTGCCTGCAAATTTCATAATTTCCTTCTTTTTAATAGCTGAGTATTAATCCTTTGTATAAATGTACCACATTTTCTGCATCCATTCATTGGTTGAGGGACATCTAGGTTGTTTCGAAATTATGGCTATTAAGAGAACATCTGCTTGAACATATTTAAGCAAATGTCCTGGTTGTATGGTTGAGGATCTTTCAGATATATGCCCAGGAGTATGGGTCTTGAGGTAAACCTATTCCCAATTTTGTGAGAAAGTGCTAGATTGATTTCCAAATTGGTTGTACAAGTTTGCACTCCTGCCAACAATGGAGGAGGGCTCCCTTTCATCCCCATCCTCTCCATCAGGTGTTGTCACTTGAGTTTTTGACCTTTGCTATTCTGATGGGTTTGAGATGGAATCTCAGAGTCATTTTGATTTTCATTTCAATGATGACTAGGAAGTTTGAGCATTTCTTTTTTTTTTCACTTTCCCCAGTAACCTTTATTTTATTTAATCCCTTTCAGAATATATATATATATATATATATATATATATATATATATATATATATATATAT
>REGO01000388.1:1340184-1376717 GCA_010120015.1 Rhombomys opimus | reverse complement strand
GCTGCTTTTCAGCTTCTTTAGTTCTTTGTATATACTGGATATTAGTCCTCTGTCAGATAAAGGGTTAGTGAAGATTCTTTCCCAGTCTGTAGGAAGACGTTTTGTTTTGATGATGGTGTCTTTTGCTTTACAGAAGCTTTTCAGTTTCATGAGGTCCCTGATAGGGGAGGATCTGACCCTAGCCTATCAGATCTCATTTTCATCTGTGGCCTGGCAAGGCTGCACCCACCAGGGGGAGGTGATCAAAGAGCTAGCCACTGAGTTCATGGCAGAGACAGCCCCTGTACAATTTTTAGGGAATCCAAGTGGGAACTGAGTTGTTTAATTTCTTGAGTTCTTTATATATTCTGGATATTAGCCCTCTGTCAGACTTTGGGTTGCTGAATAACTTTTACCAGTGGATATTAGCTATATAATATGGGATAAAGATACTAAAAGATACAGATGGAAAGAAGATAAACAACAAGGAGAACCATGGGGAAGATGTTTAATTCTCATTCAGAAGGAAAAACAGGATAGACACCAGAAGAGGGACCAAAGAGGGAACAGGATGGGAGCCTACCAGATGTCCTCTGTCCACTCAGCAGAGGATCAAAGCAGATGCAGAGATTCAAAGCCAAACTTTGGTTGGAGAACAGCGTCTTTTGGAAGTAGAGGTATATAGAAAGACCCAGAGGGGAGAGGAGCCCTACAAGGAGACCAACAAAACAAAACAAAAAAGCTGGGGCCTTGGTGCAGAGACTGATATATCAACCAAAGACCATGCAGAAAGAAGACCTAGAATCCCTGCTCATATGTAGCCCATAGACAGCCCTGTCTCAATGTGGGTTCCCTAGTAATTGGAGAAGAGACAGTCTCTGACATGAACTCTGTTCCCTGCACCTTAATCACTTCTCTCTGGTGGGGAGACTTAGCCAGCCTACAGAAGAAGAAGAGAATCCAGACAGTCCTGATAGTACCTGAGAGGTTAGGGTCCAGCAGTTAGGGGATGAGGACTTACTTCCCTTATCAGAGGACTAGAAAAGAGGAATAAGGTAGGAAATGAAAGGGAGGGTGGGACATTGAGGGCATGAGGGAAGGGTCTACAACGGGGATAAAAAAATGAATAATAAAATAATAAAAATAAATAAATAAATAAATCTCAGTTTGTTAGAACAGTAAAGCTTCATATCCTGCTTGTACCATAGGTCAGGCTCCTCTTTAGATAGTGGTGTGTTTCTAGTTTAAGTGTTCAGTATGTTGTTTGCAGAAATACTTTAAAAAATCATAGCCAAGCTTTGGGCAGAGTGCAGAGAATCTTATGAAAAAAGGGGGAGATAGAAAGAACTGGAGGGGACAAGAATTCCACAAGGAGAGCAACAGAACCAAGAAATATGGGTGTATGGGGTCTTTTCATAGACTGATACTCCAACCAAGGACCATGTATGGAGATAACCTAGAACCCCGGCACAGATGTAGCCCATGGCAGTTCAGTGTCCAAGTGGGTGTTTTAGTAAGGGGAACAGAGACTGTCTCTGACATGAATTCAGTGGCTGGCTCCTAATTACCTCCCCCTGAGGGGGGAACAGCCTTACCAGACCACAGAGGAAGACAGTACAGCCATTCCTGATGGAACTAGATAGGATAGGGTCTGATGAAAGGGGAGGAAGACCTCCCCTATCAGTGGGCTTGGAGAGGGGCATAGGAGGAAATGAGAGAGGGATGGTGGAATTGGGAGGGAATGAGGAAAGGGACTAAAGCTGGGATACAAAGTGAATAAATTATAATTAATATACAAATTAAAATAAAAAATTTAAAGTCACTGAAAATCTTTTGTTAATTTTAGTATATTTGTGCTCATATAGTTTTCATCATGATTGCAACTGTTTGGATCCTTTGTTTCAGAAAAAAAGGATATTTGTCCATTATTTTAATTATGTATTTATCAAATAATGTCATAAAAAATCATTTCATACTTTTCTAAAAACTAATACAAGTCTGCAGTCAGGCTACTTAATTTAGGCCATAAACTGTTGACTTGGCTTTAGTCCAGTTGGTCAGTTTATTGCAGGAGAAGCTGTTAAATTATGTGGTTGTGTGCTTGGACAGAACAATGATAAAGAAAGACTTCTGGCTTATATCTGTCTTACAGTCTACATTCACAAGTGGTTTGAAATTCTGAATGAAGGTGAAACTCAAAGCTTTGGTGCAAATTTGTGTTATGGACCATGACAACACATGTGGTTAAAAAGTAAAAACTTGAAAATTACTGATGGTATTGGTTTTGTATTGAAGGTCTTCATAAGTTCTCTTTACTTAAGCATTTATTTTTAGAACAGATATTTTTAATTAATTTAAATAGCTACATTTAATTATATCTCCATTTGATTTTATTTTTAAGAGTTTCATTGTGTTTAGATGGAGTTCTCCAAGTTCTCCAAGACACAATTCAGTCACTACAACATAGATTAAATAATCAACTATATGAATATAGGGGAAAAATCCACATGGGTTAAATGGTACTTAAAGTTCCAACCCAAGCAAACTCAGGAAATTTTACGTTTTAAAAGCATGAATTCAAGTAGCATATATTAGTCATGACCTTAATCTACGAGCAATGCTTCCATGCAGTCATCAGAAATACAGTAGTTGATTAAGAGGAAATCCAAACCTAGATGCAGCAAGTAAATTTATGAGTCAAGTTATTTAGATTTAGTGACTGTTTAAGCTAAAAGTCAAATTAAAAATAAAATAAGCAGAATTATTACTGCACTCAATAAGGAAATTGTGTGCCTTCTCAGTAATGATATTTTTGTACAGAAGAGTTGCTTTGTGAAATGTGCTTTAAATGAGAATAGAAAGGAATTCTTTGAGAAGTCATAATTTAAGCAGTTGATAGCTGTTTGAAATTATAACTGGACCATATGTTACAGAAAAGACTTCTTTATATATTTCTAATGTGTAAATTATTCAGTGTAAAATTTAAGATTATGTAAATAATATTTATTCTCATTTAGTTTCTGTTTGATAAAACACTGACCAAAGCCAATTTGTGGGAAAAACATAATTTATTTCAGATTAGAGATTCATATTCGATACAACCAAGGTAGATACTCAAGGAATGAGCTTAAAGTAAAAATCAAAAAAGGAACAAAGTCCTCAATTTAAAAATTTCAAGGTAATTGTTTAACATTTTGCTTAGGGAAAGACTAGCAGAAATGCACAAACAGAACACACTTGAGAAAACTGAAAATATTTTGTGCATTTAGAAAGTAAGGGTCAGATGAAAGGGGAGGAGGTCCTCCCCTATCAGTGGACTTGGAAAGGGGTAGGGAGAAGATGAGGGAGGGAATAAGAGAGCAGGATACAGCTGGGATACAAAGTTAATAAACTGTAACTAATATTAAAAAATAAAAATTTAACTAAAAAAAAGAAAGTAAGAATAAGGTCATGAATGGACAGTTTCAGCTATGTAGTGCTGACATTTGTAGAGGCCATTGCACAGTGCTCAGGCACTTTGTTGAAAGTATGTGCAGTGATGAAGGCTGGGAAGTGCATCTGCTCCTACACTGAGCTCCTTGGAGCTTAGAAATGCCCATGATGTTGGGATTCACTGCAGACAATGAGGAATTCTGCTGGCTGCTCGGTCCTTTTTTCTGCCAGCCCAGAAGAGGAGACATGTCATCTTCTGTGGCCAAAAGTAGAATGTGGAATGTGCTAGACCCCTGTCTTCCTGTACTTCCCTTCATCCATACATAGGATACTGCTCAAGGCCTAAGGTAAAGGCAGAGAAATTAGAGGCTTTCCCTGTGCTGCCAGGGTAAGAGTGACAGGGGGCAGCAGATTCCGTGAGGTGGTGGAGAATCAACACCTGTTTGAGAGGCAGCAGGAGAACAAGCCATAGGTATGATATCCTCTAGCGCATGGTCTACTGCTCATTGGACTTTCTTTATAAAACAAAAGTCAGATTTCAAAACGACAGTTGTACAAAATTAAACTTTAACCTTCTGTGGCCACATGCCTTGGAGTCCAAACCGGAAACAAATAAATGAGATTGGTTAAAAGGAAACAATTCCCTTTGTTTTTGTGTTAACATTTCGACTTTTACATGATAAATAAATGATTGTTATTGCATGATTCTTATATGTAAAGAACAAGGAGTATTAAAATCATGTGAACAGAGGGACAAATTAATAGCTTAGAACATTATGGAGTTTTTAGTCTAAAAGCAGTGTTAATGTTGATGTCATTGGCCAGGAGAGATAGCTCTGCTCTTAAGAAGATTTGGTGTACCTGCAGAGGATCAGTGGTCATTCCTTGCCTCTTAACCATCTATTATTCCAGAACCATGCAATCAGATGCCTTTTTCTAACCTCCAGAAACAAAAAATGCATACATGCTTTACAAATATGCATGCAAGCATATATCATATGACTTCTTGAAACTTTGCATCTGATAATTTGATTTCTAAACTATAGAACACTGGGTCCATGACACTTTCAAAGGGTTCTTTCTACATGATTAATAAAAAAAAAATCAGGTGACAAATAATATTAAACTCACTAGCTCCATTTCTCACCATATTCTTTAACTCATATTTGCTTTTGTAAAGTTTTAGTACTAATAATTGAGCTCAGGATTCATGCATGCCTGACATACAGGGGGTATGGGGTCAGCCATACACACTACCATTTGCAACGGAGACTATGGTACTGTTAAGCCTTAGTTGGGGTTATTATTACTGTGATGAAATACCATGATTAAAAATAACTTGGAGAAGAAAGAGGTTATCGGTTTATGCTTACATATTATTGTTCCTCAGTGAAGGATGTCAAGACAGGAACTCAGCCAGGTCAGTAATGTGGAGGCTGGGGCTGCTCAGAGGTAAATAGAAGAGTGCTGCTCATTGTCTTGCTCACTCAAGCTTTCTTTCTTTCAGCAACCAGAAATACCAGCCCATGCACAGTACCACCCACAACAATCCATAAATAAAAAAACTATCCTACTGGCTTACCTATAGTCCAATAGATGGAGTCATTTTCTTACTTGAGATTTCCTCCTCTCACAAGACTTTAGTTTTGTGTCATGTTGACATAAAACTAGCTAGAACAGTCGGTGTTATAATACATGTACATAAGAACTGCACAGAAAGTCAACCGATGATATAAAATCGCATGATGCTTTGCCTTGCAGCAAGGATCTTAGAAAGTATCTCCAAGAGACAGCAAATACATAGACAGCTATAATATCACAACATAAAACTAACACTTTCCCGACATCTTCCAGGGAAACTTCAGTTTCCAGAATGGCAAAATGCATTAAAGGGTAAAGGCATCTGCCATCAAGCCTAAGGACTAGAGTTTGACTCCTAAAACTGACACAGTTAGAGCAGAGTTGTCCTCTGACCACCGTACGTGTATGAATATATGTGTCAAAAACTTAGAAAAAGTATAAAATTTGAAAGATATGTGTCTCAGTACGCTGATAAATTAATTCTCCCCAAAATAACCTCTGAAAACCTGTGTCCTAGAAACAGTGCCAGCATCTTCACTGAACCAGTCACCTAGAGAATTTGGCACTTAAATGTTGCCTTTGTGAACATGGATGCAATCATTTCTCTACAAACTCACTGTCATAATATTTACAAAATACTTCTGAGCCAGATTTTCCTCAGAATTTTGAGCTTTAACTCATTCTCAAACAGCCAAATGGAATAATGTTTCCAACATAAAAACACAGAGATGAGTCAAAACCACGAGTTTATCCAAGCAAATTTTCTGTGGGCTCTGTAACTCATCCATGTAGCTTTGATTATGAGATAATGGGATGATACAGACTACCATATCCCCCACTGTAAACTCATTCTCCCACCGGCCGCTCCAGCTACCACAGAATATGTTACAGAATTGTTAGATGTTTTGGTGCATGGAAGACCATCACCGCCACAACCCTTTGCTGCCCAATTTGGCTTCACTGTATAAACAATTTGTATTTTAACATCTATTACCTTCATTAGAATATTTGTAGGGACCCAAGCTTAAAATAGAGATTACTAGACAAATCACACTTTCTAGTGATTTTTTTTTTTTTTGGGTGGTCTATTAAATTTATTTTTCTTTTTTTTTAATTTTTATTTAACTTTTATTAAATACACTTTATTCCTTTTGTATCCCCCCATAAGTCCCTCCCTCCTCCCCTCCCGGTCCCACCCTCCCCCCCTTTCTGCATGAATGCCTCTCCCCATAACACTCTTTGTTTTTCAGTCAAAAGATTGAATTAACATTGACTAGAGTCTGCCCAGAAAATGCGCTGAATTTTTCCATAGATGCTTAAAATAAAGAACACATAGAATTTTGTTTGACTGAATTATTTTCATATCTACATATATTAATTGTAACTCAATGTGCTCTACAATTAGAATACATAACAGTATTTTTAAGGAAAAGTGCGGTGCTGGTTTGAAACAACATTGTATGAAGGCATGACCAGGAAACTACTGAATACATCCACTCTTTAAATTCATTTAATTGGCGTTACATAGATTTACAGTATTTTTCAACTTTTTCTGACCATCCAAAGAGTACTGTGACAGTAATTCACATGCTATATACATTTAACAAAGTCCCTAATAACACTCATAGCCAAAAATGATATCTTCCTTCATGCTTCTGCTTAACTTTGTTCTATTCTTCCAAACAGGTATTGCCACCAGAAAGCAGCAAAGGTAAAACACTGTGGCTTCAAATGCTTGTCATTACATACTGTTATAGCTTATTTTTTTAATATTAGTTACAGTGTATTAACTTTGTATCCCAGCTGTATCCCACTCCCTCATTATAGCTTTTATATTTGAATTCATCCAAGTAATCTCTGAGCATACTTTAGATATTTGCATGTTGAAAGGGAGCTCCACAAAACAAAATGGGAAGACAATAAGAGGGAGAAACAAAGTGCTTAGTGACAGCATTTTTCTACACCCATCATCTTCTAATGTCATGTAATCTGGCTATTAACCTCAGATGAGATCAGAAGGTTCATCTATTGTCTTGAAGGAATAATTAAGAAAAATATTAATCAGTTTTATATGGTACTACAACTGTACTGTTACCTATTAAAAGGCACCAATGACATACATGATCCTCAGTCCTTTTCTCTTTTGGTCTTTGAACTTCACTCTAAACTGGTACAAAATTTATTCTAAATGCCAGCATGTACTGACATAAAATTATATTACTTTCATTTCAAATAACTTATTTTATTTAATGATTTCATACTTAGATGACTTGCTTTTATGTACATAATATCTCAACATTATACACAGTCGATATAGTTTTTGCTTCGCATCAACTCAAATTTATGAATATGATTTATAAATGACTGATGATAATTATTTTTATTTGAAAAGTGAAAGGGTTTTTTTCCTTTTGAATGAGAATTAAGCATTTTCCCAGCATCTTCCTTGTCATTTAGCTTCTTCATTTCTGTAAATTTTAGCATGTTTTTCCTATATAATATGGCTAATATCCACTTATAAGGAAGTATATACCATGTTTGTCTTTCTGCTTCTGGGATACCTCACTCAGGATGATTTTTTTGTCGTTCCATCCATTTGCCTGCAAATATCATTATTTCCTTTATTTTAATTGCGGAGTAGTAGTCCATTGTGTAAATGTACCACAACTTCTCTATCCATTCATTGGTTGAGGGACATCAAGGTTGTTTCCAGATTCTTGCTATTAAATAAATAAAGCTGTTATGAACAGAGTTGAGCAAATGTCCTTGTTGTATAGTTAATCATCTTTCAGATAAATGCCCAGGAGTGGTATAGCTGGTTCTTGGGGTAGCACTATTCCCAGTTTTCTGAGAAAGTGTCAGATTGATTTCCAAAGTGGTTATACAAGTTTACATTCCCACCAGTAATGGAGGAGACTTTCTCTTTCACTATATCCTCTTCAGCATGTGCTGTTACTTGAGTTTTTTTTGTTTTTTTTTTTTTTTATCTTAGCCATTTTGATGGATATAAGGTAGAATCTCAGGGTCCTTTTCATTTGCATTTCCTTGATGAGTAAGGATGTTGATCATTTCTTTAAGTGTTTCTCTGCCATTCAATATTTCTCTGTTGATCATTTTCTGTTTAGCTCTGTACTCCATCTTTTTTCTTTTTAAAAATTATCTATCTATCTATCTATCTATCTATCTATATCTATCTATCTATTTATTTATCTATTATTACAATTTATTCACTTTGTATTCCAGCTATAGACCCCTTCTTGTCTCCTCTCAATTCTACCCTCCTCCCTCTCTTTATGTCCCTCCCCTAGTCCATATTTTTTGGTTGGATTATTTGGTTTGTTGGTTTCTAATTTCTTTCTTTTTTTAAGTAAAAGAGGTTTATTAGGTGGATATGGAGAGAGAGAGAGAAAGGAGATAAGAGCAGAGAGAAGGGAGAGCAGGACATGATGGGGAAGAGAGAGAGAGAGAGAGAGAGAGAGAGAGAGAGAGAGAGAGAGAGAAGGGGAGAGAAGCAGAAAGAGAGAGAAGGGGGAGCCCCAATAGAGAAAGGGGAGAGGAGCAAGAAAGACCAAGATAGGAAAGGCTGGTTGTTAATTTCTTGTGTTCTTTATATATTCTGGATATTAGCCCTCTGTCAAATGTAGGCTTACTGAAGATATTTTCCTAGACTGTAGGATGTCAGTTTGTTCTATTGACAATGTCCTTTGCTTTACAGCTTTTCAGAAGCTTTACAGAAGCTTTTCATGAGGTCCCATGTCTTAATTGTTGATCTTAGAGCCTGAGCTCTTGCTGTTCTGTCCAGAAAGTTGTATGCTCTGCCACTCTGCCAATGAGTTCAAGACTCTTCCCCAGTTTTTTTTTTTTTTTTTTTTTTTTTCTGAAAGGGGTAAAAGAGAGAGAACAGGACTGGAGCCTACCACAGTTGTCCTCTAAAAGACCCCAATCAGCAGATGCAGAGACTCACAGCAAAACTTTGGATAGAGTACAGGGAGTCTTATGGAAAAAGGGGGATATAGAAGGATCTGGAGAGGACAGGAGCCAGACAAGGAAACCAACAAAGTCAGAAAAATAACCTGGTACCAAGGGGACTGCAGACACTGATGCATCAACCAAAGAGTATGCAAAGATAGGACCTAGACCCACTGCTGAGATGTAGGCCAAAGACAGCTCAGTCTCCATGTGGGCCCCCTACTAAGAGAAGAGAGACTCTCTGATATGATCTCGCTTGCCTACACCTTGATCATTTCTCCTTGATGAAGCTACCTAGCCATCCCACAGAGGAAGAGGATCCAAGCAGTCCTGATGGGACCTGAAGGACTAGTGTCAGACACTAGGGGAGGAGGACTTCCCCTAGCAGTGGACTAGGGGAGAGGGATAGAGGAGAAAGGGAAAGGAAGGTGGTGCCAGGAAGTGATGAGGAAGGGAGCCACAACTGGAATACAAAGTAATAATAATAATAAATAATGAAAAGTGGAAAAGTTAATGTAGCTATTTGATTTTCAGTTATAAGTTCATATGGATTTTATACTAGTTCCTGTTTCTTATACTCTATTTTTTTCCCTAGTGGAAATTTTTTTTCTGAATTTTAAAAACTGTTAATAACTTTTGTATAAGCCCACATTCAAATTTTCATTGCTTTATCAAAGAATATTTACTTGAATTATTGTTACTGTGGTAAACAAGTACCCTTTTGTGGGGCTTTCAGTAACGTTTAAAAAAATTTAAGAATGTACACAAAACAGTGCTCCAAGACAATTTCACAGAAGTTGAAATTAAAATTTCCAAAGTGGATACACTGTAAATCTCAGAAGCTGCCTGGAGGGGGGAGATAGCAAGGGGAAGAGAGAAGGCCATGATGTTTTGAATAGACAGGCATGAAGTTCAGCTTCAGAGTGAAGCAGCAGCTGCAGGCAGTGGAAGAGGCCTTTAAGAAAGAGTAAAGCAAGGGGTGGAGAGATGGCTCAGTGGTTAAAAGCACTGCCTGTTCTTCCAAAGGACCCAGGTTCAATTCCCAGCACCCATATGGCAGCTCACAACTGTCTATAATTCGAAAGGATCTGACACCTTCACAGTAATGCACATGAAATAAAGTTAAATAAATAAAAAATATTTAAAAAAAAAAGAGTAAAGCAAAACATGTTAGAACATATGAATAAGAAAAAAAATATTTTTATAAGTGATTCAAAAAATTGGAATAACTTGCAAAGCAGCATGGCTGGTCTCTGGAAGCCACTACAGGAGACAGCATAAGTCCTAGAAAGGAAACATACATACATCGTCTCATTGAATCCATAATTATGCCCGCTACTTGTTTAGCATGGCTTAAACATGAATTGCCTTCCTGGGGCTATTCAGACTTTTAGAGGAGTGGTTCCTTAGCTGAGTGGTTTGGCCTGTTCCCTGGACTAACTCTTTTATAAATTGTGTGTCTTGGAATGTCCATGCTTCACCTAGTCCAGAGAAACTGGCTCCATTATGCATGCATGTGGAGACACATTCCTGTAGCCTAGCCTTCTATCCGCTCTTATACAAATTTTACTTAAGCTAGGGTCCCCGCACTATGGCCCTGGGGAGAAGAGCAGCCTGGAAAAATGCTTTTTTATATCAGATGAAACTCAAGTGTCAGATTAGTTATGAACATTTGAGTTATTCTCCCCAGGATCTGTGGAATATTCATACTTTTGTGATATAATTCTAAAACATGAGTATCTTCCAATATACTCCTAAAGTTTCTGGAACAGAAAGGCCAATGTCTCACTTTTCAGAAATGTCTAGAATCTAGCAAAATGTGTACAGTTAGAAACTTGTTAAATTTGCTTTGAAAAGTCCATTCTATGGTTATGTAATCTTTAATCTCATTAGATCTTGTCTTCATTTTTCCCTGCAACCGTAGTTATGTTTTCTAATACATATAGGATTGCTTATAATGCGATTCTTCTTCCCTAATTTTATAAAATTTTTCTCATCAACACATAAGGTAGAATGGATTCTCAAAACAATTTCAGGAGTTCTATTTGCTTTTATTTTTGTTTATCACAAACACTTTACATTGATTCCAAAAGACTGATTAATAACCTAAATAAGTTATTCATTGATTTCATAGGGGAAAAAATTTTAAATTCTGTATTTGCTAAGTACTGACATTTTTAGACACAGCTTCTATATAACAAAAATTTGAACTGAGGTTCCTGTGGCTCTTTTCTTTAAGACGCTATTAACTGGAAAGAAATTTTAGGAACACAACACCAAATCATCTGTTATTTTTGCTGTTTTGAGGCAGGATTTAAAAAACTAGGTCTGGCCAGCCTGGTACTTACTATTATGTCAGGGTAGCCTTGAACTTGCATGGTCCTTCAGACACTGCCTTCAGGTGCTGGAATTATAAAAAGGAACTATATTTCTCAGAAACATCTGCTTTTCCTAGACTATAGAAATAATAGATGATTTTGGAAATTTTTAATTAAAGAAATGCACAGTATTTTAAATAGTCACAGAGATTATCATTCCCTTATTCATTTTCTAACTTCATGATGTACTATCAAAATACACATGTGTGTGTATGTACAAAAATGTATGCGTACATGTATATTACGGTTAAATTCAGTCTTAAAACTCCTAGTGTCTATTTTCCTGTCTCTTTGCTTTGAGAAAAACAAGCGAAAGTTAAATGGCCTTAGTGCAATAAGGTTTTAAATATTAAGTATCTATTTACATGAACATCAATAAAGACATAAATTTTACCTTTCATAAAATACAATAGCATTTTTATATTTTTTTGGTTGTGAGCCTAGCCTTTAATGGCCAAACTATTTCTCCAGTCCTAAAACTGCATTTTTGAACACCACTTTTAATTCTATCAGATAAAACAATAAAGATGTTTATGTTTGGGATAGCTTGCTTAGATGCAATCAAGGAGCAGAAGTGTTTAGGTTTACAGTCTGGGCAGACTACACTTTGAAACAGCATATTGTAGCAGCAGCAGTTTGAATGTGAATGTTTGCTTTGCTTTTTATCAAGCATTAATATCTTTGGTATTGCAAGGAGCATATCTTAGTATTGAGGGTAGCAGCAAGCATTTACACTCCTAAGGCTTCTCTTTTGCACAAAGTAAGATCAGAACCTCTTCCTTCAGAGGCTCTTTGGCTATAGTTGTGAGAACAATGGGGGTGTTCAGGAGAGACAATCACTCCTCCAGTTCTGCTACCTCCTTTATGGGTTAGTCCTGTAAGGGACTCGTTGATAATTCAGGGAACATATACTGTACTTTGTCAGAATACCCACTAAAGACGCTGAGACTTGAGTTTTAAAGAACTGAAATAAAATAAAACATTTGAGTCTTGCATGTTCTATAACAAAGTTCCTCTGAGAACCCACTACAAAAGATTTGAGGTGAAGTAAATATTAGATTGCACTTAGGCACAAGTAGAAAGTACTGCACTTTGTGATGACGTGCTTTTAACATTTCACAGTTTAACATAATTGGTTTCTAATAGCAGGTTTCTGTCATAGAACCCTTTCAGTCAAGAGTCCATCAAATAATTTTATTTCACTTACATCTCTCCTTAGAAAGGCTGATTTTTTTTTTTTTCTATTCTAAATGGAATACCTAAAGTGCCCCAAATAACTGAAAGATACCTTGGCAAGTATACATCCAATGATGAGTCAATTGTAGTTATTATTAATTCTTCGCCAGCCTGTGAAATGCATGAACAGGAGACATGACTATTTATAAACACATCTTCTGTTACTGAGTCATCATTTCAGTGGAAGTGAACAGGATTCAAGTTTTACTTTAGTATTTACTAAAGTAAATTACCAAGAGTGGATAACAAAGATGCTAAGTTAAACATGTGTTCATACGTTCATACTAGGACAGAGTAGGTACTTGTTAGCATCTACCTGTCATACCTAAATGAAACAATGGTAATAGAAGGTCAAACACAGAGAATTCTCAGTTATTTGGACCTTTTGTTCTGTGTTTTTTTTTTGTTGTTTGTTTGTTTGTTTTTTTTATCTTGCAGCCCCAGCATTTTTTAAAAATTTACTTTCCTTTATCTCTTCATAATTACTCAAATGTAAAAGGGGATCAAAAATATCAGACAAAAGTTGTCAAGCATGTGCTCCATATTGCTTTTTGTTGCCGTGATAAAACATTGACCAAAAGCAAATTTCAGCAAGGAAGGTGTTTATTTGATTTACAGGTTAGAGTCCTTCCTCAAGGGAAATCAAGGCAGGAACAAGGAGGCTGGAACTGAAGCAAAGAAATATTTTAATTACTGGCTTGTGCCTAGACCTGTGTTCAGCTGCCCTTCTAATATTGCCTAATCTTACCTTTCTTTTTTTCTTTTTTTTTTTTTTAATTACAACATTTTTTTTTTTTACACAATATAGTTTGGTCATGTTTTTCCCCACCTGGAATTCCTCCCTCCTATATCCTTTCCACATTCCTCCCCACCAAACTTTATGTAGCCCCTCTGTCTTTCAAAAAGAAAATAGTCATGAAAATGCAAAAGCAAAACTCCAAATAAATGCAGAACAGACCAATACACACACGATATGTGTATAGTACGTTGGCCTGGAATGCAGCCTGCCCTGCAGGGTGGTCGACATTCCATTTGAGAAAATTGATTTTCCCTTTGACAGTGAGCGTCAATGGAAATAGCTTCTTGGTTAGGAGTGAGAACCCATGTCCACTTCCTCCTCTCAGTGCTGGGACATTAGCTTGGTCCTGAATAAATGAATTAAAAAAAATGTTCTGACAGAAAAGAATAACTTAAAGAGCACTTTACCTATCGAGGAACAAATGCAGGAAGAATCATATTTGATGTCCCAGGTGTCATGTCAATAACTAGAGGATAGTAAGGAAAATTTAAGATAGTTGGGACAAATGAACTAACCTAAAATTCTGCATTCAAGAAGTTATCCTTTAATTGACGATAAGATAAAGATTTTCACAAAACATAAAGTAAGGGAATTTCTCCCTAACCCCACCTTTCTAATAGTGTTGTCCTGCAAAGGGGGCTAGGCCTGTCAAGAAAATGCTCCACTGACACACCCACAAGCTAATTTGATGGAGACAATTATTCACTTAAGAGAACATCTTTTAGGGAATATCAATCTCAGAGCCAAGATTCACCACTGAAGGAAAAGAGGACAGGCTCAGGACCCCACGGTTAAGTTCTCACCACAAAGGCAATTTATTTGCCTCAGAGAAACAAAGGTCAGGAGGTGAAGAGAAGTTTTAATCCAGCAACATGGCTACTGTGGCAAGGGAATCACATCCAAAGATCCAGGTCTGTGTGATCCAGGTGGAATTCGAGAAACGGAAGCCCTTCACACACACCTTTAATCCCTCTGGCTGGAATACTCATCTTTAATCCTTTAGTTGGAATGCAGACATGCCTTTAGTACTCACCTTTTTTTTCTTTTTTTTCCATCACAGAAATGTGTTTATTTATCTGTTCCCTATTTCAACAACTATTGAACAACTGCAATGTGCCCTAGGCCCGGTCCTTCACTAGATGCTGGGTATGGTAAGTCTCTAAGAATGTCTGTGGAACTGATGTACATTAGTATAGTAATACCTATGTTTTAGGTCTCCCTCTATCTCTCTCTTTTTTTTTTAAACAAGGTCTTGCTACCCTAGAAGACCTGGAGCTCACTGCATAGAGCAGGGTGGCCTTAAACACCTTGTGCAACCAAAGATCATTTCACTTTATCTGAACAACAGTGTTCTAGGAAGGAAATTAATTTGATTGGACTACAATTAGGAATTATCATTCTATCCAGTTGGACAAATGTGTGTAGTCTTATAACTTTGGTGTTTGATAAAAGAACAATATGTCAATAGGGTGTCTAAAAAGATTATTATAAGTTATGATTGTTAACACCTTTGATCCCAAACAATGACTTCTAACTGAGGGGAAGACAAAGAGACAAATCAGAGAAAGATTTGACAAAATGATCCAGAGATTGGATATCTTCAACTCTCAGGTTAAAAGAGAGGAAAAAGTGGCTAGTTAAGAGCAGTGCAGTTCAGTTGACTGCAGCTGTAGCAAGGAAAAATACCATTATTCACCAATATGAAATGGATTAAAATTTTTCTGTGAGGTCAAATGTAAAAAAATGTGTTTTGAATACTAGATCTTAGAATATCATTATAATTAACTCTTCAACAACTGGAGAAGTCAGTCTACATCCCCTAACCAGAAAAACTTGTAAAAAATAATCACATAAGCAAAATAGAGTACTCAGATTTTATTGAAGCGATTCACCCACACTTATTTGAATTCTTTGCACAGCAGTGAGGATATTTAAAAGTCATGTCACAATATTTATTCACAAGCTATCTATCTCCCAGGTAGTTCGTGAAACTATGTGGAAAAAACCAAAAAACCCATGGAACAGAGTCACATTAAAAATTCCCTGCCAACTCTGGCATTGCGGTGCATACCTGCAGTCCAAGCAGAGGCAGAGACAGGCAGATCTCTGTGAGTTGGAGGCCAGCCTGGTCTACAAATCAAGTTCAGGACAGCCAAGACGACACAGAGAAATCCTGTCTGGAAAAAAACATGCACACACACACACACACACACACACACACACACACACACACACACACACAAATTCCCTGCCAAGTAACTCTGAGTTTATGACTTTAGTCCTCTAAGTGTTACTTAAAACTTGAGTCACTAATGATGTTAGCTCATAGTAAAAACAAATATTATTTTCTCTTTGAGCTGAATAGGCAGGAAATGATTTCAGAAAGATAAAAGACAAATGAGACTTATTTTTTAAAAATATTTTAGCATGCCAGATATGTCAGAACAAACATATAATCCCAGAACCTGCAGTGTGGATGCCTGAAGTTCAGAAGTTCAAGGTCATTCTTAGATTCATAGGCTGGGCTAGAATACATTAAACTCTGACTCAAAAAACAAAAGATAGAAAATTTGATCAAAATTAAAAACAAGTAATTGAAACAAATAATTTTGAAATAATTAGATATTCATAAGAGAAAAGAGCAACAAATATATAGATGTAGATATAAAAATAGTCCCAGTCTTCTTTATAAAATGTAAGTAAAATTACATTTTAGACAAAAATGTAAAATGCAAGATTATGAAAGCATGGAAAAATGTAACAGAAAATCTGACTATCCTGTGTTTGTTATGTTTTGGTTTTCTTTGTTGTATTAACATGGGTATAACAAATACCATCATTAATCAATCAATTGTTAATTTGATTTTTTATTAAAATTAAGAAAGTATAAATACACTGTTAAGAAAATGAAAAGAAAAAATAAATAGGAAGAGAAAAAAATTATAAAGTATCAATCTAGTAAAAGACTTATGTCAAATGTAAGAAAGATATTCGAAACTCAACAAAAATAAATGAATAAATAAAAGCACACAAATGATTTCAATCAACATCTGACCAAAAAAATAACAGAGGTCAATCATCATTTGCATTAGAGATTAGCTCATTAAACTAAGAATGAAATACTGTGAATAATGGCTGAAATCCAAAATTTGACAGCATTCGTTGATGGCAGATATGTAGAACTTTCAGGCATTGTTGTTAAGAATACAGATGATAAAGCCACTGGTCAAGACAGATTAGCAGTTTCCCACAAAGCAAAATAAATTATTTTCTTAGAATGTTTTTCCTGTGAACTTACACAACTGTTTTATATATAAATGCCTGTACAAACATGTTTAGATGTCTGAGTGATATTATTCTTAATTGCTAAACTAGAAACTTCCAAGGTACCCTTCAGTATATGAATGCAAAGAGCCCTGTGATGTAACCTACTGTGACATAACCTAGAGGCTGCATTACCTGTTTTTCAGCATCAAAAACAGTAAGCCGAAGAGCCACACTCACGCACACACAAACCTAAATATATAGTAGTGAGTGAAAGAAGTCCAAAGTCGGTCTGGAATTTTCAATGAAAATTAAGATTGTGCAACCAGTTGCAAGGTTAATAATTGTCAGAACATGGAGGAGAAGTATGAACCATCTAGAAAACAGTGCTGGGCATCATTACAATGATCTGTAAAAGAGTCTGAATTTTTTCAGTTTATTTAACTTCATAGGCTGAAGAATGAATTATAATACATGTAAATAATTAAATGCATATATTCAAGACCATATATAACAAATGCATATATACAAGATCGTATATTAATCATATTATAACATGTAAATAATGACATGTAACAAATATAACATTTAAATAATGAAAATGTATTTATACAAGATCATAATATTCTCAAATACACTGTGGAGTCTGATAAAACAGCTTAACTCTATTATGAATGTCTGAAATGACCTCAGGGAAGGTGATAGAGGCAAACTTGTTGATGTCAGTAGCTTTGGGAATGAGTCAATTATGCAAGACTGAAAGTAAAGGGAATTGTGTGCCTTAATTACTAAAGATGTTATTCATAAGGACGCGAATTAACAACAGTGACAATGGTGCTGTCATATACTAAAACTTAAAGTCACATAAGTGAATGGCAGAATGTGATGGCCAGACTCCTTTCTGTTGCACTGAAGGTATACAAATCAGATGAGGAGGCAAGAATGATTCATATCATCAATCTGTGTAGAATTAGAGTTGGGGAATGCAGCCTTACATGAACACACATTCATAAAGACATGATATTTATATGCAGAGATATTCATAAATATGTGAAAATGCATATTAGTATACAAAAATGAATTTAACTTTCTGATTTTTCTTTCTTTCTTTAATAACCAAAGTCACACTAAAAATGAAACAAATATAAGTTCGAAGATATAAAAGAGAGTTTTTTAGCAAATCAAGGCAAATGGCTAAGGTCATCAAAAACAATAAATTTTTTGTAAATATTGGATAACACTTATTAAAGTCCAACAATAGATTAAACCTAAAACATGCAGTTACAGAGGCAAAAATTATTGTTGGTGCTAGAATGCAAAAAAGCTCTATAATACAAACACAAGTAAATATTGTAATGGTTGTATTGTTATTTTTATAAAGCACATAATAGGATACAACATAATTCAGACAAAATAAAACTATATATATTAAAAACTACTGTATGCATATATACATAAATACATGTACATTTATATTTAGAGAGAAATAATTTTGAGAAATAAGTTCTAAACTCAAATTCATTTAATAATATCACTTAAGTGCATGATAAAGGTGACAAATAAAAATGAAATTTTGATAAATCCATCATCACAATTAAAATGTGTTCAACGTCACAAATTAGCCTGCTCTCTCAAACTTTAAGGTCATAACTTAAAATCAGTAGTAATTACTAAGAAACTGCTAGGTAGAAGATGGATCAGAAGAGAAATTAATGAAAGTATATAAGAAGAAAAGGGGAGAGAATGTAGCTCAGAGGAAGAATGGAAGGACATTGGCCTTTACACAAAAATTAAAAACATTGCAGGAGTGAGCAAGAACAAATTTCTCTGTTACCAAATCTTTGGAAAGAATTCTCTAGTAGGTAATCTAAGAACAACAGTATCAAAAACAGAATAGTGAAAATATGAATTTAAAAAAAATTAAAAAGAAAGAAGTATTAATAACATTTAATTGAAAACTAAAATATGTGAGAACATTATAAAGAATGTAATGTTCAAGAATTTTTAAAATACAGATAAAATTTCTAGCACCTCAGAAAGATTCAAGTTTTGACGCTTAAAAATCAATTAATCCCGAGTTCTGTACATGTTTCACGTTTTTTCCAGGTATTATTTAAAACCGTGGGGAAATATTTCAAAGATTCAAACTTTTATGACCTAATATGAAGTTATTTAAAATTTTATTATCCAGTACCTGAGGGTATCCCCATCAAATCTTCTTCTGACCATCTAGATAGAGCTGTGGTAGCATTTGGTCTTCCCAAGGCTCATCTTCCCTTGTGTGTCTTGAAAACAGCTCATTGGTATATCACCTTGTTCTCAGTCTTCTGCTTGCTTTCGCATGATTATTTTCTACCATGTTTTTACCTAAATCTTTTCCTGTCATCTCTCCAGTCACACATAAGGCAATGTCTAAGTGATATAAAGAAGTGCCTATGTGGTGTTTATGGTAAGAATACATAAAAACTAACTTTTGTCTGCAAGCTATTTGACATGTTTTCCATATATTTGCTGTTTCTCTATTTCCTCATATTTTTCTGTTGACTAGATTTTTGATCTTTTATTATTTTTCTTCTTATAAAATTAATTCATTTACAGTTCTTGTGGAACAAGAAATTATGGTTTTTATTTTGAATATATTTTATGTATTAATCACTATTCTCAGGCAAAATAAAGTCAATAGTATATTTATTTGTAGACATATATTTATGGAAATACCTATTATATATTATGTACAATACACATATACATATTAATATGTAAAATACATGCATATATCAAATATATAATACATATATTGCATACATATATATATATATATATATATAAAACAAACTCAGACACAAATGTATGTGTGTTTTTGCCAACCTATGGAGGTTATGAGGAATTTTAGTATGCAAGTTGGGAAAATCGAAAACTCTACAAAGCAGACAGGAGACTGGAGAGCAAGGAAAGAGAAGATGTTGAATTCTTGAGTCCAAATTCAACCTAGAAGCACATTTTTTTCTCATTTGTAGAACTTCAATGTTTTGCCCTGATAGATTCCGTGGATCAGACAAGATGTATCCATACCATGGAAAGCTGTTTTACTGAATGTGGTGACTTAAATCACCATCAAGCATAAATTACTTCCTCAGCAACATTCAGATGGCTCTGTATCCAAAAATGGGATCTAGGCAAGTACACTCAAAATCCATGATGTCATTCCATTTTTACTTTGAGAGCTCACCTGTGAGTGTGGAATTCAGGGTAACACGGTTTTCTTTCAGGCCTTTACTGCTAGCACCTCTCCTTCTATCCTATCTGATACACAAGGAAGAATTTGCTGATACTTCCATATCTGACTTTTCTGTTTGATTCTGTAAGGCTATTATAAAATATTCTATATGAATGGTTTTTGTAGGCTTTACTGAGACTGATCACTATGCATACCTGCAATTTTCACTCAGTGTGGAAATTTTTCAGCTACCTTTTCTGATATTTTATAGTGTTTTGCTTCCATCCTTCTGGTTTTTCATTCTTCTCCAAGTATACATACTTAAAGCCACTTCATCCTTTTTCTGCCTCTGTTTGGTCTGGTCCTTTTGTGAGGATGGCTTCCTCAGGTATTTTGAAATAACTCCAAGCAGAAGTGGAAAAGACAAAGTGTAAGAATCAGGCACCAGTTGGGTTGGAGCCCTTCAGAGGACCCTCTACAATAGACTCCCATCCTGGTTCCTCTCTTCCACCACTTCTGGTGTCTATCCTTTTTGCCATTCTGAATGAGATTTAAGCATCCTCCCCACTAGGTTCCTCCTTATTGTTTAGCTTCTTTTGTCCTGTAGAGTTTAGTATGGCTATCCTATATTATACAGCTAATATCCACTTATAAGTGACAGTATACCGTGCTTGTATACATGCTTCTGATCACTTGCCCCTGGCGATGTGGCCTTGCCAGACTACAGAGGAACAGGATTCAGGCAGTTCTGATCAGACTTGATAAGCTATGGGCAGATGGCAGAAGAGAAGAACTTCCCTTTTAGTGAACTAAGGGAAGGGGATGGGGGAGGGAGGGAGGGAGGAAGGATGAGACCATGATGAGTTGAGGGAGGATATATAATGAATAAACTGTAAAAAGAAAAAAAAAGGAAAAATTAAAAGTGGAATAAATATCTGTTCTGTGTGTGTGTGTGTGTAGGAGAGAGAGGGGGAGAGGGAGAGAGAGAAGTCACCATTGCTCATAAACCTCAAACATCACATCTTCCCCAGGATCCTGGCATTTGCTGAGTGCATTCCTTTTTGTAAAATAGAGTTTTCCTTTTCTTCTACTTGAAGGCCATTCTGTAGGATATCGGATCCTCGTTTCTTCTATGAGCTCACCCTGCAGACTATTCTTTCATGAGCCACATTCATCACCCTTTTTGCAGCAAGTGTTGAGACATTCCCCTCTGAGCACGGCACTATTCTTGAGCTCAACCCTCACTAAATCAGGGAGGAAATGATCAGTTCCATTCGGTCTGTGATCTGCAGAGAAGAGAATCTTTACCACAGCTTGTTCTTATATTTGGAAACACATTTCTAATCCACAGAGGAGTTCCATCACTCGTAAAGAAATCCAAAGATGGTATTTCATTTGCTTTGTTGTTCAGTATTGGAGGTGGAACCTAGGCTCTTAACAGGCTGACCAAGTGTTCTCTGCTGACCAAAAGTTCCCAGCCCTCTATTGTTGGTGTTTTGAAGAAATATTGAAATGGAAGTCCACTAGGATGACATTTAATTGTTTCTCTATGAAAAAGCTAATTTGGTTTGTACTTGGAGGAAATTCACTGAAAACATGAAAAGGTAATTACTTAGCTATTTAAGATGGAGTCAGATCCTAATCCTTATGCTTCTCAGAATGGAGTCTTTGGAAGTAAACAATGGTAATTATACAATAATAATTAACAGAACGGAACTGTACCTTCCTCATTTGACTAATTAAACATTTAAATACACCTAATTTGGTAATCAGCTATTATACTTTAACAAGATGAAACAGTGTTCACTGACATCATAGTCATTGCATGTGGCGAAGTACAAAGTAGTTAACCTTTTACAAGAACACCTGGTAGCTTTTAATAAAGATGCCCCAGTTTAAATTACATTAATCACAACTAATATGTAATAGGTTTATGTTCCTCAAGGATTTTTAGTGTCATTTATCATAAATTATTAATCACGTATTCACTTACTCATTATTTCTTTTCTATCACAATCATGGCTAGTTATAGAACACCATAGTTCTAAGATCATTAAGTAGATGTGAATGAAACAAGGCATGGAGATGACAGCGAAATGATCTTTATGTAAAAGAGTCAATTTGTATTCTTATGTACTTCTTTGTTCTTAAAATGTGTTGATTTACTCTTTAAATCCATCTTAAATATGAAAGAAATTAGTTTTTGCTGTTTACAGAAAAGGAGATAATCCTAATGAAGGCCAGTAGTTTGTCCCTGGATTTTAAATGGTTCATCAAGACTGAAATGTGCCTATTTGAATCTTTGTTTGCTCTCCTTCATTCGTTTCTATCTCTTTTTTTTTTTGTATTAAATGAATATCTTAATTTGAGTTGCTATGAGAGAAAATCAGAGACTAGAGGTCTTAACAATTTTACTTTTCAGAGATCTGGTGGCTGGAAAGCCATATTAAACATGTCAGCATTATTATTTTCCTGTCAAGGATACCCCCTCCTGCTCTTCCCTAATATCTAGCTTCTCCATTTATCTTCACACAGTAGAGAAAGAGAATACTCACATGATCTCAAGAAGGGACCATATGGCTGTCCTTTATTATTTGGATAATATCTGCTTATAAGGGAGTACATATAATATGTGTCTTTCTGCTTCTAGCTTACCTCATTCATGATAATCTTTTCTCGTTCCATCCACTTGACTATAAATTTCATGATTTTCTTATTTTTAACAGCAGTGTAGTATTCCATTGTGTAAATGTACCACAATCACTATATCCATTCCACAGTTGAGGGACACCTAGGTTGTTTTCATATTCTGGCTATTACAAGTAAAGGTGCTATAAGCATAGGTGAGCAAGGGTCTTTGTTGAATGCTGGGGCATCCTTTCGGTATATACCCACGAGTGGTATAGGATAGCCATACCAAAATCTACAGACCTAAAAAGATAAAAACTAAGGAGGACCCAAGGGAGATGCTTAAATATCATTCAGAATGGCAAACAGGATAGACACCAGAATTGGTGAAAGAGAGGAACCTGGATGGGAGCCTACTTTAGAGGATCCCCTGAAAGGCTCCCCACCAATAGGGATCTAAGCAGATGCTGACACTCACAGCAAAACTTTGGGCCGAGTGCAGGGAGTCTTATGGAAGGACATGGAGAGGATAAGAGCACCACTAGGAGACAAACAAAGCAAAAAATTCTGAGCCCAGGTGGTTCTGCAGAGACTGATACACCAACCAAGAACCATGCATGGAGAGGACCTAACCTCCTGCTCAGATGTAGCCTATTGGCAGCTCAGTCTCCATGTGGCTTCCCAAGTAAGGGGAGCAGGGGCTGCCTCTGTCATGAACTCCATTGTCTGCTCTTTGATCACTTGCCCCTGGTGTGCAGACTTTCCAGGACAGAGAAGAGGCTCCAGGCAGTCCTGATGAGACTTGATAAGCTGTGGGCAGAAGGCAGAGAAAGAGAACTCCTTCTTTCAGTGTGCTAGGGGAAGGGGATAGGGCTAAGAGAGGAGGGGAGGGCTAGGAGGAGCTGAGGGAGGGTGCTTCAATTGGGATATATAATGAATAAATTGTGAAAAAAATTATAATTAAAGAAGGGACCATCATCCATCATGAGAGCTTCATACTCATGGTCTTATCTAGAAAGAATTAAACTTTTTAAAGTTCTATCTCCAAACACTATTCCACTAAAGATCATAACCTCATTAACAGTGTATGGGGAACTCAAAACTGGTACACAGCAAAGCACAGATGGGTTTATGGCTTGAAATTCTTGGAGAGATAAATATAGTTTTGAATGTGTGTGTGTCTGGGGGAGGGTGTATGGTGGAAGTTGGCTTTTTAATGGCTCACATGTACGGGTCAGAGGTAAACTTTATGGATTTTTTTTTCTCTTCTTATACCTTTATGCTGCTCTATGATATCAAGTTTAGCTCTTCAGGTTTTGTGATTTAAACACCTTTACCTAGTGAGTGATCTTACTGGACCATGGAATGTAATTTTTTTCTCCTGAGGCAGCAAAGAAATTGAAATGGCAAAGTACATTCAGTTTAATAAGCAAAGCAGAGAAAGATCAGATGAAGAAAAAAAAATCATTTTTTATCCATAATACTGCTGTATTTTTTTTTCTCAAGTTAGCTCGACTCTCTTATTTAAATATATTCACTACATAAGCAATTTGTCTGAACTTATTTTTTGTTATTGTTTTACATGTACCAATTTATACTTGATTTTTGAGAACCCATGATGAGACAATGATGCTTAAACAGTCATACCCTAAAACTAAGACCCATGATGAAATATAATGTGCCCATTTATAAAAAGGAGCATATGTTATGGAAAGCTGATAGCCTTTCCAAAAACAGCATTCCATTGTGCGGATAGTGACATTATGAAAAGCCCTACTCACTGCCTTTGTTTTTTCTTGTGGATACTGGTAATTAAAACTGAAATTACTTTGCTGAGTCACAAGGAAAATAAAGTTCTTTTTTTTTCACAATCAAGTACTTCATAATAACAATACTGATTGCCATAGTTTTATGAATGTAGACAAGTCCAAAAATTCTCCATGGGTTACCTGTGAACCATAGAAGACAGTTGTTTGTCTACTGCCTCAACTTTTATTTTATTTTTTCACTTTATCTTTTTTCTTTTTTTATTAATTAATTTGTTTATTCAATTTGCATCTTGGTCACTGGTCACTGTAGGTCCCTCCCTCCTGTCCTCACAACCAACTTTCTCTCCCATGTCCCTCCTCTCCTCCTCAGAGTAGGAGAGCTCTCACACCCAGTAAACACACTCACTTCATCTATTCAAATGAGGACTGAGTTCATCTTCTTCCCCTGTGGCCTGGTGGAACAGTCTCATTTGGGGAACTGATCAGAAAACAGGCAAGTAGGGGATATCTCTGCCTCAGTTTCTTTCTTTCAGAGCAAGTGACTAACTCCAAGCCACTCAGCAAACCAATTAAAATGCAAGAAAGCAAATGTCTTATCCTTTGTTTGCTTCAACAAAAGTTCATGTTTGTTGAATTATCAGTTTATTTTATTGAATTCTAGAGTCAGCATGCATCAATAAACAAAAATTTTATTTGGATGAAACTTAAATACCCTCTGAAATAGAACTAATAACAAAAACAAACAAACAAACAAACAAACAAAAAACTAGTTTTGTTGAGGAGAAAAGAACCAAGTCATTTCCATGAAATTGACGCAGATCCAGACAGGTCTGACTGAGGACAAGGTATTTGAAGTGAATGCCTGACAGTCTGTGATATTACCAATTTATAAAATAATCTCATCTCCAATGATACAATGTCAAATTGTCATGCTACGAAATGTCTTTTTATCCTGTCAGATCATCCAGCATAACAACTGCTTTCTCTCAGTCTTCAGGAATCTGAGGGCAGAATAAGGGGAAATTAGTTTCTTTTCTGTTGAGAAGGCTTTAACCTCCATTATGAAACAAGCTTTAGAAACAAAATCCTACGCTCTAGAAGGTTCACACCCACCATGCAGTAATCTTTTATTACAACACTATAGTTTTCCTAATTCTGTGAAGAAGAATATTGATAATATCCAACTTCGTCAGCACAGTGTGATTTTTGAGTTTTGGCACTTCCGCTGTAATGCCATCTCAATCTTCATGAACATTTCACGGATTGCTACATCACAGTGCTTCGTTAGTTCCATACATGTCTAACTCCCATACTAGATCTTATTACTTTTTAGAGTCAGGGGCGTGGCCCACAATATCTGTTGTGTGTGACATATTGTGGAGGTAAATGAATATTTAGGTTATATTTCATTATTTTCCTGAAACTATCTACTTATTTTTTTTTCTCTTCTGTCCTGATTACTGACATGTTCTACAAGAAAACTGGGCAGGTGTGTTAGAAGAAAATGCTCTGGAGAAACGGGAACCCTCCTCCACTGCTGGTGGGAATGCAAACTGGTACAACCACTCTGGAAAGCTATCTGGCGCTTTCTAAGACAATTAGGAATAGTCCTTCCTCAAGACCCAGCTATACCACTGCTAGGTATATACCCAAAGCTTGCTCAAGTACACAAAAGGGATACTTGTTCAACCATGTTTATAGCAGCTTTATTTGTAATAGCCAGAACCTGGAAACAACCCAGATGTCCATCAACGGAAGAATGGGTACAGAAATTATGGTATTTCTACACAATGGAATACTACTCAGCAATCAAAAAGGAGGAAATCATGAAATTTGCAGGCAAATGGTGGGATTTAGAAAACATCATTCTGAGTGAAATATCCCAGAAGGAGAAAGACAAACACGGTATATACTCACTTATATAGACCTATAAGATATGATAAACATAATGAAATCTATACACCTAAACAAGATAATCAAGAGAGCGGACATGGGGTAAGAGGATCAATCCTCGTTTAGAAAGACAGATGGGATGTGCATTGAATGCATGACAGGGGTCTACTGAGCGCATCTGAAAGCCTCTAACTAGCAGTGTTTTCAAAGCAAAGACTCATGACCAAACCTTTGGCAAAGTACAGGGAATCATAAGAAAGAAGAGGAGTTAGTCTGATGGGGAAAGGATAAGAGCTCCACAAAGACCAAATATATCTGGGCACAGGGTCTTTTCTGAAACTGACATTCAACCAAGGACCATGTATGGATATAACCTAGAACCTCTGCTCAGATGTAGCCTGTGGTAGCTCAGTAACCAATTGGTTTCCCAAAGTGAGGGGAACAAGGACTATTTCTAACAGGAACTCAATGAAGATACCTGATAAAACAGGATCAGATGAATCGGGGGGGAGGTCCCCCCCTATCAGTGGACTTGGAAAGGGGCACAGTGGTGATGAGTGAGGGAGGGAGGGACTGGGAGGGAATGAGGGTTCGGGGCACGCCTGGGATACAGATTTAATAAAATGTAACTGATAAAAAAAATTTAAAAAAATGAAGAAAAAAAAAAAGAAGAAAATGCTCTCTGGGTTCAATGGGCCCTGGTGGTCTTCATTTACACATTCTCAAAAATAAGCTATTTACAGGGCAAGAGTGAGAATCCCTGCAGAGCAGATGCACTTCACTCAGAAGGGCTGCCTTGTTCACCATCAGAAACAGTCAGGGCTTCTGTGATGTTTTTATGTTAATACTTGGGTATACAAATCATTTTGATATTCTTAGTAAGTGGGGTGACGGATTGAGAGAGCTTACCTAGTATAATAAAGACTGTAAATAGCAAACCTATGGCCATCCTCATGATGAATGGAGAAAATCTCAAAATGTTTTCACTAAGATCAGGTATAAGGCAAAAGTGCTACCCTGTCTCCATTTATTCGGCACCATGCTTAACGTCTTAGCTAGAAGAATAATAGAAAAGGATGAAATACATGTCATGCAAAGAGTCAAAACAGAAGAAGTCAAAGTATCATTTGCAGATGAAATCCAAATTATGAGACTCAGTCACAACCTCTCAGGGGTAATAAATTATTTCAGCAATGTAGGAAGATTAAAAATTTTTTTAATTATTTTTATTTTTATTAATTACAGTTTATTCACTTTGTATCCCCCCTGTACCTCCCTCTTTCCTCCCCTCCCAATCCCACCCTCCCTCTTCCCCACATGTGTCCCTCTCCCAGTCTATTGATAAGGGAGGTCCTCCTCCCCTTCCCTTTGATCCTAGTCTATAAGGTCTCATCAGGAGTGGCTGCATTGTCTTCTTCTATGGCCTGGTAAGGCTGCTCCACCCTCAGGGGGAGGCGATCAAAGAGTAGGCCAATCAGTTCATGTCAGTGACGGTCGCTGACCCCATTACTATGGAGGCCACTTGGATACTGAACTACCATAGACTACCTCCATGCAGGGGTTCCAGGCCATCTCTGTGAGTAGTCCCTGGTTGGAGTATCAGTTTCAGAAAAGACCCCTGTGCCCAGACTTTTTGAATCTGCTGCTGTTCTTGTGGAGCTCCTGTCCTCTCCCGGTCTTACTTTTTAAAATTGTTATTATTTATTACAGTTTAGTCACTTGTATCCCAGCTGTAGCCCCCTCCCTCATTTCTTCCTGGTACGACCCTCCCTTTGTTTTCACCCCATGTCTCTCCCCTAGTCCACTGAATTGGGAGGTCCTCCTCCCCTACCATCTGCCCCTAGCCTATCCGTTCTCATCAGGACTGCCTGGATCCTATTTCTCTGTGGTCGAGTAAGGGCACCTTGCCAGAAGGAGGTAATCAAAGTGCAGGCAACCTAGTTCATGTCAGAGACTGCCCTTGCTTTCCTTACTAAAGGACCCCATGGAGACTGTGCTGCTCCTGGGCTGCTTCTGAGCAGGGAGTCTATATCCTTTCCATGCATGGTCCTTGGTTGATTGATTCTTCAGTCTCTGAAGGGCCTCCTGAGTCCAGATTTTTGGCTCTGTTGGTCTCCTTTTGGAGTCCCTTTCTTCCATAAAATTCACCCCCTTCTTCCCTAAAATTCCCTGCCACCTGCACAAAGTTAGGCTATGAGTCTCACATCTACTTCGATTAACAACAATAATAAAGTAAAATAGCCTTCCAAAATATTTTGCTTTGGTTTAGGGTTTTCATAAGGTTTCACTCTATTCCAGTGTGGCATCAAACTGATAGCAACCCTCCTGTCTCAGCTTTCCAAATATTAGGATTGAACCAACATTCAGTATGCCTGGGGAAAAAAAAAATCACATAGAATTTTGAGTTTTTATCTTTCTGCACATGTAATGCATATTAAAAATGTTCTTGTGATGGTGTGTAATAGAAGCCTTTTGTTATATAATCTTTAGAGAAATCTCAAAGTGGCCATGCTAAGAATGGACATTCTGCCTAGTATTCCTGAGCTGTGGTGTTCATTGTGACGGTAGGAAAAGGCATATCTTTGGATAAAGATGTTCTAATTTATGATGCTTTGTAGAATCATTAAATTCCAAGGAGTGTCTGTGATTTAAATATTAATTCCATCTGCAAAATATTTCCACGCAGAAATCTAGACTGATATTTGACTGAAATCTTACACATGTAATCCTGGTCATTCTGGTCAATGATATTAATTGCCCCTTACACCCTGGCTACCTGTGGGGATCCTGACGCAGCCCTCACAATATGATTCGGCAGAATATATAACCTTCATTTAAATCAGGAAATGCTATCATTACTCCCTACTGCCTCAGACACATACAAAGGATAAGTTATGAAATTACAAAGGGTAAATTTATCCAGGGTTTAACAAACGTATTTATTTAAATTGCCATAATCAGAATGTGGGTGACCAAAGTGAGTGAAAATGAATCTGAAATTATTAAAATATGAATTTGATTTTGAAGCTTGAGCATCAGTCTCAGTGGTATGTTATAGAGTAACCTCAAAAATAGTGGCTGTGTATTTTCCTGTTTTGATTTGCATTTAGAGAGACTCGGAAGTCAAAAACAAGGAAACATTCTAGGAAAACCCAATTCTTCTGGTGACTGGTCCAATTGGCAGGAAACGTGACCCATGATGAGCAGGCCTTTAAGCAGCACAGCATTCAAGCCTCCCTGTAGTACCGAAATACAGTAGAAAGCATTTGGTCTCAAGCGGGCTTAATATTTGTCTATCATAAATTACTTTTGCCTTGTCTCTTGCCTACGTACAGATTCCTGCCTCTAGACCACTGATAACTTCCACCTGAAATCCCATCTGGACTCTATTATCACGTGTGTTGATAAAATCCAAACAGTGGTAGCAAGTGCAATGCCTGCCCCGATAAAAGGCATGCCTTTCTTATACTGCAGATTGTGTCTGCAAAACCATGAGTGTGGAGGCTGAGGAGAGGGCTCACCAGTTAAGAGTGATTACTGCCTGCTTGTGCATTACTTTCTCCTAGCTGGGATGCCTTATGTGGCCTCTGAGGGAGTTGGGGCCCTTAGTCCAGCTGAAACTTGAGGAGCCAGGGTCCTTTGGTACTTCTTAGGGACCCCTTTTCTGAAGGGGAAAAGGGGATAAGGGAAATATGCGTGAGGGGGCTGGGATCAGATTGTAACATGATTAAATAAAAATAATAATAATAATAAAATTTAAAAACAAAACAAAAAACATTAGTTTCCTGTAAACAAACAAAAAAAGAGTGATTACTGTTTATGTATCGGACCCAGGCTCGGTTTCCAGCACCTACAATAGGTGGCTCCTCCTGTCCTCTGACTCTAGAAGATCTGACCACCTTTGTCCTCTGTGGGCACCTACACTCAAGTGGTACACATAAATTCACACAGACACACTTATTTACATAAATAAAATAATAAATAACTACTTTTAAAACATTGAAATTGTGACTATGATTAAAACCTGATGGCCACAACCTGTTTCGATTCATTGAGCATAAAATCTGGTAAAGTTCATTTTACTCATTCTTTAGGGTAAGCTCTTGTAATTCCTAGCCTCAGCAGGCACTAAAATGAACTTAGGCAAAGCAAATAAGGTAACTGTGCTTTTACCTGGTCGAAAGGTTCCTGCAAAATTGTATTGTTTTACTTCATTGATTTTTATCTTAATACTATTCTAGTGTTGCTGTAAGGAAAAACTGTAATTAGTTTATCAGATTAAGAAGTCTAGATTTAGGAGAAGAGGTACTGGCCAGTTGTTAATCAGTGAATTGGGGTTTACTTTTACCTGCTTGCTTTCATTGCCACTTTCATTTCACTCCAACTTATCTTCCTCTTTCTCTTTTCCTTTGCCTATTTGTTCATCTTGTTTTCTCATGACAGTAATAATGCCTGAAGCACAAGAAGAAATATTATTGGAAAGCAAAAATAGTAAATCACAGAGAAGCATATTTTAAATGGTGGTGTTTATGAGTTCTTATTTTCTCATTATTAAAATATATTTAAAGGCAGCATATTACATCAGCATCTCAAATATCTAAGAAGAGTTAGATAACTTTGAAGAATTTTGAAATGGCTGCAAAACCAGTTTGAAGATCCATTCCAGTGTTGGCAATTCATTGGTGGTAACCTTGCTTTGATAGTTTGCTTCTGTCTCACCCATTAAGAAAGGAAATTGCTTAATTAATGAGTAGCAATAAGCTAAAGGTATTAGATACAGGAGACTTTAGCACAATTAGTTACAGGGTGTGTAGTTAGATGACAGCAAAGATGTGCTAATTGTCTTTAGTTTGTAGATAAATGGGTCAGACAAGAAAATAATAAGTGACAATGTCAGCATTTTTCTGAATTTTCTTTTTTTTCAATACCTCAAAGTAAATATCATGCATCATATTATGTAAAAAAAACAAAAACAAAAACTTAGAACTTATGCTGAATGTTTTCAAAGATGATGTAAAATTGATTTGGTTACTAGGCGGACAAAACCATAAAAGTTAATTATGGGAAAAAGTTAATCCAGTTTTATGGACCTGTAGCCAGTGGAGGGATGAAAGCTATAAGCATTTTCTCTAACCATCAGAAAAATAAACTCTTCCTACTCTCTAAGGATGTGGAAAAAAGACAGATGGAACAAAGTGTTTTGCTATTCACATTTACAAGAAACATATTAGAAAAAAAAGTGGTCAAGGTAGTTCTCCTTGTAGATAATACTTGGTAATCTAGCCTTCACTTAAAAGTTCTGATAATGATGTCTTACCAAATTTAGACATAAGTTTAAAGATTTCAGTGTATGAGATTTAACTTCTCAAAAACTAAGCAATAGCTTATTTTTTTCCAAGAGTAAAGTGCAAGTAAACAAACAACAACCACAAAAATAGACTATGGTCAGAAGGAAAGAGGAACTCTTATTTAAGACCCTGGATGTATTCATTGGACATGAAATAAGACAGAATACTAGGAACACAAAAAATAAAAGTCAGGATAAAGACAATTTAATCATAAAACCTAGACTCAGTGTCTATGTGGATACTATTGACTGGAATAAAGCAGAGACTTACACCTTCAAATGAGAGGAAAATATATTGCAAGGGTATGCCAACAAGTTTCTCTGATCATTTGAAAAAGGCAGATTGCAGACGGCCTGCTTGTTGTGCTGTGTTCTTCAAACAATTATGCATAACATGTATTCTTTTATATGAATCAATGTGTTTTAAACTCTGTTGGAAAACAAGACAGTTGTGCTAGAAATTCCCAATGCTGGCATAGTTCTTAACAAAATATTTATGAAATTTGGGAAAACTCAGTCCCAAGACAGTTAACAAAACCCAAGCACACAATGTACTGAAAAAGAAGGAAAGCAAATGTGTTACCAAACTCAGTTCACACTTGTCACAGGCACCACATTCTTTTACTTTCATTTTATTATTTTTATGGTGGAAAAAAATATCAAATAAAAACAACATACACCAAAAAAAAAAAATAAGAAGCTAAAATATTTGCAGGAAACAGTTTAAGGTATATTTCTTATCATTACAGACTCAATAGTCAAATGGAAAAAGACAAAACCAAAAGCCATGTTGCTGGATCCAAAAGAGAGGCCATCAAGTGGTTAGTGGAGGAGAAAGCTGTTTGTCTAGATACACGTAAAGACGAGCATTAAGGTGGCAAGAGAATTCATAATTTATGAAAAAAAAATGACTGTTGTAAGAAAACTGCCAATGGGAGACTCACGTAAGAGCATTTGGTTTTTGTCATCCCAAACGTTAGACTTTAAAAACTAAGATATCAGCAGGACTGACTTCTGCTAGGATTCCTCCTGATGTCTTTTAAGTAAGCAGTTCTTGATTCTTCTGGGTCCTTCACTTTCCTTCATAAAGAGAGAGAAAGAGGAGGGAGATAAAAAGAAAGACAAGGGAGGGAGGACTATTTTATCTTCTTTTTATAATTGTGGAACACAATTAAGATAGACTTTAAAATCTCATTTAACATGCTACCTCCATTGAGTCACTAAACTTTGAATATCTTATTATCTTGGGACCAAAAGTGTTGCAAATTTTAGATTTTTTTCAGGCATTAAATATTTACATGACAATGGGATTTCTTCAGAACAGGAATAACATCTACAGAAGAAGTTTATTTGTCCACATGGACTGAAAGTGATTTTATGTGACATTAAAATATAGTTGTGTGTCTATAGTAAAGATTCATAGAATGGAAGCCTATAACATTAGGGCATTGTTCAAAATGTCTTGAAATAGTGTAGATATTTAGATTAGGGAAGTCCAATATTCAGTCTTATTAAAAGAGATTGATTCAGCACCTACATTTACAGGTGAAAATTCAGTCAATGGTGGATAAGAAAGACAAATGGAATGTAAAGTATGAAGTGCTACAGAGATTTTATGGTGTCCCGTGAGCAATGAGTGTCTAATATTGGTTCCTACTGAGCTACAAAGGCCACCTGTATATCCCACCTCTTCAGATGAAGACAGCCTAGAGTGAACAAGTTTGCAAGCAATGCAGCTGTCCACATCTAGAAAATCCTTGAAGATGGTGAGAACTGAAAGATCTGGTGACACTAGATAGTGATGCAAGTCTTTCTTCTGGGGCTTTGGGTAGGTCATTTCTGTGTCCAACATGGGAAATGGACAACAGTTTTCACAGATATTTCATAAAGCTAAAAAATCAAGTAATTTACTCAATACCTCAATGGCATTAGAAAATAATAGAATGTGTCAGGATCTTCAGTCCATTGACTTAGGATATTCAGTAGTTTATACATTCCTTCTGATTTATTCTCTTTCCATTAATTGTGGCTATGAAATCTGGGGACTTTTTATTTTTATTTTTTATGTTAATTACAGTTTATTCAGTTTGTGTCCCATTGTAGCCCCCTTCCCTCCTTCCCTCCCAATCCTATCCTCCCTCCGTTATATCCTTCCATGCCCCTCTCCCAATCCACTGATAGGGGAGCTTCTCCTCCTCTTCCATCTGACTCTAGTCTATCAGGGCTGGTCAGGACTGGATGCATTGTCTTCCTCTGTGGACTGGTAAGGCTGCTCCTCCATCAGGGGTAGGTGATCAGAGAGCCAGCCACTGAGTTCATGTCAGAGACAGTCCCTGCTAGGGACTAGGGAACCCAGTTGGACACGAAGCTGCCATAGGCTACATCTGTGCAAGAGTTCTAGGTTATCTCCATACATGGTCCTTGGTTGGAGTACCAGTCTCTAAAAAGACCCCATATGCCCAGATTTTTTGGTTTTATTGCTCTCCTTGTAGAGTGCCTGTCCCCTCCAGGTCTTTCTAGTTTCCCCTTCTTTCATAAGATTTCCTGCACTGTACCCAAAGTTTAGCTATGAGCCTCAGCATATGCTTTGATAGCCTGGTGGGTAGTGTCATTCAGAGGTCCTGTGCTAGGCTTCTGCCCTGTTCCCTGTTTTCTCCCTTTTCCGAAGTCCATCCATTTTTTTCTTTCTGAGTGAGGATTGAGCATCTTAACCCGGGACCACCTAAGATGACCCTGGGGTGGGGGGTGTTTAAAGCAAATAACTCCATTGTGTCCCAACTTTTCCTTCAGTAAATTACCTAGGTTGTCAAAGACACAATTCATGTATTTTCTTGTTGACTAAACTAAGCTGAATGGTATTAAAGATATATTATAGATGATTGGTAGAATTTGCTTGATTTAAATTGTTGTGTATGGCCAGTTTGACTCAAACCTACAATCATAATTCTTAACTTTCTTTCTTATTGCTTTTCCCAAATCTTCATTCCTCCTTCTTGTGGCACTAGAGTTAATGAATTTGTCTGGAGGAAGAGAAAACTTCATGAATGTGTCTCCTTAACACTCCAAAAGCAAATAAATGATTCAAATTGTATTAACATCTATTTTCTCTTTGGTAAAGCACACGGAGTATCTTTTCACCGAGGCTATTCATGTGTGCCTTGGGCAATATTTACAAAATTTGTTTTTGCTAAACCACCTTATGTCCTGTATAATCTACTATTTTTCCTTAAAACTAGACCAGTTTCATTAAAACACAACTTTGCACTTGCATTTCTTATCTGAAAATATCACTCCTTTGACTCTACTTACTGCTAAAGAAAACATTATTTTGCTTCTCAGCATCCCTTATGTTTAAACTGAGATTCTTCTGTCTGAATCTACATTCCTTCTTTTTCCCACTGTGCTGTCATCAGCATCCACTACAGGCTGAAATCTACCTCACTTCCAGCATGAAACCAGGTCATGCTACGGTCACTATTGACTTCATCTCACCAAACAGATGCTTTTTGCTATTTATCACACAAAAACTCCTAGATATTATTTCAACTATGTATTTCCTTTTTCTCATATGGCCTCTTTCTTTGTCCTCTATGCCACCCATGCCCTCTAGAGACATTCAGTTGCTCCTTTCTTCAGTACACTAACTGTGCTCCTTTCTTTCTCCTCATTGGCTTGAAAATTTAGATTTGTTTTCTTTGGAGTTTTCCATAGAAGCCTGAGATAATGAGAAAAAATTTAAATATAGTTCTAAGCGATCATCTGTGTTCATGTCATATAACTAGTACTCTCAGCACAAATTTCTTAGGCATTGAAATTGTGTATCTTTTATTCTCTTGTATCTTTCTGTAATTAGCAACACTCCTGGGCAAATGCGTCCTGACTACAGCAGTTTGCTCTGCTTTGGCTCCCAATAAATAAACAATTGCACTAAATTACAGAAAGCAAAGTAGCATAGAGTCAGAAGCAAACTGATCTATAGCATAATGATCTATACTATACAGCCAGAAAACATGTAGATATTCTTTGGGGAGCAAAGAGTTACAGATAGTGCCATATCTTAATATGGAAAAAGGTCAGTAAGAGTGCAGAACAGTAAGGTTTTATTGTCCAAACATGATTTGAAGCTCTATGATTCTTCAGACTTCTGCTAGTGTGGTAGAGATTGTAGAGATGGGACATTGTTTAATAGCACTGGCCACCATTCCAAAAGACCAGATTGGGTTTCCAAACCCCATAACTGGCAGTTAACAGCTGCCTGGAACTTCAGATTCTTAGACTCTAACACACTTTTCTGGCTTCTACAGTCATTATCATGCATGTGCTATATACTCACAGATAAACACAAACATCTGTCACACATACAAGTAAAAAATAAACACATCTTTTAATACATTAAAAAACAAGATCCTGCTAGTCAGTTGATGAATGAAGAATGGAGATAAGCTTGCTGGTTTTAGACCCAAAAGAATGGTCAGTAAATAATATTTGTTGAGAACTGATATATGAAAAGTTTGTAATGTAATGAAGTAACAATTGATATTTTAAAAAAAGATGATGCATATTAACATTGTCTCATATCTTGGAAAATCTTACTTCAAAATTATTTCTGTGTCTGTCAACAGTTCTATAAAAATTCTGAAATTGTGTTACCCAGTATAAAATTCTGCTAGAATACAGTGACTCAAGTGGATTGTAAGTACTCAAACAAGCACAAAAGGCATTCATGATTAAAGATGATACATGTCTATATTAATTTTAAAAACATTTTATCAATCCAGACTTTGTAGTGATCTTACAGAATTAAGAGACAAAACAGTTGATGAGGAACCTTCTTATTTCAAATTAATAGCATTATTTATGACTTAGAATCTTTCAAACAGAAATACCATAATTTCTGTACCCATTCTTCCGTTGATGGACATCTGGGTTGTTTCCAGGTTCTGGCTATTACAAATAAAGCTGCTATAAACATGGTTGAGCAAGACCAAAACAATCCTGTACAACAACAGATCATCTGGAGGTATTTCCATCCCTGATCTCA